>JAFIRS010000688.1:0-585969 GCA_018342105.1 Gonioctena quinquepunctata
GGGCATCACATTCACTAGGTCTTCAAACATTTTTGTTGGAAGCGTGAAATGTTTTCGTCTACAAAAATGTTTGAAGACCTAGTAATCTTCCCTCTTGCATCAATTTACAAATATTTCTTCCCTCTTTGGAAAACATTTTCTTTCCCATTAATTATTGAGCAAAATAAGACGAAAGAAAATCGAAAACTTCGAATGAAAATGCAAATTTTCAATATCAGTTTTTTTGAGAAGGGTCCTTTCAAAATATCTTCGATGTACTAATTCCAGCTCTATACCGGGGAAGCTTGTTTTCGTTGATATTCAAAATAATAACTTAGTTTTTTATCTGGATTCTTCAACTCCGAAAAATATTTCTATTCAATATTCAATTGAGAATGTTTCCCTTTTCAAAAAATTCCTGTTTTATTGTGCGGCGGGAAAGGAAAAATATAAAATATAGTAAAGGGAATAATATTATTAAAATCGATAGAATCAAGATATATATATATATATATATATATATATATATATATAAGATTTTCATTGGAGAAACCCTGTCGTTTGTGATGGAACTATCAAAATTACATCGAAAATTGATTATTACCAAATTCGTAAAGTGTAGTAGAGTACATTCATATTTATTTATTCACGTAATTTTGGAAACTTACAACTAGAAATTTTTACTCTCTTTTTATACGCTGTCGGAAACCACCTGAAAATTCATAAAACTTGTCAATAACTTTTGTAACAAATTTTTAAGCAGCAGTCCTTTTTTTTTTTTTTTCGGGGTTGTAAACATGCATAGTTTTTTAATGTGGTTATATCGGGACGAAGAATTCTTTACCGAAGTACTGTGCTATTAAAAAGAAACCGTTTTGTCAATAAGAACAACTAAAAATGCATAAAGTATTTTAATTTTTTCTGTGTTGTTTCGCGCCATACACAAACGATGCGAAAAAACTTTTAAGAATTTTAGTGACAGCTCGGGAAAAAACAAATTGGGTCCAGTTTACTCGATATTATTATAATATTAAAGAGCGTGAAATCATGCGTTTTACTATTCATCAACTGGTAATATAATTCAAAAAATCGAATCAAACTTCCGCCGATGAATTTATTATTTTCGCGAGCACTGTTTTGGGTGAATTAGCAGAACTTTCGAGTAGGTCTCAAAACGACGGCATGAGTTGCGATATGGTCGAGTTACAGCCTCATTATAAATGCTCATTGAAAATGTGGGGCAGAATTGTTTTTTATGAATACTGTAATTAATACTTCATGTAGTTTTTCATATCATCCTTCAATGTGAAATGATCCTCGCAGCAAAACAATTGTGTTAAGCAGTAGAAGAAAAACTCACAGTCAATCTCCACATTTCAGTTGAAGATATCTATTCAAAAAACATGTTTCGGGATCTTAAGATCCCATCATCAGTTTGTGTAAACAAGGAAAATATGAAAATAGAAAACTTGTAAAACGTTCATAAAATGGTTATAGGTAATTTTGGGTTTAAACAAAAGGGGTACTACGTGTGAGGGAAAAATATTAGTAATGTTATCTAATTCTAATATTTAAAAAGGATGTGGTAAACATCGAGAGTCAATAATGTGGGGTATTATGACCCATCATCAGTCATCCGTGGAAATTCGGGAACAAAATATGAAATCAATTTTTTAAAATTTATAATTTTTTTAACCAATATGTTACATATAACCATTAATTGTTATAGAAGTTTTACAATTGCCTTTGCGTTTTTGTACAAAACTGATGATGGGCAAGATCCCGAAACATGTTTTTTCACTAGATATCTTTAACCTACCATTAAAATGTGGAGATATGAGTTTTCTTCTACTGCTTGAATCATCCACTCCACTTTGAGCCATGGACTTTTTCCTACATAAACAATTGTGTTTTTGTTGGTATCTTCTTGCGACGAGCAACACAAAACCACTTTTTTTCCTTTTTTCTTCGAAGGTCACGTAAAAAAATGCGGTGTTTTTCTTGTTGAATTATCACAACCAGGTACATATCACCAACGGTAACTCATTTTTATAGTACGCATTTTGAAAATTACAGAATGAATATTGATAAAGTCGCGAACAATAAAACACTTCACAGTGTTAGCGGCAGCTACACAAACTCGGCGTTTTCAAAACGCTGTAGCATCCTCAAAAATTGTTCGTGAAACGTAAGAAATAAAGTTAATAATAAAGTAGTACGCGTAGATTCCAAATATGCAATAAACCTTATATTGAGAAATAACAACATATCGAAAATAATCAAGGCGTATGTTCAATTCAATAATGAGAATTAATGGGCTTCATTCATTGATTTAGAAATCTTTTATACATATATAAAATATACATTCGCATATATAAATATATACAAATGCGACATATTCCTCAATTTCGGCTGATATATGGTCAAACTTGAGAATACCGTATTGGAGTAGTTGATGAACCACACTAGAAGAGTCGATAGATCTTGTGAGATCACTGATTATTTTCAAGGCAGTGTTGGTACTGCGTGCTTTCCTGAATCAATTAAATTTTTTCAATTCAATTCAATTTTTATTTAATCCATAGAGCTGTGAGGCTATCGGACAAGTCAGATACAAACAAGGTTTACATAAAGTGTATAAGATAAGATAGATATAAAATAAAGGCAAACAAAACATTTTATCTAAAACTATCAAAAAATTCATTCATGTTCTAGGGGCAGAGGGCGAGGAGAAGTCTTTTTATCTCTTTTTTAAAGTGTGCACTCTTTCTATCAATTTTAGTTCTTCAGGAAGAACGTTATATAATCTTAGTCCCAGTATATCTGCAGATTTCTGAGATACTGTTAAACGAACATTGGGAAGATGGAAATTATTTTTTGATCTTGTATGATGATCATGTAGTGAGTTATTCTTAACCAAAGTTTTGCGTTGCTTATGTATATATGTAAAAAGTTCTAATATACAGTGCTTCTCAAAAGTCCCCTTCCCCCCCCTCTTATTTTTGGTACGATTATACATAAACGAGTGAAATTTGGAAACTGAATATTAAAGGTTGTAAACTTCCCTACTAGTGTCGATAGATGACAAAATCGTCAAAGATGACGTCACAAGGCCATTTTGACCAATAATTTTAAATGGAACCCTACGGCAAGCGACACCTCTTTTCAAAGGTATCGAAAAAACCTATTCAATGATACCAATTTTGTTTGTGTTTATGGCAGTTTTAATGGCTCATTAGTAAACATTAAAATTTAAATTCCATTCAGTATGATATCAATTACAGATTTAAGAATCAGTATCTACCAGAAGAATTGCTCGAAGTGACCTCCATTTACTTCCTGACAGTGAAATATCCTATTTTTAAACTCTTCCCGTACTTTTGCAAATGTGTCTGCGGAAACAGCCTCACATTCTGCAACAATACGTTGTTTTAAAACGTCAATATTGTCAGGTTCAGTGGCGTAAACCTTCGATTTAAGGTACCCCTACAGAAAAAATCCAAATGTGTGAGGTCCGATGATCGAGCTGGCCATTCCGTTGAACCTCGTCGTCCAATTCATCTACCACGATACTCATCCAAATACCGTCTTACTGCACCGTAATAGTGTGGAGGAGCACCATCCTGTTGGAATGTTATTTCCAAATTACCGAATTCATCTGGATAATCTTCCGAAATTTCAAGGATTAACGGTTCTATTGCGTTTTGCAACAGCTCCAGATAAACCTCACCAGTTAAATTAGTATTAAAAAAAAGAGGCCCAACGATGTGGTTTCCCAGGATACCTGCCCAAACATTCACCTTCTGGGGAAATTGGGTATGTGTTTCACGAAACAGGTGAGGATTTGCGTCACTCCAATACCTCACATTCTGTGTATTTACATTTCCATTTAGATAGAAAGTACTTTCGTCACTAAAACAAATTTTTTTGACATAGTCTGGCTGTTGGCTAATTTTAGTTTCCATATTTTCACAAAATTCTAGTCTTCGGTCTGGGTCGTCGTCTGAGTGTTGATGAACCATTTTTAATTTTTACGGATGAAATTTGTTTTTTTTTTTCAACACCCTGTTGTGTACTGTACTTCGACTGACTTCACAGGTAGATGCAACGTGAGTTGTTGAAGAAGTAGGATTAACTATTACTTCTGCCAGTATTTAAATTTTTTTCTCATCAGAAATTTGTGGTCTCCAGTCGTTTCGCATCATTAATACTACCCGTTGTTTCAAACTTACGAAAAAGCTCCCTTAAATAAGTCCTCGAAACGGGGCGATCGGGAAACCTCTCATTAAAAATGCGTTCTGCTGCATGATTATTTTGTCCAGTTTCATCAAGAATTAGGATCGCTGCTACTTTATCACCTAAAGCACGTACCATTTCGCTTCTTGAAGCACTTAAACGTTCGGCTCACAACAGTTTAACAAATTATTAAAATGTACAAAAATATTAAAAGTACCAAAAGCTGCTAAAACAGTCAAACGTTCGATCAACAATACACAAATTATTAAATGTACAAAAACTTGGACAATTACAAAAACGTCGAATTAGGGAGACTAACAAAAACGTCAGCTTATTTGACAACTATCCAGAGGCGGAGCTTGAATTTGGAATTTTAGTATTAACTGATTTAATTCATCACAGCTTTGCGTTTTTCAAAAGCGAGTTGCCAAAACTGCCATAAACACAAACAAAATTAGTATCATTGAATGAGTTTTTTTGATACCTTTTAAAAGAGGTGTCGCTTGCCGTAGGGTTCCATTTAAAATTATTGGTCACAATGGCCTTTGACGATTTCGTCATCTATCATCACTAGTAGGGAAGTTTACAACCTTTAATATTCAGTTTCCAAATATCACTTGTTTATGTATAATCGTTCCAAAAATAAGAGGGGGGGAAGGGACTTTTGAGAAGCATTGTATGTAAGCCATAGAGAGGAAGAATTTCAAATTGTTTGAATAGATCCCTGCATGAGGTACCATTGAGAACCTCATTAACTGCAGATGAACTACCCCAGATGATTAATCCTGATTGAATACCAGTTGATACCTGATTAGTTTCAAGATGTACCTTTATTTGCGATGAAACAAGTTTCTCAAGTACTTTTGACATGGTGGGCAATATGTTGATAGCTTTTGATTTCTTAGGAATGGGAATGATAAGGTTTTTTTATTCAGATACTTGTTACCTCTCGTGTCTTATTTATCGATATTTTCGTAAATGTACCAAGTGTCTTAAATGTATTCTTCCTTTACGAAAAGATTGAGAAGTGATAATCATTTTTTCAATAATAAAATTTGATGTACCCTGCAAAATTGATAGAACCGGTGTTGAGAACTGGAAATAGATTACTATGCCATACACTCATGCTCATCGACTTGGACATTCGTGAATGAGAAGACTTCGTTGCTATTTTTACAGCGACTATTTCCCTCATTATTTCCAAACCAATCAAATGGCCAAAATACCAAACTAGAGAACCAATCAGGTCAATTGTATAGTGATAAAACGTCTTCTCGGTGTTTTATACTGATGAAACCACTAGTAGATTCGATATTGTTTTGCGAGAAAACGACGCTAAGGTCCTGTAGGGAAACAGGAAATGCAAAATTGAATAAATAAGGGATTTTCAACTCACTATTACAGTGATTTGACATTGTAATTTAAATTTACTTTTTTTAGGATGTTCAAAACCTCAGATTCTCAAGTAAGAAATCCGTTATTTTCATAACATCAACAACAATTCTCGTGGATGAGTGGATAGCGCACAAATCATCCTCGTCAGAAGGCCAGTGGCCGAACTGCTAAGGCGTATGACTGTGAAGCCAGAGGTCAGCGACTTCAGAATTTATTTTTAAAATTTAACTTTTTTTTATTTCTTCGCAGTACAACACCACACAAATCCAACCCCTAAAACATTTTATACACATTTTTTCACCCCCATCTCAATTTATTACATCCCAAAAACCAACACAAAAGCACACTCACACCAAAATCATCATCATATTTATTCATTATTTCAAGTTGGCGGATGGCCTTCGGGATAGGGCCATTGCTTTATAACTACAAGAGCCTGGGGTCGATCCCCTGGCGATCCACTCCAATATAACGCACACACAAACAACCAATTCAAGTATTCTAAACGGGTTTTTGCCATTTACTGAACTCTCAACATAAACGTACACATTTTCAATATGATTTCAATAACTGATAAACGTTTATAGGGAGTCAACCATGACACACATCAAACAAACAACTTATACCCTAATATAGAGAAAACAGCTTGAGATCGGCTGGGACCGGAACTCCCTCTTTCGAAGAGGGTGTAATTGTGGTTTTTGCCAATTTGTCTCTGGGGAGCTCTGGGCGTACTCAATTGTAATACTTGTATATATGTATATATTGCAAATATCTAGTATTAAGTTGAAATGCAATTACCGAAAATGCACAATAAATTATTCTGATTCTGCATCAGTCTCTCACCCGGAAGGCTCGGGTTCGATTCCATATCCGGGAGCTATTTTTTTAAACAGTTTCAGATACAAACATATTTGTTAGTGAATAATTTATAAATATTTTGGGTTTTTGGGCGAGTTCACGAGCAGTGAATGATCATTGTCAATGAATGAATATGTAAAACGAAGCATTTAGAAACGGACACAGGATTCCTTCAATTTTGGAACGAGAAGAATTGTAATTTTCCTCGTTGAAAATTCAAATATAACATGAATTCTGTTAATTTTATCCAGTTTCAAATGTGATTCGGGAAATATTCTCATCCAATATCATTCGTGCTAGATAATTTTATCGCAATTTTTTTAAATTTTTCCATTAGCATTTGGCCTCTAGGTAATTTAACTCGTGCAATTTGCGGCCTTATTATCGAAGATTAAACCACTCAAGCTTCGCTTCCGTGGTTTAATCAGATAATAAGACCGCAAATCGCACTCAGTAAAGTTTCCAAACAAAACGCTTTCTCGGAAATTTCAAAAATTTTTAGCAAAAATTTTACTTATGTGTCATATTTAACGTCTAAAATGAACCGTTTCGGAACTTTCAAAGAAGCTGAAATCGACACGCAAATCAAAAAACGACTTCAAAAAAAAAAAAACAAAAGTTTGTCTGGAATCAGTTCATGATTTTTGTGCAACAAGAGGGTATAAATTGGAACGAGAAACGCCAGTATGTGAAATTTCGAAATCTTGAAGGACTGGGCTCATAACATGAAGAAAAGTAACGGCGAGGAGTACAAAGAAAGCACCATGAAAACTATTTGGAAGGTCACTGCCAAAATTATTATGGAAGAATACTTCCAGAAATATGGTATAAAATGCAAAGAGAAGAGACCTAGAGGCTCAAGATAGTAGAGAAGTGAGCTCAACTGCTCTGAAATTCGAAGAACTGAAAAAACTAGTAAACAGTTGTGACGAAGGAACCCCAGAGGAACTACAAAAGAAGGTGTTCTTTGTTTTGTCGTATGAATTGGCGTGGAGAGGAGGCGAAGGATGCAGAGCAAAGCTACAGTTTTCCATGGAAGAAATCGATAACTCAGGCCAAAAAACAAACAGAATTGAAAACAATCGGATTTTCGGAAAAACTACCCAAGACGGATCCAAGCCATGTGCCTCATCTGAGTGGTTAGTAATGAATAGAAATAACCATAATTTTTGTCCGGTTCGATTATTTTACGCATTAAAATCGAAAAGAGAACACATAGAAAGTGACCGTTTATTTTTAACTGTCAATCCATTTTGGAAGGTAAGAAATCAATGGTTCAAAAACATACATGTGGGGCAAAACGATATAGCAAAGTGGACTGAGAAACAAGCAAACCAGATGGGACTAGACGTGGAAAGAAAATAAATTACCAATCACTCATTGAGGGCAACAGCTGTGTCAAATTTGGCAAAGAGCGGAGTTGCTGAGCAAGAACTCATCAAAATAACAGGACATCCAACTCCAAATCTATTGCGAGCTATCTACAGATAGATGAAGAACAGGCTAACGTTGAAAAAATGCGTGGCAATGAAAATATACAACCATGCGCGCCAGGAGGAGGTTCAAGATCAACTTCAGTTACGGAGAAGACAAATACAGATGTTTACAATATTACTTACAATAATAATAATAATAATAATCTTCATTCAGTACAGTCAAAATGGTATACTGAAATGGCGAGGTTCATCTCTTGCTGGGCGCAAGGTGATGGTCTTCCACTCAACCAAACTTAACCTAATCTTAGCATGATTAAAAGACAAATTACAAAAATAGCAAAATAAAATGAGAGTTATAAAGGTGAAGTAGAGATGTAGAAATGTAAACATGAATACACACATATAAAAACATATACAAAACACATAAAAACATATAAAAACATTAAATGTGGGAAACTGAATACACTTGTGTGGAATAATCGAAAGACATCTGCACAAAGTGCACAACCCTCCCAAGCCCGCAAAGCTCCCCCGACCCCCGCCATCCCCAGCGCCCCACGCCAGGCGCAGGAAGCAAAACAACAGATGAGCACATTGCTAACCAAACGACTACAAACCGGCCCAGAATCCAACGCATCACATGTCGGAACCCAAAGGCCAGGTGGACATGTGAATGTCTTAAGACCTTGACACATCCACTCGGCCTCCGAACTCCAACATGCGACACGCCAGACTCCAAGCCAATCCACAATCATTCGATCAACAATGCACCCATCCACGGCTCCACCCCCCGCACCCGATACGAAGCACCGAAGACGACGAAGGCCGAAAGCGCCTCGCAAACCCAAGAAGACTACACTCCATACAAAAATCCTCCATCCACTATACAAAAACATATTCATAAACATATATGCATATGGTAGGAAATGATTGTCAAGACTAAAAACTAAAAAGAAAGTGGACAAAGAAAAAAAAATCCTATTGAAGTGACAAAAGCAATTTTCTATAGGCTTCATGAAAAATACAAACAGATTTGTCTTTGATAAAGTTCGGTATGGAGTTGTAAACAGCAGATATATTATATGAGAAACTTCTTTCAAACATGCTAGTTTTATGTATAGTATATATATATATATATATATATATATATATATAGTATATATAAATAAATTTGCGCTATAAATAAGAAGGCTGTTTTGAGAGGATAATTTTGTGGTATAAAGTGGCACAGTGAAGTTTACGGAGAGATTTCATATCTAGCCAACCATCTTCCATGAGATTATGTCTAATAGGTGTTCTCTTCCTCACGCTATAGATGAATCGCAAACAATGATTTTGAATTTTTTGTATCCTCTTTGCATCGAATGCTGTTAGACAGGGGCCGTAAACAGTGTCACAATGATTGAAGGTAGACAGTACTAAAGATTTACAAAGCATTTTTCTAAGATGGATATTCAACAAGGAACGTGAGTTATATAGGAGTTTAAGTGTCCAGATTGATTTCTTTATTCATTCTGAAACATGCTTTTGGAATCTCAAGGTGGAATCGGTCCACAATCCCAAGTTTTTTGCCACGTCGGCGAAGTTAATGGAAATGTGCATATTCGCAATCAATGTCGCTCTGGCCTTGTTATTACCGAAGAGCAAAGCTGTTGATTTGTTAGGATTCAGAGCCAGGTAATGATCACGGGAGATTTTGTGAATGATGTTCAATTCCCTATTGATTATTCGACTGCTGTTCAGCATATCTGATGGGTGGAATGAATATAGGACCTGTGTGTCATCGGCATACATTTGTAGGTGACAGTTATCAATAAAGTTATGGAAGTGTGCAGTATAAATGGTATATAAAATGGGACCAAGTATTGAACCCTGTGGAACACCACAGGTCAATGCCCTCTGGCTTGAAATGTCATTTTTTAATATAACACGCTGTTGTCTACCACTGAGGTAATTAGACAAAAAGATTGCCGAATTTTCAGAGAGTCCTATGTACTCCAAGATGCATATCAAGACATTGCGATCGAGTGTATCGAATGCTTTTGAGTAATCTAATAGTACCACTATTGTAAGTAATCCAGAATCTGTGGCCTCAATGATTTTATCTGTTACTTTAAGTAAGGCTGTGGCACAACTGTGATCCTTCCTGAAACCTGATTGTGTATCCGGTAGGACAGCGTTTTTCTCCAGGTACTCAACCAACTGATTTTTTATTATTCTTTCCAGGATTTTCGAGATGACGGGAAGGATACTTATTGGTCTCAAATCTTCCAGTTCATTCACTATGTCCACTTTTGGTAAAGGTATTACCTGTGCGACCTTCCATTTGGTGGGAAAAACCGAGTTTTCTATACAGAAATTCACAATATGTAATATATAATCAACCAGGAAGGGACAACACATTAAAATTAAATCAATACTGAGACCATCAGCCCCAGTAGCTCTTGTTTTGATAAATTCTAGTTGTCTATATATCTCCCATTGATCAACTTTTGCGAAGTGTAAGTTTCCTGAAAGTCCTGCCCTGTACCCATCATAATATTCATTAATGTTTTCTGTTGGCACAATCTGAGGAATTGAAGATAAAAATGAATCATTTATTTCATCAACGTCAGACAGGTGTGCAGGGATTGCTGGAAGGTTGTTTTTTTTATAAATATTCAAATTTTTCATAGTACTCCAAGTATCTTTACTATTTCTACCAACATGATATTGCAAATATGCTTTTTTCTCTCTTCCTACCGATCTATTGGCAAAGTTTCTGATCGCTTTGTATTCCTCATAAACTTGGGGATTCTTCGTTTTTTTGAATTTCTTGAAAATTTTATTTCTTTCTTTAAAGATCAGTTTGATATTATTCGTTATCCATGGTTTACGTTTTTTCTTGAAAACTGTGGTAATAAGGGGAGCATGAAGATTCAGTAAGATATTCAGGTTTTCCGTAAAAAAGTCAACTTTAGCGTCAATAGTTTCTAGAGGAAAAATATTCCTCCAGGGTATCGAACTTAGATCATCACTGAGTTGAATCAAGTTGATAGTTTTTAGAGATCTGTAGGTTGTAGGGATAGGTTTAAATTTGTCTTCCGTTAAGTCAAGAGTGATGTGAATCAATTCATGATCGGAGACTTGGGGAACATGTAACGATCCGCAGTCTGCAGTATCAAACTCTTCCGAAACAAGGATAAGGTCAATCAGAGTGGAACTATCACTTGCGACTCTGGTAGGAAAATCAACCATCTGCTTCAACCCCGTACTTGACAGAAGCTCACAGAAGCTTTGGGTATGAGAGCTGTTGATATCGTATAAGTCAATATTGAAATCACCCAAACATATAACTTTATCAAATTCAGATATAATTGAAAAAAGGCCATTTTCAAATTCATTTAGAAAATTATTTGTGTTTAGTTTAGGTTGCTTATAGATACAACCTACGCTATATTTGATGATTTAATTTTTACTCAACCACAAATCCTCGATATTTGCATTCACTGGAAGAATTTAATATTTAATTAAATTTCTCAGATAAATTGCTACACCTCCATACCCACTGTCATCGGATCTGTCTCTTCTTACTAATACATAGTTTTCTAAATCAATATCTCGAGAATTTATTGAACTTTTTAACCATGTCTCACTGAGTGTAATAATATCAAAATGGTTACTAATTAAAACATCATTCAACTGAATGAAGTGAGCTGGAAGTGATCTCATGTTCAAATGACAAATTTTGAGATTCATTTTAAATAATAATATGAATCTTTTTGTATTCTTGAAACATTCTACCGAACACCATTCGTGCCTTAAAAATTAACCAAATAATTCTGAAAAAAACGTGTTTTTTTGAAAAAAACTGGAATCGGTTATTTTTTTCGTTGTTTAAAAAAATTGCCTTCCTCCTTCGCAGTCGGGCAATTTATGCTTTGAAACAACGAAAAAATCAAACTCGTGCACTTTTAAAAAACACGATTTTTTCAGAATTATTTAAAGCACTTATGGTATTATTCCCGATAAAACCCCTAGCACATATGATATTACCTTCGACTATTTCCTAGATTATTCAGGATTTTGTTTCCACTCGGTTTGTTATCCCAACGTCATAAATGCTTAATATTTAATGACTACTCCTACGGATCGAAAGTCGCAATTTTACACCGTCGGAGTGCAATTCTCCTTGAAAAAATCCCATATATTTTTTAGGGGGATTTCCAATTTTACATTGCAACAATAGTAATGAATCAGTCTGTTTATTCGTTGCGTAGGCACAACATTCGCAGCCTTATTCAAATTGGAAATATTTCAGTGTTTTATGTGATAGATCAAATAGAAAAATATTCTTAAATGTTTGCACGCTTGTAAATAATTTATATTTCTCTTTTGGATTTCAGGGCCAGGAGACTCTACAACGAGAAATCTCATGCTCAGGAAAAGGTTTCATCTGTCTCGGGGAGAAGCATTTTTATCAATGTGTATCGAAAGGTGAGAAATATATAATCATGGGCCCTCCTCAGAATTGCCCTGAAGGATTACTCTGCAGGGATGATGCCAGATATGAATGTGATAGAGGAATGTCCAGGAATCCGAAGAAAGGGCAACATCAGTTTTAATAAGTTTATGTTTTTTTTTGAAGAATTCTGCTCTCGTTTAGTTTTTTTTTTTTTTATGGCTTTGACATTTCGTCATTCGGCCAGTCACAAGTTGAGTATTTTTTTTATTTATGTATCATTTCATAGTGTTCTGGGTAGGCCTTGTTACTAACTCCATACCCACCTAGGAGCAGCACTGTTAATTTGAACGCAACAGCTGAATCGTCGAGGACATCCTCGGCCCGGCTACGAAATTTAACATTTAATTCTCTCAAATTAAATAGAAAAATTTCTGCCCTGGCGAGAATCGAACTCACGACCTTTCGATCATGAGTCGGAGCTAACCCACCGCGCCAATCCCCCCCCCCCCCTCTCGTTTAGTAAATAGGAATTTTTTTCAATTATTATGAAAGTGGGCATTTTTTATTGATATATTGATCCAAAATCCGTGGAACTTTTAACATACTCGGGTAAAAAATAAATTTTGTGAAATAATACATGTAATAGTTCCTCTGTGATTGCATTTATTAAAAAATATTTACATATTGATACTGATATATCATTGAAATGTGCATATGGAAATATCGTTCGTGTCGATAAATTCCTCCTATCGTTTCTTCCTTTCTCCATAAGAACGATTACAAAGATTAAATATATTCTCCATGCCTATTTCTCTTCATAAAAAACTTTCGTGAACTTCACGTTTTCTCAAACGTTTCTTAAGTTTTCCAACAAAAACCGTGATTTGTGGAACGACACTCCAGATGACGACAAGGACTAAATTGGAAGAGAACGTGATCAGGGGGAAAATTCTGAGTACGTCTAATCGATAAAAATAAATTAAATAATACCCTAATATCACAAACAGACCACAAAAGGTTTCCACGGAACTGTCGATGTATTTCATTCTTCTCTCGTTCAAGGTCGACTTATAGACCATGTTATCCGTGTATTTTATCATACCAAAACCACACCCATACAACAAACAACTCCATGTGATGAAATCGTTTGTCATTTCCTGTTTTGTGAAAACTGAAACAAAAATAAGTAAAAAAAACACTTCAATAATAATACATCGCTCACCGAATGCAATAGTGACACAACTCAAAAATGGACATTTTGAGATAACGTTGTATGTGAACTCAATTACATCACCTACATCAAACAATACCGGCATAAGTGGCATAACTCAAAATGCGAAAACAAGCCGCGACGTGGCAGAAGTGTCGCTATTGACGGCTGCTATTAGTCTCATACAGAGTGGGCCATTGAAAACGAAACAGCGGCTCTGCAGGAACCGAATATAAAAACGCTCCGACACGTCAACTACATTTTTGAGGGGGACATCGATCGCGATGAAATTCACCCGAAATACATTCCATCCCTCGGAGCTGTGACCGCCACCCCTAAATTTTTAAATGGCAACATATGGCAAGTGAAAGGTATTTTCCTTCTTAATATCAAACAACAAAAATAAATTAATTCTATCGATTCGTTTTCGAGATATAGGAACTTGAAGTTGGGAAATAACTTTTTATTCGCTCAATCAATAAAAATAACATCTAACAATGCAACTGTTTAAAGATAATTATCATCGTCAAGGAATTGAATGATCTAACTGTTTACCAACAGATAACATGCAATTCCGTCTCAAATTTTAATTTCATCCTCATTTACTTGATCGAAAAAAATTTAAGGTTCTTAAGAATCGATAAAAAGACGTTTTCTCGAATTCGACTCAAATGCGAGTACAACAAAAACATGTATGAGATAATTTTTTTCGCAAATCGCAATTGTGGACGTTATCAGGGTCAACTGATCTTTGATTGAACGACATTAGAGTGAATTACTTAACTAAAGCTGCTGAATATATTTCCGCAATAATGGTGTATACGATCGCGGAAAGAGTTGTGATAATAACAATTTTTTTTAAGAACGATGAGTGCGGTAACCGTACAGCTAATTTGTTCAATGAAACGCATCCAGATAAACTTGTTACTAGAAAATACGTTCTAGAATTAGTGCAAAAATTTCGTCAAACTGGATCAGTAGCCAACAAGAAACGAGACCCAGAACGTGAATTTCCGCTGAGAAATGAAGCTGTTGAAGTTGCACTTTTAGGACAAGTTCATGCAGACCCAACATTGAGCACAAGGAAATTGGTTAGTGTTACCAATATCAGTAGAACCAGTATCCGCCGAATCCTGAAACATCAAAAATACCACCCCAACAAAATACATTTGGTACACCAATTGAATGAAGATGATTTTGATAGGCGACAGGAGTTTTGTGAAATTATGACTACGAGAATATATGCTGATGAGAATTTCCTTTTCAACATCTGCTTTTCTGATGAGTCTTCATTCTTTTTGAATTCGACTGTAAATCGTCATAATTGTCGTTATTGGTCAGATGCCAATCCACATGTTTTCCACGAAGTCCATACTCAAACTTCCCAAAAACTAAATGTCTGGGCCGGTATTTTTGGGGACCGTTTTATTGGACCAGTATTTCTCGACGGTAACCTGACAGGAGAAACTTATTTGGAATTATTGAATGAATTTGTTTATCCACAATTAGTAGACATCATTGAAAATGACGATCGTTACCATGAAGACCACTTGATATTTCAACAAGACGGGGCACGTCCACATTATGCACAGCCTGTTAGGGCGTTTTTGGATAGAATATTTCCTGGAAGTTGGATTGGAAGAAGAGGCTCTATAGAGTGGTCAGCCAGATCTCCAGATTTAACCCCACTCGACTATTTCCTGTGGGGTCACTTGAAAAACAAAATATTTGCCACGGAACCATAATCTCTGGAAGATTTACGAAGAAAAATTATTGAAGAATGCCGTCGAATAACGCCGGAAATGCTACGAAATGTGATGTCTCCTTTTGAACAGAACTGGTGCTATTATATGGAAATGGGTGGTAGACAGTTCGAACATTCAGTTCATTGGCAATAATAATTATTGCGACAGTTGCTTTATCAGATATTGTTTTTATTGATTGAGTAAATAAAAAGTTATTTCCCAACTTCAAGTTCCTATATCTCAAAAACGAATCGATAGAATTCATTAATTTTTGTTTTTTATATTGGAAAGGAAATACCTTTCAAATGAGGTATCACTTGCCAAATGTTGCCATTTAAAAATTTAGGGGCGGCGGTCACAGCTCCGAGGGATGGAATGTATTTCGGGTGAATTTCATCGCGTACGATGTCCCCCTCGAAAATGTAGTTGACTACGTGTCCGAGCGTTTTTATATAATTCGGTTCTGCCAACCTACAGAGCCGCTGTTTTGTTTTCAATGGCCCACTCTGTATATTGTGGAGCAATACTGGCTCATTTTCAGTTTCATTGATAGTGACAGGAGAGGAAAACTCCTCAACCACGTCACAGTTCCAGAAGATATTAAGGCGTGTTCATGTACATATTTCTAGTGTAGCTGTGATGGAGAGCCACTATATACGTGCAAATTCTTCAAAATCATACATAAAAGGATGCAAAACGCTAGAACAGTTACAGAGATATTATAAATCTGAATGTGGAGCACAAAACAGAACACCAGCAAAATTTGCTACATACAGAGAGATTTTCAACTATGAATTCAATCTTGAGTTCTTCAAACCAAATAAAGTATTTATGTGAGACCTGTGAGGCATACAAAAACCTGATGGGCGAGGAAAAAATTAAACTCAAGTACCAAACTCATCTTGAAGAAAAGAAATTGAGCAGACTTGATAAAGATAATGATAAGAAAGTTATTGATAAGTTCACATTGCTGCTTGCTTTGATCTAGACGAGAACACCAAAGGGAGAAATTTCTACATTTTACTATAAAAGTAAATTATCCACTTCCAACTTCACCGTATGCAGCCTTCAGACGAAAGGATTGGACGAAGTTCATAGTTATCTTTGGTATGAGGGAGTGGGAAACAAGGGAGCTATTTAAATAGGTTCCTGTTTACTCAAATATCTAGAGGAGGCAGCCGCTTCTGCTGATGATAAAAATCTTGAATCAACTTTTACCCTGATAATTGTGGTGGACAGGGAAAAAACAAGTACATTGTAACTGCATATATTTACGCGGTTCGTCGAACACATAAAAATCATAGCTGTGATATCGTTACGAGAAACTCAAAATTTAATCGACGTAAAAATCAAAAACAATATTTTAGATCTTGTAAGGAAACATGAATAGTATTCTATAATTCTCGATTGTATACCAAGTTTTTGAGTATAATTTTAAGGTTTGTTTTATTGAACGAGTCTACAAAAAATAAAAAACCCGAATATTTTATTGAATTTTGTCCTATAACTGATTCTACTAGTACTTATTTATCTATGTAACAGATTCGTTAGTCAAATTGAATTTGAGTATATATGATTTATGGGATCAAGGCTATGATAATGGCTCAAATGTGCGTGGAACGCTGTTGGCTTACAAATATAAATGCGCGAGAATTTTTTGTTCCTTGTTCAGCGCTCTCACTAAATTTAGTTGTTGAAGATGCTGCTAAAATTTCTTTTGAGGTTTCGGGAGTCTTTGATATCATTCAAGAGTCATATGTGTTTTTATTTTCGCATCGACAAAAACTCGCATTTTAGATTTAACTTCAAAACCACTTTCTGCTACCCGCTAGATCAGTAGCACAAAGCTTTTATAACGTTTAAAACTTTTGTGAGATCACATTGGTCAAGTTTATGTAAAGTAATGGAAGCATTCGCATCCACTTTGTCATATATTTTCGATCGCCAGAAGAGTGCAGAATATCCTAACAATTTATAACGATTGAATCTCCCATATAATGGACATTATATAAAAATGTTGTAATAATGAAAAAAAATTATAGAAACAATAACTCACATATCATACTGGTTGAAGTCAACAACAGTCCGAGGATATACGTCAAGCTGAGCTTCCCGTTTTTGAAAGTTGCTACTAGAGGTAGGAACACCAAAAATAAGCACCAAGCAAAAGCTATATAGGACAGTAGGAATGCGGTATCTTCTCGCTTGTAACCAGCATTCTTTTGTAGTGCGAGATAAGGGATTACAGAAAAGTATATTGAAGAATTGAAAGTCAGAGTAACTTTCGAGATCAAAATTGGATAGAATAGTGGTTCAGAAATTGAAGCCGTCAATGGTTTGAGGATAAAATCCATGCAGAAGTATTTCAAGGTACGGAATCTCTGCTTCCATAAATAATTAGTGAAAGCTGAACAAGAACAACAAGCTGTTTTCCTGATAGTTCCTATCTCCTTGAGGAAGCTATTTCTGTTATCTCGGTAGTTGGGAATATACTCGATCTTCTGGATTTCCTCCCTGTTCTCAACTTTCCTCAAGAGGTCATTTATACTCAGAACTTCGTTCGAATTTTCTCCGCTTAGTCTACGATTGTTTTCTTCGCTTTCTTTGAGATTTATTCCTTCCAGGATCGTGCTTATTGTGCTCAGTCTTTTCGGATCTATCATATCTTTTTTCGACTGCTGTACCTCCTCTGGTTCCTCAGGAATCTCCGGAAGAATACTCACTCCAATATTACTATAATACATCTGCACAGTATTGGGAGTGAGTGGTACGAGTGGTGGATTTGTATCTTCCACAATGACATTAGAATAGTTAGTTAAAATGTCTTCTTTCAGTGAGGTGGAAGAGTTTTCGTCATGTTCATTTTCTTTGTTATTCTCTTCGTTTTCTTCATCATTGATATCAATGAAGCCTGAGTCGGGATTGTTTATTCTCAATAGATTTGTAGAGTTACTGAATTCCACCATTTCTGTAACTTGACGTGAAAATCTAAAAACAGAAAGCATCCTGAATTGTGTTGAAGTGATAATACTAGTGAAATATAGCAGTGAACAAAAATTCATTTTTTATATACATCTACGGATAGAATAAGTTGTTTCCAATTAGTATGAAACAAAGATTTGTTTTAGAAGACAAAATTATTAACCAAATTGGGTTGAACAGAGGCTGTGTCTGAGTGATAAAAACTGCGAAAACCATATTAAAGATAACATATCAGTGCATAACTGAAAAATGATTAAAAAGTATTCTAGTATGTCAAGGTATCTAAAAACTTATTCGATCAGTTTAAAAACGTTTGTATACGTCTACCCAGTTATTGATTCCTTTCGAGTAGAATTGATAGCAATACAATATTCCATAGAATAGTGAATTGGGTTAAAATACTTATTTTTGAGAATTGTACTGAGAAATAAGAATTGTACATCACTTAAGAAAAAAATGTCAAGAAATTTCTGGTCAATTCATTTTATTTTCAGCTATGCTGAAATATACCTTATATTTCCGCGATTATATATTGCCTCAACTCGACTCGAACATGGAGCTTGTGACACAATTTGCTAAAAAATATAATCAACAGATTGATGATACATTGACAGCTTGCTGGTGCATTGATAGACCAATAGGCATTCTTTCGGATTCACATCAAGTATCACGATGGATTGTTGAAAAGTATTACGATGGATTGTGGAGTTCGTATCTTTCAATAAAAAAGTGTTTGCTCGAATACTGATCAATGCATCACTCTGTTGACTCTTATTTTAATTCATTATTCTTCTGATTTTTCATACAAATTGCATTTGTTATGGTCTGTCAAATTGAATCCCAAACAAACAAAAATCAACCACTTACTATATACCTTACTATATACAACAAAATTCAAGAATATTAATATACAGTGTGACCCATTTAAAATGGAAGCACCCATATAAAATGTTTATTTTTCAACCGATTGGAATGACTTTTTTCAGGTAGACATTCATAAAGTCTACCTGAACATCAAATTTCATAATTGAGTCTTCATTTTCAGGGCCAACTATTTTTATGTTTCAATGTCAAAAATGGAAAAAAATTATTAGCAATTTTTTTAGAAAAAATCTGACTCTACCACTGGATTACGAGATTTTGAAATGGTTCTTGTTGGAATTACGTTGAAATGCGTTCATCAATAAAAATGTTGTAAGGGAATTAAATTTGAAAAATATTCCAATTGAATGTCCCACCAATTCAATGTCAAAACCATCAAAATTCTGACTAGACCTCTGGATTAAGAAAGTATTTTAATCTCAAAGCTCATAATTTCGTCGAAATCTGTTGATTAATAAAGAAGTATAAGGGAATAAAATTTGAAAATATGTCGATTAATGCACATTCAAATAATTTTATTCGTGAAAAAGTTATGGGAGAATCAATTTTCGTTTCTTTGTCGACCAATGAATCGATGAATCCGTTCATAATAACAAACTATAGTGTCAATAATTTCAAATCAATCAACAGAAAACTACCTATATGTACTCATTTCTTATTGTTGCAAACTAGCGAAAAACAATCTCTTAATCACAATCAATGCAAATAATATGAACGGAGAAGAACGAAATTAAAACTCAAATAAGCGCAATTTAAACATTTGTGGCCTCCACCAAACCTCCATTCAAGTCAATGCATTTATCATATCGCTTGCGAAGGTTCAAAAAGTATAGAATAAAAAGAAACAAAAAATACAATAATCTGGTTGAATACTTACGCTGGTAATGTGTGATAACGAGACATCTCAGGATATCTGATAGTCTTTAAATTTTCCAATGGCCTCAGAATCAAAGCTGCTGGAATAATATTCAGAAGATACGCTGCAAAAATCCACACAATGTGATCCATGACAAAACTTTCTACTAGAAATAACAACAGGTGGGGCGTTATCATTAGGCTAATTGCTCTTGCAGACTGAATGTTCCCTTCGAAAGCTTTGTCATCCAATCCGCATCTTTTTGTCGCAAAATATCTCAGCTGGGTGGATATTAGGTTCGAAAAAAATCCTGAAAAAATATTTGGTTCAGGAAAAGTTATGTTACTCTAGTTTATGTGACAACTTCACTTTCCATGTTTCCATGAAAGTTTCAACAGATGAAGTCATTTTATGTATTGCGAAAGCCAATTTGGCATTGAAGACCTTCTTCTGGAGAGAGCGTAGGTGAACACATTTATTTATTTATTTATATAGAAAACATACAGGATTAACCTAGTTACATGTTTCCTAACTAATACTAACCTACTACTGAGTAATTCTATTAGAATAAAGATGTACATAGAGTAAGAAAATGAGAGTGGAAGGAGAAAAAAAATAAACATTGGAAATAAAGTATACAGTAAATAAAGAGTTATATGAGTATAGCATTGAAATTGAATAATTTCCATGTTAAGTAACGATCGAGATGCCAGACAGTTCCTTTTAAATCTATGAAGGGAAAGAAACCCAGTTTCAAGTCTCCAGTGTATTTGTTACATAAAGAAAGTGTTACTAATGATAGAAGTTTATTTGGGAATATGGAGTTGGTTTAGGACGAAGTCCAGGAGCGGGGATCTGGAATTTTATTTGGGTCAACAAGTATTCACATTCAATATGGCTGTTGAGGAACTTATACACAAAAATTATTTTCCAGCCGAGATATGTCAAATTCTTCTCGTATTGGTTGAACCGATCCAAGACCAGAGTTTATTTTATGTTTTTTAAAATAGATTCATTTGATAAATTTGTTTTTAACAGTTTCTAAGACCTTCATCATATCTTTTTTGAGGGGCCCCAAATGATTGATGCGTATTCCAAACGGCTCCGAACGAGTGTAAAATATAGATACTTGAGCGTTTCAGTGTTCGTGAAGTCAGTAGTAGATCTTTTGAGAAAACCCAGCATCTTCATCAATTCATTACTAATTTTATTGATATGATCGTTGAATTTGAGATTACTTTGGAATGTCACACCGGAATCTTCAAAGCCATTTACTCTGTAAATAGCAGTATCGTCCATTGTGTAGACAAAATTGTTCGGATTAGTACTTCTATTGTAGGTCATGATGATACCCTTATCCCTATTGAACAAAAGTTTGTTCGAGACTGACCACTCAAGAATGAGGTCAATATCTTGTTGAATTAGAAATAATCATTGATGTCGTTGATGCAACGAAAAATTTTGAAATCATCAGCGTAAAGAAGGGAACTTCAAGATATATTGCCAGGTAGGTCATTGATGAAAATCAAGAATAAAAGAGGATCCAAGTTGGACCCCTGTGGCACTCCAGACCCTGCCAAAAAGACTGTGACTTGAATTGTAACGAATAGACAGGTATGTTACTGAAAGATTTACGAGAGTGTCGGTTAAGCCATATAATAGGAGCTAGACTAGAAGAATGCCATGATGTACTTTGAGGAAAACATTGGCAAAGTCTGTGTAGACTTCATCAACTCGGTGTCCCCTGTTCAAGAGTACCTCTACTTTGTCCACAAACGTACTCAAATTAGTTAAAATAGATTTATTTTTACAAAACCAATGCTGAGATGGACACAGTAGATTTTTTATATGATTATAAGTTTTGTTATAAATGATGTATTCGAATAGTTCAGCTGGGCAGTTTAGAATAGAGATAAGTCTGTAATTTGACAAAATATTATTTTTCCCTTTTTTCTAGATCGGCGTCAATTTAGTTATTTTGAAAATATCGGGGAAAATACCACTTGAATGACTGGGATTCATATGATGATATTGAACAGGTCAGGAAGAATCTAAGGCAATCATTCCGAATGTATACTTTTGTATTGTTGTTTACCGATAAACTTATCGTAGGTACCGAAACTTGCCCAGTTAAGTTTGTATAAGTAATTTTTCAAATCATATCTCTTTCCGCCCCGAATTCCCCTAAATGCCAATCGAAGGTTCGTTGTGAAATAAATTATCCACTGCTGTTTTAGGTTTACTATTCATAATGAGAAGGTAATGTCAATGTGTCGTAGATGTATTTGTTTTGTTCATTGTTTATTTGTACATTCCTTAAAACCCTGTTCCTTTCTTCGATATCGTTAGGAATCTAGGGTTCGTGTCTATTGAATTATTGTTCGTTCATTTACACTTCAAAAAACGACATAATTAGATAAATCAATCCAAATTAACTATCCAAAAAATACCACGCACTGCATTGCATTATGTAGAGGTCATTAGCACCAGAAAATTTTCGAAATTTCTCGAAAACACTCGATTGTTCTCCGTTCGTTTGAGAATTCCACCATCTCGTCGGTGGTGCGCGACTACAGGTAGTGGCGTAATGTATTCTTTTTTGTAACATTATAAATGTACAGAGTACATTTGAAAGCGGGCCACCTCTCTAAAACTGTTATTTATTGACCAATCCAGAAGTTTTTTTTTCAGTAGTTAGAGCATCAATAGTTCTAGTTGAATGCCATAAATTCGGAATAAAAATAAAAATTTCACGGCCTACTTAGAATTTTTTTCAAGGTCAAAAATCTAAAAAACATATTAGCCATTTTTTTCAATAAAATTTGATGACGCCACTGAATTTGTGATGCTTTCAAATGGGTGTGAAAAAAATTTCAAAATAAATAATTTTGTTAACAGAAATATAGAGTGAGTAAAATATTCATATCAATATCGAAATAATTCAAATAGTTGTCATATAAATCACAATTTTGTAAATAATATGGTTTAAAATACTCCTTCAGAACATAACAACTCTATGTGGGATATGTTATGTCTCTTAGAACACTGCAGTTTGTTGTCAAAGAATAGAAATGCACATCTTTACATCCAATAATATAATTAACAATATTAATAACATAAATGAACTACTACAAAAGAATGTATTGACATGACAGTGCCTACACATTAGATTTCGGACCGTTCAACCAAATCTCCATTCAATTCGATACATTTATCGTAACGTTTTCTAATGTTAACCATAACATTCGATAATTGGTTTGGGATGATACCTCTACAAGCCTGTCCTATTCTTTAACGCAGTTCCTCTTTGCTCGTTGGGCGACTTCAATTAACTTTTTTTTTAACGAAGCCCCATAAAAAAATCCAATGGAGTCAAGTCCGGGAATCTGGGGGGAAACTCTATCAATGCACTATTGCGCCCTATCCTAGGAAAATTTTCTTCCAACCAATCTCTCACAATCCTGCTATTGTGGATGGAACAGCCATCTAATTGAAATAGAAGATGAGTCCGTTCTGCCAGTGGAAGTTCATGCATAGCGTTGGAAAATTCGTTTTTAAAAAAATTCAAAAAAATTTGACCATTCAAATTGCTTTTAAAAAAAAAGGGGCCAATTATTTTGATATGTAATATTCCACACCAAACATTTATTTTTTGTGAGTACTGTCTTCTGCAATTTATTATCCAATGTGGATTTTCTTCCGTCCAGTACCTTGTATTTCGAGAATTAACTGTTCCATTGGTTGTAAATGTTGCCTCGTCACTAAACAAAATTGTTTTCAGAAAATTCTTGTTATTTAGGTATTCTCCTGGATCCCATGAACTATAGTCCATCCTCTTTTCATTATCTTCTAAGGTGTGAAGAAACTTTGGTTTAAAGGGCTTCATCTTATTATATTTCCTAAGATTTCTCCTTATTGTTTCACGCGGTAAGTTAATGTCCAAACTTGCAATTCTCACACTTGTTTTCGGATTATTATCAAAATAATTTCGAATTCGTTCAGAATCATTTTGTTTCTGTCTTTGTACAATATTACTATTCTTCAGAATATGTTTACAAACAGCTCCCATACTCATTGAAAATTTGGTTTATTCGGCCAACTGTAGCTCTGCTAATATTTCGACGCTCCGGATGTATGTTATTGAAAATTCTACATACTCCCCTTTCGGATCTGTCGTTGTTACCACGAAGTCTTACCATTTCAATTTTCTCCTTCAAAGTCAAATTATCAGCCATACTTCTTTATTAGTGTAGGTACTTGAGGAGTTATAAACTTCACTATTAACACTGACAAATTTGTGTCTTTTCGTCTATTGTTCTGATAACTTGTCATCTCTATAGCAACTAAAATTACAAAGCCTCCTAATAAAAATAAAATTTTGGAAATGTGGTATCCCAAGCATGTTTGAATGAAACCAAGATTGATATTTGGAATAACTGTCAACCACCGAAGAGGGACTGCGTGAAAGAATAAGACAGGCTTGCACAGATATTACCCCAAACCAATGATCGAATGTTGATCGAATCTTATGGTTAGTTAGCATTGGAAAATGGTAGAATAAATGTATCGAATTAAATCGGGATTTGGTTGAAAAGTACGAAAATTAATGTGTAGGCACTCTCATTTCAATCCATTCTTCTGTTGTAGTTCATTTATATTATCAATATTGGTTATTATTGATTATTGGATATTGATTACCATTTGATGTAAAGATGTACATTTAATTTATTTGGCAAAAAACTGCAGTGTTCTGATGGACATAAGTATCTCCTATACTATGGAGTTACGTTTGGAAGAAACATAATTTGACGACATTTTGAATAACTGCTGTTTACAAACTCGACTGTTGACGAGCATTTTAAACGATATTTTCAACAAGATTGTGATTTATATGACCACTTTTCGAAATATTTTGATAAAGTGATATGAAATTTACTTATGCCATATTTCTGTTGAAAAAAATTATTTCATCGTGAAATTTTGGTCACACCCATTTGAAAGTATCACAAATCCAGTGGCATCGTCAAATTTTATTAAAAAAAATTGCTAGTATGTTTTTTGGATTTTTGACCTTGAAAAAAATTTGAAATGGGCCGTGAAATTTTTATTTTCATTTCGAATTCCTGGTATTCAACTAGAACTATTGATGCTCTATCTACTGAAAAAAAAACTTCTGAATCGGATAATAATTAACAGTTTTAGAGAGGTGGCCCGCTTTCAAATGGGTCACTCTGTATATATCTTATTCTTAGGTACAACGGAAGACATTTCCACTATCTGCTCTCTCGAAACTTCGATAATTTGTCCAATGAGTTCAGCGATGATTGAGGTTGATGTATTTTGAAATGGGAATATTGCGTTCATAAATTGATATTATGTGTACTAACCTCCAAAAATTCCATAAGACAAAATATGTGCTGGTAAAACCAAACCGATGAACAAAAAACACGTACTGATACATACGATGTATCTGAACCCTTCCAAACTCCTCTCTTCTAGATATTCGGTGAGACATTTTGTTGCTGGTGCTGAAAAAATATACACACGGTCACAATGAAGTGAAACTCATTACTATTGGTATATGTTTCATTCCTTTTTCAGCTGAATACTTTGATTATTCAATCAATATTTATTTCCATTTTTCGACATGATTCACTTAATTTGTTTGAAAATATGAACAGGATGTTCATAAAATCAGATGTGGAATCATCTGCGACTGAAAAATAAACTTTAATCACTATCTTCCATCGTTCAAGATAACATATTGTGGGGTATTCATGTTGAAACGAGAAACATTCTCAATTGAATATTAAATAGAAAGATTTTTCTGTGAATTGAAAAATCCACGAAAAAAATGAAGTTATTATTTGTGAAATGTCCAACAGAAAACAACTACTTCCCCGGCTAAAGCCACGCTGGAAATTGAACTACATCTGCTAGATATTCTGAAAAGACCCTAACTAAAAAGAAAAAATCTGAACTGAAAATTTGCATTTTTATTCAGATAGTTATTTGATTTTCTATTCCAGTCTTAATTAAGAACTCATATAGATGAATGAGGCAAAGAAGAATGTTTTCCAAAAGATAGTACTCACCAGAAATCATTTGTAACATTGACTCAAGAGAGGCATCGCATTCACTAGGTCTTCAATACATTTTTGTTGACGAAAATCTATTTCACCCTTCCACGATCGTCAGGAAAACCGGGAGGCATGGGAAACACATTTTTCAGAAGCAATCTCACTTTACAAAGATCAAAAAATGTTATAAACATTTTTTTTGGAGAGACACTTTGAAATTCGTGATTTTGACAAAAAAATCTTTATATTTTTCGCGTGGATTTTTCATTCAATTCACAGAAAAGTATTTCTATCCAATATTCAATTGAGAATGTTTCTCTTTCCAACATGTTTTGGAATTGTCAATAATTAGATAAGAGTATAAAATAGATACGCAAGATAAAATTGACATATAACATTAATAAACTTAACAAATTTCTACCCTGGAGGTAAAAATGGTGTCTTTTGTGTATTTTGACCTTGTTTTTGGATATGAACATAGTGTCCTTTACCTCCGGGGTACAGAAATAGAAACATGGAGAAATATTACCCAAAATTCTTCACACATATGCCAAATTTCTATAAAATGATTCACACTTTAAAAACATTTCCCAAGTAAGAAACATTTCCAATCATATTTGAAAGAGGACATTGCGGATATATATGGCTGGAAAATTATTTAAAAAATTCAAGACCAACATGGTCAGGTTTACTTGACATTATTTTTCTTTTGGCAATATGAACTTGAAAGTGGTGTCTTGTTCGTGTTCGATGTTCATGGATATCAGAATTTCTTATGAAAAATTCTTTATTTTTAAAAACATAATAACTCATTTCGAAAATGAAGAGACAGGGAAGTGTCAACATTAAAATATTTAGAAATTGTTCTACAAGTTTCCCCATTAGATATTCCAAAAATACATCTCATTCAGCATCTGATCCAGTTCAAACACCGATCGTTAATTAATAAAAATAAATTCCAGAGAATTCAACTTGGAAGATATTTGTGACAATGCGATTTCCAGCATAAGTGTTTGCCAGAGATATTCCCAAAAATGTAGCATCACTATATGTATCGGACATTATGTTTTCACCAATCGAAATTTCAAGGTCTTTGATATTTTTCTGCCAATTGTGAATTCGCAACATTTGGATCTTTTGGATATTGAAAAATAATTTCTACAGTTGAAGAAAGACTATAGTTTTTGAATTGTTTCTGCATTTTGATTGCAAACTTTCAGTATCGGTAGCGGATATGACGAGAAGTCGTCTGCATACGCTATATCTCTATTTCCAATGGCCGAATCTAAATTTATTTTCATTTAGTTATTTCGGTTTGGGATACAAACAGGTTGGAACCCAGTACAGTATCCACTTATATATGAAATAACTCAGATTCACAACTAGTAGAGCTAATAAACTAAAATACTAACAAACTAAAATTACAATTAGTGGTTTTGAAAAGATTAACAACTAGTAGAGCTAATGAACTGAAAATACAAGTCCAATATGTTAGACAGAAAAAATTTGTGTGCCAGAAGTTTTGAAAAGTGAGAGTGATAAGCATGATAAGTCTATTTCAGAACAATATTTGTTGAAGCTATCACTGAGCCGAGGAATGGGGGCATTTTGACCCAAATTTGTATTTCTATGAGGTATACTAAGGAAAATTATATTTCTGGTGTTTCTAGGAGATACATGTATTGAAACTAAGTACAAGAGTTGAAGAGCATCCAAGTCATTGTTGAGAATTTTGAACATCAACACTAAATCTGTAATAATCCTTCGTTTCTCTAATGAGAGAATGCCAAATGTTGTTCTTGATGAGTTCATGTCTTCTACGTTATAAACTCCATTCAATCGCCTGTTTAAAAATCTGATCAATCTATTTTGGATTATTTCAAGTCTCATTTTGTAAAGGTTATAGCGTGGGTTCCAAATGACGCTTGCAAAGTTTAACTTGCTGTGTACATATGCGAAATAAAGGGATTTCATTGACTTTTGTGAGTGGAAGATTCTACATATTCTACTAATGAATCCTAACATTTTACTGCATTTGTTAATAATGTATTCACAATGCATATGAAGCTCAGTTTATTATCGAATACCACATCTAGATCCTTAATGTGACCAACCCTTCCTAGACTTCTACCATGCAAATTGTAATCAAATTCAAACAGATTCAGATTTTTCGAGAAAGAGATCGTCGAACATTTATTCAAGTTGAGAAATAGCCTATTAGAGCTTATGAATGGTTTATATACAAGATGAACAGAATTGGGACCAAGATGGAACCTTGAGGAACGCCCATTTCGAGTTCCTTGCGAACCGAACGTATAGTTTTTATTTTTATTCATCCAAAACATCCCTGACAAAAAATACTGATATTGCTGTTGTCCAGATTGTAAACTGAATTATGTTCTTTCTAAGGTCTTCTACGATGCTGATGAAAAGCTCTCACCAGATAGTAGAATATAGACGGATTCTCAGAAGTAGTAGTAGAGGAATGAGTAGACTATATAGTCACAACTGGATTTCGTAATTAGACATTCACTGCAACGTGCTTCTATTGGTCTTGATGTTCTTCCAATATAACTGTCGCCGCATGTGGAATATTTTGTTCGCAAAAGGATTGATGCCGATGTGTTAGTTCTTAAGGCGTTTTTTCTTGGCATATAATACGAAGATATATGCAAGTTTTGACACGTATGGGTGGTTGTGTTGTATCTACCACCCGGTTGTTTTGTATATGAAGTCGTCTTCAATGTCATGAAGAGTTTTTTCCACAAATGGATCCGGAGTCGAAATCGATTTCTTCATCGGATTTGTGAATTACTGGATTTTGGTATTATTATAGAGGCATTTTATGATTCTCTTCTGGGACTGGCATGATGGTGGGAGTTGGGGATATTTATCAATGTGTATTTTACTGATATAATCCGATCATGATCTTGACACCTAATTCCAGCGTGAATTTTATTGATGACTTCTGTTTGTTTATATGATTAAAAACCTATTTCTGTTCATTTGTAATCTGATTGCAAATGCAAAAACATCAATAAACATAAATTCGAATGATCCATTATGGTTTTCACATCTATCTTTATCGGTTGTTCAGTAATTTGTCATTTGCTATTCTGATTTTTGTCATTTGAAATATTTTATTTCAATCGAAATATTTTATTTCACAGAAAATAAGTTGAAAGGTTTTTGACATCGTAATTTAAACAAACCTTCAAACAACAACAACAAAAATTGGTATTTGCAATGGTTTGATAATGTTCCGTTTTCAAAACGGTACAGATATTGTTTTTATAACGTCAACTTTGTATAGATTCGTATCCCTTGAGAAAAAATAAAGGATACTGACAAAAAAAAAATTCTTCCTGAAAAAACTGAACAGTAACTCATCAGCCTAAACTGAATTATTTTCTTGGTCATTTTTTATTTTTTAAGGTTTTTCTATTTGCCAGGGATGACTGAAATGGGCATACTGTTTTTATACCATTAAAACAATTTATTGACTGGTCATCTTGACCATTGTTATTTATAAATGCCTCTTCTAGGAAGCTGAAATCTTGCTTTAAAAATTAAAAAAAAAACATGGAACACCTATATAGTTAATAGTAGTTTTTAACCCACCTGCTATATGTCTTGCTGAGCTGTATACTATCATTGTCCATAATCCTTTTTCCACTGAAAATGTGCCATCATCCACATATTCTGCGAATAAAATACCATAACACAGAGAAAGAGATGAGACCAAAAACTGAAAAAATATGTTATTTTGTATTTATCTTCGACCTGAGGGCTCCGCCGAGAGATGACTTTCTCATGTGACAAAAGACAACAATACCATTGTCTAAAGGTATCTTTGAGCAATGACAATACCTAGAGCAAATGTGTGTGAATATATTTGATGGTTATGAAAGTCTAATATTGCCTTTCCTCAGTCAATATCCCCAAATGTATTCTTGTGTAATAAATTTTATTGAAAATTTCAATTGTTGATTTTTATTTTCTTTTGGGATCACTAATATTATTGATTATTTTTCCGACCCAAATATCGACCAATAGAATTGCACCATTCGACGTCACGTGGTACAACCTACATGGTATTATACTGATAATTTTTTGAAAATTTTCTCTGGTAGTTGCTATATATAAAAAACAAAACATGATCCAGTCAAATTAACCACACTTCAAACTGACAGGTTGAATTCAATTGTGACAATTGGAGATTTTGCATGAAAATGAGTCGATTTGGAGTTTGTTCTCTGTCCACCATCGATAAAAAAGTCAAAGGAAATGTCCCATTAATACGGAGAGGCAAAAAACAGTTTGGAACCAATTTATACTTTTTTGGGACGGAATACTCGAATAGAGCTTCTAATTATTGCATTTCCTCAGAGTTCCTGCAACAAATAGTGTCAGTTAGAAATCACTGCGCTTCGCGCTCGTGATTTTAACCTGAAAACTTGACTCTAATTTGTTTGTAACGAACCTATCGGAAATATTCGATAATTTGAAGCTCTTGGGTATTATAAGTGAAAATTTTATACCAGTCATTTTCAACCAATCAGATGCTTTATTTCGACATTGTTACTATGGTAACCAGCAAATTTTCTGAAAATTTTTTCATCCACATTAGCATGTAGACGTAAAATTAATAAGTGGAAATTTCCCGGCACATGACACCTATCATATAATTAGACAAAAATAATATTGAAATAATATTGACAATATTTTTTATTTACTTACTTCATAAGTTGGAAATATTACAACAATTTATTAAGGTGTACATTCTATAATATCATTAATTAATTTTAAATTCTTCAAAAATTCCGCTTCTACCTCCTCTTTCCTTAGTGGTGAATAAAACACAGAACCGGTGTTTTTTTTCAACAATATGCCTGTGTTTCATAAAATAAAAATAATACTGAGACACCAGTTTATTTCTTTGAGTATTAGATTTGTGTCCAAAAGAAGGCACAATATCACGCAGAATGTTGCCAATCACTTTAAATGAGTTTTCTTGCTCAGGAGTTAATCCAGATGCTTCCACTAGGTATGTTAGATATTTTACATTTTTATGGTACATTTCAATGTGCTGTGATTCTTTGCAAAAGGAACACAATTCATACGATTTAAAGTTCATTTTATTATCACTTTTTTACTAACTTATGATTGTATACCATGTTATGGGGAACTTATAATGCCACAAATAAAATATTGATTGACAGGAGTAGTGAATGTCAAATCCATGGCTAACTTTACAAAATATTTTTTAACCGGCAACATACGCCAACAAGATTCTATTTAGAATAAAGAATAAAATATCCCGATTTCCTGAATTATTTGAAAATTATTACCGCTAATATTAATTTTTCTTAGAATTAAACCTAAAAGAATATGAAAAATATTTAAGTATATATGTATAGGTATAGTTTTATATTTTTTGCTGTATATCATCTTTGTTTGTAGTCAATATTGACATTTCCCTGAAACCTAGTAAGAAAATTATATGAAATCAATTATTTCTATATAATAATGTATCTGATATTATAAATTTTATTTTACTAGGGCACGGGAAAAATAAAAAAATATTTCTCGCAATACGAACATCCACTTTCATTTTTAATCAATATTCACATTTCCCTGAAACCCAGTAAGAAAATTGTATAAAAACAATCAATTTTATATAAAAATTTATCTGATATTATATATTTTATTTTACTAGGGCACGGGGAAAATCAGAAAATATCTCCCGCAATACGAACGTATCCACTTTCATTTGCAGTCAATATTCTCATAGTGAGAAAATTGTATGAAATCAATTAATTTTACATAATAGTTTATCTGATATTATCATTTTATTTCACTAGGGAACGGGGAAAATCGGAAAAAAATCTCCCCCAAAACTCCCATTACACACAGCCTTCTATTTATTTGTAAATAACGTCAAAATAAATATTCACTTAATGTTTTCTATTTAAATATAATTCCGGTATAAAATTTTCTTGCCGAATCCCCACGTGCTTGATTGCTGGAAATTTGTTTTTCGTTACATCTGAATTTTAAAAAAAGAAAAGTACAGTTAGTAGTAAAACCGATTGTAGGACAAGGCCCCAGGGGGTTTTTCAAATGTTTGTTAAAAAACTTTTATACGATTGAATTGTAGAGTAAAATAGTATGTTTATAAGTTAAATCGATTGGACTTACAGTTTCTAATGTATCAGTTGGTAAAACCGATTGAGACAGGTTTTTCAATGTGTACTTTATGATGATGGTATATATTTATGGATCATTTCATTTGTATTGTATTCCATATGAATGGTGTAATAGAAATACAGAATACAAATGATCACTAATAAAATATATACAGTAATCGATTCGTAGAATCTGTTAGTTCGTTCGTGGTTAAAATAAAGTTTCAAAGTAAATCTTTATTTCATGATATCAAGAACAAAATTAAAGATCTTATAAAACAAGAATAATAAGTTGAACACTATAAAAACACATTTTATTGTATCTAGGACAAGGTACAACTACAGACAAAACAATAATAAAACTCCGAAAAACAACAAAATTAAAAATATACTTCAGTCTTCATCAAATCAACCAAAATAAAAACAAATTACATTTACAACAACCCTTCAATAATTTTGTTCATTTATTAGCACAAAGCAGAACGAGTAAGTATACTTAACAAATACTCCAGTTTGATGATAATCTTCGTACTTCCTCAAATGGTGATAGGAAATGGACACTGATGGACGGAAATAAGTATCAGTTTGTGAAAAAATGTCTGCAACTGATGGATGGAGATAAGTATCAGTTTGTGAAAAGCAGCTTATATTTTACCTTGTGAAAGAATATTTCGAGGAATTTCAGCGTCAACTCGAATAACAAAACATTCCATGTTCGACGTTGGGTTCATAATTCAAGTCCATAGTATAATTTCTATAATTAATTTTTCGATGACAATCAACAGTAGAATTATTCTGAAATTATTACGTGGTTTGTCATTTTCTGACAATTGACGAAATTGGTAAATTATCATGTCGGTCGTCTGTTGATTGCGGGCAGCGCCTCCATGCGCGACTGGCCGTACCAAAAACTTGGTGGTCAAGATCGCCAATGTTTCAAACAGTCTCTTTATTTTTAATTTGTCTATGGGTATACCTACCCCGGGATCGAGGTTAGTCTACCCCGGAGTCGAGGTTAGTTCAGGGGTAAGTAGGCCTACTTTTCAGAAAATAGAAGAGATATAAAAATTGTTTATTATTTGTTAAAAAAACATTACAAGAAACTCAAAATCTTTATAGATGATACCTATTGGGGACAAAATATCTAATCTTCATCATCAGCGTAACAGAAATCGCACATGCAAAATGCTAGTATTTCCATCTGTGCACGCTTCATTTCAATGTACCCGGTGGATTCATTCTCATAATCTGAAAACACATTCCTTTCGCTCGCTTTACAGCTTCATTCCGGCCTTTTTCCTTTTTTTTCTTCTTAATAGTTTCTTTCTCTGCCTGTAAAGATTCTTTATTCTCATCATATGAAAACAAATTCCTTTTTGCTCGTTTTACAGCTTCATTTCGGGCTATTTCCCTTTTATTTTTTATTTGTAATATTTTATTTTTCTTCCTGTAAAGATTCTTCAATTGGAGTATCTGTTAAGATCGCGGTAGTTCTCCTTTTCTTTTTCCTGTTGCCATCCTTTCTCCCGCTTTGGGTAATCGACGAACATCTTCTGGAATAACATGGGTTCTGTTGTTTTCGATTAAAACTCCATTTTCCACAGTGTCTAACACAGTTGAAGGGCTCGCCTCCAGAAGGATGTTTCCTGAAATATTGTGGTCCGAATAGTGAAAATCTTGTGGTTGATTATACTCAGCATGAGTGGCATTTTCTACAGTATTTGTTTCATCAAGGGATGGTCGATCCGTCGAATAAGAAGGCATGAAATCATATTCAGTAGAAACGTCCCTATTGAAAGGGTATATTCCGGTTGCTTCGAATCCGGATTTTATATTTGTTGGAGTACAAGCCAAAAAGTGATTCTCACAATGCTTGGAATGGAATAAATTGTCATTGTCTTAACGGGATTATTTGTAATCCATCCATCGGCAGCAGTATTGATATGTTTCTCAAAAGGGCCATAAACGCTTTGATCTGGAGGTTGCAGTTTATGGCTGCAGTGGGGTGGGATAGGGCAATGACGTCATTATCCTTCAAGTAATCTTTGCTTCGATAGATAAGTGAGAATCGTGGTTATCGAGAAGGAGTAATACGGGCCTTTCTTTCGATGATCGTGGATTCTTGACAAGGTGTTTTGCAAATTTAATGAAGCCAGTTCCATTCCTCCATCCTGATGGATTGGCATTTCCTGAACTGCCAACCGGAGCATCTTGTAAGAAATTATCACGAAAATGAACCCTCGGAAATATGGAGAAGAAGAGCATTGAGTTTCCGCTGGCCGAAACAGCAACTGCTATAGTGTTACTAACGTTCCTCCTTCAGCTGAGGTTATAGTTACCACTTGTTTGAATCCCCGTCTGGCCACCACTTTGTTGGGTTTCTAAACATTGGTGACCCCAGTCTCATCTACATTCCAAATGTCTGCAGCCTCGAAGTTATGTCGTTTTGAAACTTCATCTACATTGTCGAAGAATGTTTTGACATTATTCACAATAAAACTTGAAGCTCGTGCTTGGCTTGTAGCTTCAGGTGTTCTGATGTAAAGATACTAGTATCGTTTGAGAAAACTTGTTAACCAATCATCCCATGCTAACTTTCTTGCGTTCCAGGTCTCTGGAATATTTATATAACTAGTAACAGCATATTGGTAGGCAAATTTCCTCACTTCTTTCGGTGAGAGTAGTATATATCTGCAGCTTTTTTTATATAACTGCATAACAATATTTCTTGAAGTTCAGAAAAGAACTAGAATATAATAAATTCAATAATTTAACATTCAACTACGTGTTGAACAATACCTACCTGTCGAGATTTTTGGTAGTATTTAGTATTTCTTATCAATTCTCTTATATTTTGATCATTTGATGACATTTTTTCTTTGAGTTTTTTGCAATATTTCCTTATGGAAATACCATATTCTTTGCAGATTTTCTAATCGATATATCTTCTGCTAAAATAGCCGCCATAGCCCTTTTTATAATTTCTTCTGGAATTCTAGCTCTCTGAGATTTTCTTTTATATGTTCTCATTGTTGTTGGAACTACGAAAAAAAGGGAATACTTCATTTTTCCTCTTACATGGAGTAAGTCGGCCCACCTGGTCAGCTTGCCCCGGTTCAATGTGGGTCTACTAGCCCCGAATAACCTCCGAACTTAAACGTACCTACTTCTCCAAAAATAGGTGGGATATTTACTTAAAAAGTATTGAGACATTCGCGCCATGAGTCGTTTAAAATAGTGCAATACTCACTTTGAAGTTTGTTTGAAGCTTTCGAGAGATATTACAAAAATTGTAAAATAGAATGAATGTACTTAGCATTCACCAAATAACGAAAATGCATGTACGCTCCTGTAAGCAGCTCTAATCACACTGAGATCGCGTTGGTGGTAAAGTTCATCCATTATCAATTGCAGAAGCATAAAAAACAAGTTGTCCTGTCTTGAGGCGCAATCCTTTGAGCAGCACAGGCGGAGATAACTAATTTCATATAGATATTTAAATATTTTAAAAATACGTTAAAATAAAAAAATATGCCACAAACGAGGAAGTATTAATAGGCAGACGGAGAATGTTTATTCTGTTTCTTCGCATATGCGCTCGTGTTAGCGAAGTGAGTTTTTGATTTGCTCCCTATAGAAACAGCTTCTGCAATTGAAGATGGTTAAACTATAGCTGGTTAGATAAACTCACGAGAAGTAAATACCACAGAGCTATCTTACGGCGTAAAACGAAATTATTCGCGGTGGATCTACCTACCCTTATGGCCAACTAACCCCGGCACCTCCTACATTTCGGAAATTAAATCGCGGACTATAGGATTTATCATGAGTTAGAACGACAGGTACTCGAGCCAGTGATGGCCACCACAAAATATAACAGATGGATAATAAAGTATTTAACTAAAATGTTATCCCTTCCTTCTCCGTCTCTCTTCAATAGTTGTGCTTATATTTCACCTCAATTCGCAACTTTGAATATTGTGATTGCAACTGAGACGAAAAGCTGCAACGTAAATTGTGCTGTGCCTGGTGGTGTAACAGTAGGAAGGAGAAATATTTTACAGTGTTCGATAGTTAAATACTTGATTGTCCATCGCGTATATCTGTAATATTGTGTGCTGGTCCACTGGCCGTGTACCTGTTGTTCTAACTCATAGTAAATCATATAGTCCGCGATTTTATTTCCTAATCTGTATGATAATAAATGCAATGGCATTATTATCCAGATTGTCTAAAAAAGTCCGAATTCATTCGTATCCCAAAAATAGGGTAACAAAACACAAAAATATATAGCTTTCACCCGATCTCACAGCTGTAATCGCCAAGGTAATCGATGAAATCCTGATGAAACGTTTTGTCAAACTCGAGGAAAGGATGAAACTCGGTCCAGAGGAATAGTTTGGGTTCCGTTATAGGACGATCTACAACGTCCAATTGACCCGAATTGTCCATGTGGTGGAGGAGTCCTTTGATCGACAGCAAGTAGTAGTTTTATGTATACGCTCCACAAAATGCCTACTTTGGATACTGAAAATGCCACTTTAGCGGACTTGCACGTAAAGACGTTATGGCAGCACTTCAGCGGGCTGAAATTTGTTTATTCGGAAAACTTATAATTAATATCCTAAAACCGTTTCAGGAGACGCAATAAACTATATTACACAGAAAAAAAACTTGTTGAATCAAATAAAATGTATTTGAATCAAACAAATAAATATAAATGCACGACAAAATATAATCTCCAATATGAGTAAATTCATTTCTTGGTTTTGGATCAAATTAAAATTTTATCAACTGAAACTTTTTTGCATAAACCAAATATATTATTCGACCAACTCGTTTTGACATAAATGTTGTTCCAACCATGTAATAACCATATTACAAAATCTGCTGATTGATTTAATAAAAATATTCATTCAAACAAGTATTTATGTCAAATTGATGAAATTAATAAAATATCAATTCAAAAAATAATTTGACCTCTTCACTGAAAATATTTATTCAAATGAGTAATCATTTTTGGCCGACGAAACCAAAAAGGAGGAGGTTCTCTAGCCGACGCGTATATTTTTTTTTATGTATGACCACGCATAACTTTATACTGAGACGTCCGATTCCGTTAATTCTTTTTCTCAGTGGATAGGGTGTACTTCGAAGTTGGTCCCATTCAAATTTAAAAGATGAAATCCACCCCTAAGGGTAGCAAAATCAAGGATATTGATCTCTCACCCTCTGAATTCTGGTCCGTTAACCGATTCTATCAGGCATACTTTGTACTGGGTTCTTCGATTTGGATGATTCTTTTTTTATTAGATAGTTGATCATATTTGGATTTCGAATGGAATTATCCACCCTTACGGATAGAAAAATAGGGGATAATTGATTTTTCACTTGTGAACATTGGCACACATATGTAGTTGACAATGACAGATCGCTATTGTCATTATTTTTGTTCTCCTACATCCGTCACAATCAGAGCCGAATTGAGAGGGGGGCAAACGGGGCTGCAGCCCCGAGGCCTCCACAAGAGAGGGGCCTCCACAATATAAATTTTTAGGTAAAATTTCCTAACAAATACCGAAGGATATGCGAAATTATATAAAAAGAATCTGACAACAAAAGAGCAGTTCTCCCACTTTTTCCTCTCATATTTCGTTTTAAACATTCAAAAACATGTTTTGTATTCTTCGATCTGATGAATCATGTGTATGTGCGAAAAACAATCACCAAGTAAAACATCATACTATTATACAAAATATTATATCGTATCGAAATTAGCTGTAAAAACAAGAACAATTGAATTTAAAAAAAAAAAAAAATTTTTTATTAAATGAAGAATTTTCTGTCGATGTATTCTTTGAATGACACAAGCGATCTAGATAGACAATGGAATTCAATAATCATAAGCAAAAGAAAATAATATTTCAATTTATGAATATGATTGCATCAAATTATTTATAAGAGCCCTGTGCGCATTCCATAATAGAACAAAAGTTCAAATTCTGTTGACTATTTTTCTGCCGATTCTACAAACACTTTGCCCGTCTATACCTGTTTCTCCTATTCATTGGCGTTGACAAGTTTCCGCTGAGTGGCGCGCTTGTAACAGAGAAATCCCCGAAATCTGAAAGTGTGAGTCTAAGAGAAAGATGACATTCCGCAACAAATGTAAATCCTTCTGAAAAGGACTATCTATCTATCTAAGATGTTCTACTATCAAATTCTTGAAAACCAAAATTTCAGAGCTACATTCTCAAACATTGAAATTACAGTGATTATTTTTTGACATTGCTAGAAACCAATGGACACATTCAATTCAAATAATTCATATACGTTTTGGCCAATCAATAGTGGGAATATTCTACCTAGAAAATTGTCGCGGGAATAATTTGAGGTATTTTGTTTTTATTGTCTGACAACCTATATTTTTAATTTGACGTCTGTCATCAATTCGCATGAAAAGTGTGAAATGAATCAAATCCGGTTTAGTACATTATATAATTTTGCAAGGAAATGTGTTTATGATCGTAACATCAAAAAATAATCTAAAGAATACCACACGAGAGTTCGATATAGTAGAAAATAATTATCTAGATTTCTTTCTCAAACTTGTTGGCAATAACCACTCGAGCCAGTTGGTCTCTCTTTTCTATTGCCTGGCAACAAGTTTTCGAAAATCTGTCGAATTATTTTCTCTCTCTTGTGATATTACAACTGAGAATGTGATGATGTCAAATTGCACTAGAATGAAAAAAATTAAAAAAATAGGCGAATTACGATGAGACAAAGCCGCCTATCAAAGTTATCGCTTCTTAGCATTGAGAATGATTTTCTCCGGATGCTGGATTCGACCGAAATCATCAATGATATTTAAGTCAGGGTCAGTTGTGCGAAAACTTCGCCATCTAACGCATATAATTCAAACAATATAATACTCTTTCATCTATTTTTGTTGTTTGATTCAAATAAATATTATATTTCTGTTGAAACAAATGTTCATTCAATATGAGTTGGAGATTGTTTCGATAGATTGAACATATATTCAAATCAAAGAAATGTTAGATTAGCATTGAGAAATCCATTTTGTCACCGCAATATAATGATTCCATCAATCGAATACACCTGTCTTTTGGGAGGAATTTTATTTAGTCGGGTCAAAGAGTGACCAAATAAATATGGTTGAATTAACAAATCCTTTTTTTCCGTGTATATTTGTAATTTTGTAGTGACATCATACGTTTTCTTCGAAATATTATTTTGGAATACTTATTTCAGAAATAAATAATAATACGAATATTTCACGAATATTTCAAATATTTGACAAATGTTTCATTGATAAACAATCGCTTGCAACATTTTTGTACAGTTCCTTACACTACTGTATAGATGGTAATTGAAACTGTATGCACGGAGGGGAAATATCTGTGGCATATCTATTCTGTTTATTTGGAAAGCTAATGCCAAAAAATGTTTTATGCGATACATACGAAAATGGCTTTATCGGACGAATCGGAATTATCAGGGACGAGGCGCCAGCCGAGCCCGAATATGAAGATGATAACTTTGCGTACACTTGTAACATAAGCTACGATTATCTGACCCCTACCCTCACCAGTAGGGTCTGGAGGTACCGTATTTGACGAAGATTTTTGTGTAAGTTAATGATGTTTCCTTTCAAAAGTATGTGAGCATTTGGTTAATCCTCAAATATACACACATCAGAAAAGTCTAGGAATATTCTTTAAAGTAGAAGGTATTTTCAAGAATAAAATGACTCCATTGAAAAAATGTATATATTTGATTAATAATTGTTCAGTAGTAAGGAAATAATGTGAGAAATTTGTGAAATGCAAAAAACTATGAAGGAAAAAATATGTACTATTCATAACTCATTTGAAAATTCTCTCAAAATTATAAAATCAACACTGGATTATAGTCGCCTCGTTGATTTACCATAGCTCTACACCTATTGTTCATAGACAAAATGAGATTGTATATGTCGTCTTGTGGTAAATTGGTCCATTCGGCTGTCAGAAGCTCCCTGAATGCAAAAACATCATGCATGTTGCCCATATGTTGATTCTTGTCCCAAACATGCTACATCGGATTCAGGTCTGGAGATTGCTCTGGTCATGGCAATAATTCAATTCCTTCGATGTTCAACCAATCTGTCACAATATGAGCAACATGTGGAGAGCTCCTGCAAAGGGACGCACAATAGGTTGAAGAAAATCATCCAAATATTGCGGAGCTCTCAGAAAACTTTGTGGAAAAACGAGATCTGTTCTTCCGCCAATTGTGATTCCCCCCATACTATAAGTGTGCACTTCCTGGACGTGTCTCAAGCGTTCTGCATTTCCAGGTCGTCTTCATACTCTTGGTCGATGAGAATCTGGATGAAATCCAAATCTTGACCAATCCGTCAATAAAACTGTAGCTCATTCATTTGCATCCCAGTTCTAGAATTCTTGAGCCCATTCTAATCTTGCAGCGCGATTGCCTCTAGAAAGAGATGGACATCTAAGTGGCCTCCGAGAATGAAGGTTAGTTTCATGAAGGCGATTCCTGATAGTATCTCGCCCAATGGTTAAATGTTGTAAAACTCAGGAGCTATGATTAAAATAAAAAATATGTCCTGTACTGCTGTTGTACAACGTCCATGTCCTGGATGATTTTTGGCAGGACTGCCACTTTCCCTGAAACGCCTCCATAACCGACTCATTACACTTTGTAAAACACCAATTTGCTCAGCTGCATCGATTTGTCTCATGCCAGCTTGAGGCAGACCTACCACTTGATCCATCTCTTCTGAAGTTAAATGACGTCGTTCCATTATAAACAACGATTGCAAACAAATTATTCCCACAAGTTATCGCCACTTAAGTCACAGTAAAATGAATACAATTATTGATATCGAACAATTCCACGCAGATTGTAGTTTCCATTTTTCGCAGCACTATCATGAATACCCAGTTTTTGTTAACTTTTTCACATGTGTCTGGCAGAAAAACTTTGTTTACATAAGTGTTTGAACTGACAAATAGGATACATCTGAAATCTAAGCAATATCAATTAAATTTCTCAACTTTTTTCAAATATCCTTAGACTTTTCGGATGTGTGTATTTTGAGAATGTCACTTATCCGCATATATTTAGATTAAATTATACTTCAAAGCAATCCAACGTTTGGAAAAGGGTAAAGATAAATAATTATGATCGCAACAACTCAATCATCCAATATTCTTCATGCATGTCAATTATTAGCTTTCCTGTTATCTACAAATGATATATCATTCGTCGAATTATCGTATGGTTCATTTAATCAATTGCGAACGAGATAACATCGAGAAACTTATCCAATGAATCGCATTCCATGATTAAACACAAACAATTATAGTATAATCATTTTAGCAATGTAACAAGTGTCTTTATTTTTCCAAAAGCCTAACCAATTATTTGGCACATTATGTATCATTAAAGTCCTTCCATCTCAATATTGAATCATTTGGTTCCATTTTTAGAAGATTTTTTTTATTGAACACAATGATGGGTATTTCACAAGTAATTATTCAACGTATTGGTTATTATCCGCAGATAAATAAATAGTACTTGGTGGTAATACAAAATTGTGGGAAAATTTCTTATAGTTTAAAAAAACATCAGATTTACAATATTTGCAGTAGTTTTTAAGAAATATTGAAAATATTTTATTTTTTTCATTATTTGGCTCCATAGATAATTTTGTTTTTATTGTGTGAGGATTTCATTGTTTTTATAAATATATCATCTTTATTTGTTGTAGTATCGCTCTCTCAGTTTTTTCTCAGTAGATATAATAGCTGTAATATTTTTGCATGAAATATAAATATGGCTGAAGATTTGATCATAATGAACATAAAAATAAACATCAAAAATTTTGTCAAATTCAATTCTAGATTTACAACAAGGAATTTCCCGAATAATTTGCCACAATTCAACCTTTTTCGTAGCTCTGACCGTTTCTGAGATCTTCATATATATAATCAAATCAAAATCACTTGGTATATCACACTGGCTTTTTCTGTATAAAATCGAATAGACTTTTTTTATTTTGTTATTGCTTTATTTAACGTCGGCCTATTAGTGCTAAACACCGACGCCGGTGAGACCACTCCCCCCAGCCGGAAATTTCGCCGAATCCTCGGTTGTTTTAGAGGTAAGGTTCTTTAACGAGCTGAACATCTATGAACTCGGGACCGCCATCTTAACGTCCCTTCCGAAGGACGGCATATCTATCGTCCTATCTCGTGCTCATTGATAAGACGCCAGCAGCTGCTAATATGCTACTACGCTACAGTTGTTAGAGCATTTTTACGCGCACCTTCCTTGTCACCCATCCAAGTGCTAAACCCGCCCAATGTTGCTTGGCTCAGATATCGATAAGACTCTCGTCAACCTGACCAGCAGCCGGTGCCCCCCAAATAGACATAATTTTCTAGAAACTCATTATTTTTTATTCAAATGCATATGTTCTTCCAAACTTCAGTTCAATTCGAATGCAACAATAAACTACCCCCACTCAACTGAATCTCTCAGCCAGTATATAATTATTGACGTATTGTGATTTATTATCGTATAATTAAAAACTTGTTTTATAAAAAAAATATTGCGAACTCGCTTAAGAAATTATCGAACAGAACAGTGAAAAAACTCACCTCCACCAACCCTATTGCGATTTTAATAATGAATTTCTCTTTATTATCGTCATGTGTGCTTTCGTCGTGATCATTATAAGAGAAAGTTGAAGACAAAGTGATACTTCTATGCATTTCGGTCACTATTCACTAATTTCGGCATTCTTTCTATTTTTATCACTCAAAGGGTTCGATGATTTTCACCATGACGGAATTTATCACAGAAAAAATATTATATCTCGTTGGTGTGCTAATGTTTTTATTTTATCTTATCTTTAGATTATTAACAACCATGACACGAATTCTGTGAACTCAGCTAAACATTTGTTGCCGGTACATCAGTATCGACACTAATCATTAAAAATATATTAATTTTGACTTTATCATAAATCTCGGTATAATCCCGCCATTACTACAAACGATATTTCAAACGCATATGACCTACGTACCTAGCCAAACACTCGCCAAGGCTGAACTTAAACCTGAAGAATAATGAAATCCTAAAACGATCATGTTCCAAGAAATCCATATTCGTATGAGAACTCAGTTTGTACATAGCACCCATATATAGCGATACAGAAAACCCATGCCGGTAACTGAAACTGTCGTTCAAGACACTACTGCAGCTATATTTCAAGCACTCATTTAAGCCCTCTGCTAACTAGACCTGACCCTAACCTGACCGGCAAATCCATGTTACTTAAGTCCATGTACGACCCGGTCAGGTACATGTCGGTTGCTGAACGGTGAACGTTGTTCCATTATACCTAGGTTTACTTCAAGATCAGCCAATCATGTGGCTCGGTTAGTCAAGTCGTCCCCAGTTAGTTTTTCTCGACTTGAAAGCCGGACCTACAAGTACATGTCGCTTGGTACCAGAGAGAGTAAACGTTTGGGCACCGATGGCTGGTCAGGTTGACGAGAGTCTTATCGATATCTGAAGCCAAGCATCGTCGGGCGTGGTTAGTACTTGAATGGGTGGCCACCGGACAAGGAAGTTCCACGTTAAATGTCCTAACAAATGTATCGTAGTAGCATATTCGCAGCTGCAGGCGTCTTATCAATGAGCACGAGATAAGACGATAGATATGCCATCCTTCGGTGGGGGCGTTAAGATGTCGTTCCCGAGTTCATAGATGTTGAGCTCGTTAAAGAACCCTACCTCTGAAACAACAGAGGATTCGGCAAAATTTTTGGTTGGGAGGAGTGTGCTCACCGGCGTCGGTGTTTAGCCTTGGTAGCAGAAATAGGCTGACGTTAAATAAAGTAGGAAAAAAAAGATAGTAAACGTTATCTGAATAAGCTCTAGCCAATCAGAATTTTGTAGCATAAACGTGTCATAGTGACGTACATAGACATGAGTATAGGTGGCTCGCGTAACATACAGAGTGGTCCAGTATACAATCAAGAGCCTGTAACTCTCAGATACCAAAGTGCGGAATCCGCTAGTCCGCCACTGTCCAGAGAGAATGGTGGCCATGACATGTCCATATACGTCACTATGACTCACAAATGATGTTTCATATCTTTATATTAGTGTCACCAATGTCTTATGGGGAATAGACTCTGCTTCTCAGATAACGTTTACTCTCTTTGGCTTGGTACATCATGCCAATACACTTCAAATGGACGCTCCCATAGCCGCCATTATACTTATTTCACGTTGCTGCAACTGATTATAGATGGCTTTCACCCGAAGAGAGTAATCGTTACTCAGTTAACGTTTAGGCCCGATATTATAATGTCAGTTTAAACTCTTGAGTGACGTCATCGAGTTTAAACCTTGGTATGGTTTAAAGGATTGAAAACGCTCAAGTAGGTTAGCCAACAGGACAAAAAATAACACTTCTTGCATTCTACATCTTTGTACTTTTTCACCAATGTCATAAGGGTGTCCGTTTCCAGTTTTGAAAAATTGCATATCCGTTTTATTTCCATATCTGAAAAAGCACAAGGAATGTTTACATGTATCCACATTTTATGTATGTATCTTATCTTAAACCCAATATACCGTACCTATCAACAACTCATCTGTCATTCTATTTGGAGGTTACCTCAAATATAAATGAAAAGTGATTTTGCTCTTTTCACAAAACAAAACTGTCGTTACGATAAAACACCATAAGGCCAAGTGACAGATGACATTTATACACATGGAAAATAAATATCTTATGTGTTTTTATAAAATGACTTTTTCACCACCTTTGGTTTAAACTTGAAGATAAATTGGTTTAAGGTTTTCGGAGTTTAAACTGACATTATAATATCGGCCCTTACTCTCTTTGGCTTACACCTTTGTTAGTTGCGTTCGATATTTACATATCCGATGCTCAATTCACTCTATCCCCTCGGTAAGCGTCCGATAAATCATATCCATTTCTTTTGTTCAATTTGCTCTGTGTTCGGTGTGATCCTCAGAGTAATATATATTATTCTGGGGTGTGATCGGTCCTCTCCAAATTGAGTTGTCACCTGTCATCAATGTTCAATGTCTTACCCATAGAATTGAAATTATAATATACTGAATATTATAATTTCAATTCTATGGTCTTATCTAAAACAGGTGTGCATTTTCTTCGCAGAACTTGAGTTCTGTGTAGTTGAGTTTCATGTTTTCTCGAAATAATCAGAAAATAAACAAAACTTCAATGAATAATTTGAGTGATAAGAACAAGTGGAATACATTTTTTTATTTTTCAATGAGTTTACTTTGAACTTTGAGTGGTCGATTTTGTTTTTCCAACGAAAATTGCTGATTCTCGGGGAATCGGGAGTGATCACCGGTATTTCATCGATTTCACACGGAATTATAGAAAATATAATCAAGAGAAAAATGAAAATAAAAGAGTGAAATTGAGATCATTACCATTATATTGTAATTTGACAAAATCTATAAAGATGGGCGTTCAAATGCCTTTCGCTCGGTTAGCTAGATCACATAATACCAAATCTGCATCTGCTCGCTCGTCTCCCATTTTCTGATACCGAACGCACCTGGATAGTATACCAGGTGCGTTTTCTCTTCCATATATATGTATTAAGCATATATTTATTAACTATGAATATTTATAACTGGCCATAAGAGCAATGCAATGGAAGTGAGGTCGGGTAATATATGTCTTTCCTTGTCATATTGGCAACGCGTAGTTATGGCAACCGAACATCAACCAATTCATGTCACGCCTTTATTTTCGCGCATGCGCATGCTTCATTTGTTTTGGCTTCACATTTGCTGTCTTTATTATCAATATTGGTACTTAATACATCTATGGTATTAAGTACCAATACTGATATTAAAGAGAGCAAATGAAGCATGACGATCACTCGGTCTCTCTCTGGTTGGCAGCGTCCAATTGATGTGCAGGCGCGAAAATGAAGGCGTGACATGTATTGGTTGATGTTCGGTTGCTCTGACTTCGCGCTGCCAATATGACAAGGAATGACATATATAACCCGAATTCACTTTCATTGCATTGCTCTTATGAACAGTTATCAATATTCGTATTAATAAATATATGCTCTCCTGTCTCTAGATTCTTGGATTTAGCTTTCAATCTGCGCTATTATTCAGCACTCCCCCGCCCCCGATTACGTAATTATTATCATATATTTATTAACTACGAATATTGATAACTGGCCATAAGAGCAATGCAATGAAAGTGAAGTCGGGTTATATATGTCTTTCCTTGACATATTGTCATCGCGTAGTTATGGCAACCGAACATCAACCAATACATGTCACGCCTCCATTTTCGCGCATGTGCATCAATTCAATGTTCTTATGCAATGCACATTATTGAAAACGGCTATGTGTGTTCTGTGTAGTCTTTGTCACTAACTCTATACTTCACCTTAGGTGTTAATTGAAACGCAACAGTGAATCGTGGTGGACTCTCCTCGGCTAAGCTCCGTAATTTAAAATTAAACATTTGAATTAAATTAAAAATATCTGCCCTAGCCGAGGATCGATCCCGGAACCTCTGGTTCCGAAACCGGACCCTTCTCAAAGATGACTCGCTCCAATAGTATTCCACTTTCCCTTCTCTTTGTCCTCTGGAATATATTGAAAGATGATTGATAAATGAACAAAATAAATATTCTAATCCGCATGTATGATCAAAGTCATAGATAGTACCACTCATATTTGTTGCATAGAGTACCAACGTGATGATGTAAGTTGTTAACTAACTTGTTGCTTGTTGCATTGACACTTACAATTGATAGTTAATAGGAAAATAAGAATATTTCTTCTCTTATGTTCTCTATAATGAAAAACAATAGGGATAATTTTTTTCATGTAAAATTTTAAATTTTTGGGTACTGCTGAAATTGTCTCGCAACAATAAAATATCAGATATTGATACATGCCTAATTTGTTTTTCACTTCTACTAAAACTGTTCGATTTTCTTGCAAAGACTTGGTTGAGTTGGTTTTTATCGATCGGAATCGTGGTGTTTTAAAGTTGTAATGACCTATAATGACCTATATGAGTTGTAATGACCTATAATAATATCAATGGATGATAGTGACTAGTTTATCTTTCTGATTTTATGAACATCCTTTGCACATAAAGAAATGCTGCACTTGTGATATAATAACCTTGTCCGTTATTAATTGTTAATAATTCATTAATTGGTTGTCATTGATTACCAAGAACCGTGAATCAGACGTACATTCCGAGTTCGTAAGTACTTTGTTTTCATGGTGAAAATAGACTTTTCAGTAGAGGCGCAATTTTAGGGATAATAACAAAGTTATCCAAAAACTGCTAGATACAAAATCTGAATACATTTGTTCCAGAAATCACAATCTTGAAATTTATTTCATCATTTAAAACTGTGAAAATGAACTGTTGTTCCAAATTTGGATTGGTCGATTGGATTAGTAAAAGTGATAAAGAAAACTACAAAATTTCACAGAAATGGAATAGCTCGACCAACTAACTGTTCAATGGACGAATCGTTTTCTGTGATGACATCAAGTAGAAAAAACGTTTCAAATCATTGCTACGAAGAGAAAACGATAAGAACTGAAATATCAGACTAATATTTCTACCTACTAAGTCAAAAATAATTTACAGCGCATCGTAAAAAAGTCTGTTACTTATATTCCATAGGAATTCGGACTTTTCTCAGCTTTGAGAGTTATTTGCAAGAGTTTGATGGGTGGGAATTTGCCATTTGTGTATAAGGAGCCCAAAACATAAATTTTATACAGAGTACCTAAATTTTTTTAAAGTCGAAAAAATGTCATGCCGCTAAAATCAGTAGATCCAATTTCTTTTTCTGTGATACGCATATGCGATTTGGATATATCAAACACTGATTGCGCATGCTGGTTAAGCTCCACCTCAATCTCGTGAACGTATTAATTTTTATCATATTTGACTATATAGGGTTAATTAAGGTTATGGAATTCGACATCTTACCATGGTGGACAGGCGGCGTTCTCGTGGGTTGGAAGTTGACGTTCTTAACAGTCTAGACGTAAAAATGTGTGTATTTCAAAAATATATAAAAGTTAGTGAAGTTAAACACCTGAATGTATAAAAAATCTGGTCCCTATTTCTCTACGCTGGTAACCAGGCCGGATGACAACGGATTTGTCGGAGGAAGAGGGCGACTTCATGTGAGTATAAAAAAACTGTATTAGTTATGTTGCCGGATACGTGCATTGAAAAAAAGTCAGTTGGGTACTGATACATCAGGATGCCCGATAACGATGAAGGCTCGATTATGTAAGAGAGAGAGAGCGCTGGGGAATTGTACTTGCTTGATCAAACGTCATAAAGATGGAAGAAGAAGAAAACAAATCGAGATTATGTTGTGATTGCTCCTGTCCCCTGTCAAGAAATTCCCAAAATGCTTTAGGTTAATAAGATGTCAACACAAGAATTTTTAAAGCAATACAAAAAAGATGTAACGAATATAAGAAACCGTGCCAAAAATCTAGGATTAAGTGAAACAGAAATTAATATTTCTTTCAAAGATGCCTTCGTCGATTTAAGGAAGGAAATAAATAGCTCAAAGCCAACTGCTGAACGAACCAAAGCTCAAAAAATCTGTACTATTTTTAAGAATCTGTTTTTACTGTTTGCGTTAATTTTTATCGTCGTTTATATCTTATTGAATGTTCACCAACCAACGTCAAGTATAGTTCTAAGAAACGTTCAAGGTTTAACATATCCAACTTTGAAATTCGTCAGATTTCTCTCTGTACCAATCATCAGGCTGTTTCCATCATTAACAGGTACATTCAAGCCCCACAAGTAATAAACAGTAGCTGCACCTTTGTAGAAAAACTTTCATAATCATCTGAGACTGTAATTTTCAATTCCTAGAGTTTTCAAGTTTATTCGATTAATCTCCCAACAGTTGCTTTGCTTGTGTTCTACGCTATAATCAGCCTGTGGCAAAGTTATTTTATTGAATATCTATCTAGGTTACAAAACATGGAACTGAATATCTAGTGGGAAAGCTACATTTAGGCGCGGTGCTCACCAGAGCGATGCGGCAATGAGCTATTCAACAGAAGCAATCTTTCATCGCCCGATACGACTTTTATCGGCACAACACTCTTGTGCCTACTAAAGCAAAGTGACAAGTGATATGATTCACACCTGTACCATATCCTCTGAATAATCTGCTGTTGTTATCATGAGCTCTTCAGAGGAGGATGTCATTGAGACGTTATTTACTTACCGGTACTCACGTCAGCGAAAATCAAAAACGATAAAATATTGAATACACCCATAGGTTACAATATTGTACACAGTTCGGCAGTGATGTGCTCCAAACTCTCTCTACATTAACATACTTTTAAAGAGTTTTACAGAATCAGCTCAGACAAAGTTACCGGCTTTTACTGCAACAACTGCCCCCACTGATACGACACCGATAATTATCGGTATTGCATCAAGATCGCGCCGGTGTGCATTGTTTTAGTTGCTTACACAAGGAATACATGTAGTAAGCAATATTGTGTTGAATTACTCATCGCATCAATTGTTGTGTGGCATCCCTCCAGTGGGCACCGTGCCTTAGGTCACTATCATACTGATTTCTTCCGACTGGTTATCTGATATCATTACTAGATATGCTAGTTGAGGATTCAATTAGTTCATGTGCTATGAATGAGAATATCTAGATATAGTGATTCCATAAAACACTGCTTGCTCTGTAATAAATAAGAAATTTTAATATCTGCATACTTATAAATAATAAATTTATGATTATTCATTTCAGATTTGTATGATGAGAGTTGTCTTCTAGAAAATCCCTACTTTTACGTCGCTGACATGGAGTGTTGGCCTTGTGAAAGTGTTCATGCTGTTCTGAATATAACAAAAGTTGATGAAGGTTTGCTCAAATCTGGATCTGGTACTCCGTTTGTCGTGAAGGTATGCATTTGAATAAATTAATTTTTCATGGCAGAAAAGACATCCCGTTTCAAATATTATTTCAGCATACAGAGCGACCCAGGGGTGTGTGCCAGCTCCATACTCTTTATCTATACAAGCTATCGACTTGATTTTTTTTAAATGATAGGTCCGACAATGAAGCACATTCTAAATATATTTCTATTTGTATGCAGGATGTCCCAAAATAAGATACACAAGTTCTGTTTTTTTTTATGGCAACCCCCCATTTTTGTTACATTTTTGGATTCGCCACTAAATTGTCGATATAATGCACCCGGGTTTCTTAATTTTTGCACCCGGGTGCAATAATTTTTTACTTATGTCAATGTATGTGTCAAAATACTGTCATGCATAGACCCACAGAAAAATTCTTAACTTCAGGACCATTCGAGATAACTCAACCAACTTTTTTCCAGTCGATTCCTTAGGTTTTAGCACATCTTTTGAGATGTAGGCGAATTAGGACTTCATGTTCCATTGCCTACTACGATTTTTTGTAAATGACAAATTTCAAATGGCAATAACTCGACTTTTTCAAATGCAACACCCTATATTCCATTAACGCTGTACTTAAACTGCCGTTAAACGGTAGCCTACTAAAATGCCGCATTGAAGTGACGTTCGGAGGTTTTTTTGGATTTTTAAACTGCCGTCAAACGGTAGATCCTAAAAATGCCGTTAATCAATTATTGCCTTATCAGACAGCTTAAGGCTTTTTAGCCTTCTTAAGGTTTAATTAACCTTCTTAAGGCCCTTTAAGGTAAGCTGTCGGACAACGCAATAATTGATTAACGGCATTTTTGTATGCTACCGTTTGACGGCAGTTTAAGCAAATCCAATAAAAAGCCGTTTAACGGCAGTTTAAGTTCAGCCTTTTATTAATAATAATAGTTTATTTCTTCAATTTAAAAGCACATATATAGCACAATAATAAAAGAAAACGTCAAAACCCAGTGTGGCAAATTGCATAGCATAGATTGAACGTACACATTTTATAATTCCTAAAATTGACACACTTACAATTTAGAACTACTAAAATATTCCTCCAATGGAGTTTCTCGATAGTAGTAGTGCTTTCACCCGTTGTTTAAAAATAACGAGGTTAGAGGATGTCTGTATATCTTCAGTCAGTGAGTTGAAGACTTTACATCTCATACATTGCAGGTTTTTTAAAATAAAGACCTGTGTATATTCTGGTACCAATAGATGCTTGGATCTGGTTTCGTGTTCATAAAACCCTTATTACACTATGCCTTTTTCGTGCCTATTTGTCTGCCTGACTGCTGGTGGCTGAAATTTTAAACAAATACGCATGCGCGCGTGGCTATTTTATTGATTGTTTCAGGCGTGAAAATAAATAGGACTGGTTCTATTTTTTTCGCCTGAATCGAGGGGATTTAAAGGACGTTTGTGGAAATGTCAGGTTTGCCAACACCCAACACTATCTGACATAAACACATAATCAACAAATAAATCGTTTTTCGTTTTGAAGTATTAGTAGGTATGGCAGAAAAAAAGGAAATATCCAGTACCAGGTAAGGAAAAAGTGAAGACAAATAATCCAGGTATACTGAATTATGTTATTATTGCAGTAAACACCACTTCTGGACAACAGACCAGGCAGATAGAACTATATGAAACCCATCCTTGCCTGCATAATGCTAAATCAAAGAACTATCACAATAGAAATCTGAAAGTCAAGGCTTTAACAGAAATATGTGAAGGTTTAAAAGAACTTTTTCCGGATAAACCGTTTACTGAGCACTTATTAAAGCAAAAATTCATACTTTAAGAAGTCAATTCATGTCAGAACTCAACAAAATTAAAAAAACAGAAGCCTCAGGAGCTTCACCGGATGATATATATCAACCTAAAGCCTCCAATTTTTAGAAGACACTTGTGAAATAGTCAGTGAAGGAGACTCCAATCTTGAGCAAGAGTACACGCAGGATTCGGATGCAGAAGGTACTGCTTTATTAGTGGATGCCACAGTAGATGAACTGTCTGCGCCATTTTCAATAGATGCTTATAGTTCACCTTCGACCAGCAGATCTGCTTCAGCTGCTAGTTCAAATAGAGAAGCTCCAAATAAAAAGGTAACGATTCAAAGCAATTCCAATAAACTTCAAACTCAAAGCAAACTATCAGCAAAGAAAAAGAGGAAGCTGGAGGATGAAGAATATGCAGGGATATTGAAGGATTGCAGTACGGCAATAAATATGCTAAGTAGGCCTGCTTCACCGCCCAGAGTAGAACCGGACAATGACAATGAAAACAGTCTGTTTGGAAAATATATAACATCAGAATGAATATAATTAAAGACGATGATATTTTGGATGAGTTTAAAGAAAATGTTATGAGGGAACTGTATGCAGCAAAAAAGCTCTTTAGACAACAGTTGAATTAATACTTTGATATGTGATATGAATTAATGTAGGTTATATAAATATATTTGAAGAAAAACTAATTGATTTTTATTTAATATGTATTTCAAAATGGTCCCCCTTATAAACTTTCCACTGATTAAGGATACAAAAATAAACATAGATAGAAGGTAGCTCCTTGAAAATGTATTGATTATGCAACTTAAAAATTATTTTTTATCAACATTGAAAGTAGAACTATAAAACACTAAAAAATTCATGTTTTTTTTTTCTATAACTAGAACCCTGTAGTTTTTTTACAAAAAAAACATTTCAACAAGAAACCAGAACATTTTTAATATTAATAATATGAAAACCAATCACTGGGTCTATTTATAATCTATACAGCATATCTTCCTGTCATGGCACACTACCTACTCCGTTAAAATATTCTTTAAATTCTTCTCTGGTTTGTATTGCTTCTGTCTTTGGTCTGTTACCTGCCTGGACACTCAAACCGTATACAAATGTGTGTCGATTATCTATTCCTTCTGCAGGGTCTTTTCCAGTATAGTGAGTTTTCATTTCATGAGAAAGAAAATTATGTAGAGCACAACAAGCTTTTGTTATGATTTTCACCTTTTCAGGACGCAGAGCAATTACATTTAATAAACATCTAAAACGATTGGCTAGGATGCTGAAGGCATTTTCCACTACACGCCTTGCTCTGCTTAATCGATAATTAATATGTCAGTTTCCTAAAGGTATGGTTTCATAATATGGGTTGTCAAAGGAAAAGCGGCATCAGCTGCAATAACAAATGGTATCTTTTTGGTTCTCATTGGGAGACTTCTGTCTTCAGGAAACTTTAGGTAATTTTTAGCGATGGCTTTACTGAGCTTACATTCTCTGTATACTCCTCCGTCTGAAATTCGTCCATTTATACCCACATTAAAATATAAAAATTTATAGTTTGCATCTACTAGAGCCAATAGAACAATGCTGTTCTGTCCTTTATAGTTATAAAACGAAGACCCTTCTTCTCGCTGTGCCTTTATAAGAATATGCTTTCCATCTAATGCCCCAAGGCAGTTAGGCATATTCCAGGTTTCCTCAAAATTTCTTGCTACTTCTAACCATTCTGCACTTGTATTTGGTACCTACAAGGTATAAAAAAACAGTTATCAACTCTTAGCTAAATCTCATTATTATAGTGACGTGTCCAGAAACTATGGAACCAACAACATTGATTTGCATATTGGTATATTAACCTACATACTTACATGTAAATATTCTCCTTTTAGTTCATCATAAATAGCTTGACACACCAAAGGAATAAAACCTGATATCGCAGCTTGTGACACTCTGAAATTATAATGTAGTGAAATGAAGCTTTCGCCAGTAGCCAAGTATCGCAAAGTAATAATTAGTTTAGTTTTTGGTGAAATGCTGTCTCGAAGTACAGTGTTATTTTTCTGTATTTGAATTTGTACTCTATGCAGTAGCTTATCAAATGTTTCCTCAGTCATTCTTAAAAAAATTGTAAATGATTTTGAATCATTGGCAGCGATAAATAATATTCGTTGTAATTTCATTTTATCTATTGTTGTACGTGACATTGTTTTGATCTCTCAAAAATTTACAAACAATGAATCTAACCTCAAAAATAACTTGAGATAAATGTAAATCACTGAAACAATCATCAAAAAGGCACGGTGTAATAGTGCCAGTTATTTGGGGAAATTTAGCCAACAAATAGCCATGAAAATAAGCCCAAAAATAGGCACGAAAAAGGCATAGTATAATAAGGGTTTAAGTGTTTTGATTAGAAACAAATAATGATCTGTTTGTACACATATATACATATTTCGTAAATATATACTTCCTGTCAAATTTTTTAATGCTAGTCTACATGAATCTCGACATGCAAGTTGTTTGGCTATAATCCTAACCGCATATTTTTGTAGTAGAAATACTCTGTTGGTTGAACATCCCCAGTTAAGAATTCCATAGCGCAGGTGGCAATGAAAACTGGTATAATAGTCAGTCATCAATATGCATCATTGCATGGAATTTTTTCAGAGCTTTTCGCCAAAATAGGGTTTGTGGAGTCGATTTTGTGAAATATTTGCAAAATTTGTTGAAAAATAAGAAATGTTGATGATTTTTTCGAAAAAACAAGGAATTGTGCAGACTGCTGTCGTAAAATTTGAAAAGAATATGTTTCAACAAAATGAAATTGTAATAGAACCAGGAAACAATTCTAGTAATATTTTCAAGAACAGGAAGGATGATTAACAAAAAACAATGTTAAAATTTTGAGGAAAGGCTACTTATAAATGCTCAAATAGGTCACCATCATGTTCCACACAAGCTGCTAGTCTTCTAGTGAATGAGCCCCGAACTCTAGCAAACATTGCTCCATCAGTTGAACGGAAGGCTTCCGTGATCCTGTTTTTCATATCATCTGCAGTTGTTGGACGATCTCTGAAAACTCTTTCCTTCGTGTACCCCCAAAGAATGAAATCTATAGGAGTAAGGTCTGGGGATCGCGCAGGCCAAGGAATAGTACCTCCTCTGCCTATCCAAAGATTAGGATAGGATTGATCTAAAAATTCTTGCACTATCCTATGGTTATGCACTGCAGCACCATAGAGTTGCAACCACATGGTCCTTCTGGTGTCAAATCCACTTCTTCTAACATCTGGGAAGATATTCGTGGAGAAAATGTAAATACCTTTCAGCACATTGTCGAAAAAGTAGGATCCAATAATGTGATTTCCAATATTCCTTCCCAAACATTAAGCGACCTCGCTTTTGGTGATCAACAGTCCTCAACCAGTGAGGATTTTCAATTAGGTTGGGAAATGATGTGGAAAATCAGTAAAAAACACTTTTTTACAGAGATTAATCACTAAAAACAATAATACCATTGAAAAAATAAAATTTTCATTAAAAATGACTTTAAAAATCGGTAAATTCTTCGTCCGCTCGGAGTGGCATTTTGGTAGCATGACCTCACAATACTGTTGGGACTTGGACCGGCTACATGCATCATGTAGAAATAACTCGATGAAGTTGTCATTCAAAACAATTCCTGTTTGGATTTTACAGCTGCAAAATGTAAAAATATAAGACAAATCGATAGTAATTGGAAAAATATTACTAAAATCGAGAGAATCGGATAATTTATAGATTTTTTTATTGGAAAATCCGTGTTGTGATGGAACTATTCAAAAATACATAAAAATTGAGTTATTACCAATATTCGTAAAGTGTAGTACATTCATATTTATTTATTCCTAATTTTGAACTTACAAATAGAAATGTATTGCTTTACTCGTTTTATACGATGTCGGAAACCACCTGAAAATTCATAAAACTTGTCAGTAACTTTTGTAACAACATTTTTTAAGCAGCAGCCCTTTTTTGTTCTCAGGGGTTGTAACATGCAATAACTTTTTTAATGTGGTTATATCGCCGGGACGAAAAACCTGCATTTACCGAAGTTCTGTGCTATTGAAAAAAATCCGTTGTGTCTACAGTAGGAACAACTAAAAAATTCATAAAAGTATCTGAATTCGATAATTCTGCTGTTAATTCTGCGCCATACACAAACGATGCGAAAACAAACCTTTTACGCGAATTTTTTGTGACAGCTCAGGAAAAACAAATTGACGTGCAGTTCACTCCATATTATTATAATATTAATGAGCATGAAATCATGCGCTTGTCTATTCATCAAATCGTAATAGAATTTAAAAAATCTAATCAAACTTCCGCTGATGAATTTATTATTTTCGGGAGCATTATTTTGACACAAAAATTGTGTGAATTAGCAGAACTTTCGAGTAGTTCTCAAAAACGAATCTTCATTATGGCATGAGTTGACGTATGGTCAAGATACAGCCTCATTGAAAATGTGGGGCAGCATTTTTTTTAATGAAAATTGTAACGAATACTCTATGTAGTTTTCCATATCATCCTTCAAAGTGAAATGATCCTCGCAGCAAAACAATTGTGTTAAGCAGTAGAAGAAAAACTCAGTCATTTCCACATTTTAATGTAAGTTAAAGATCTAATCAATCAAATCTAATCAAAAGACATATTTCGGGATCTTAAGATCCCATCGTCAGTTTGTGTACAAGGAAAATCTGCATGACATATTGGTTAGAAAAAAAAGGGGGGGGGTATTTACGTGTGATGAAAAATATTTGTAATGTTATCTAATTCCAATATTTAAAAAAGGATTGGATAGGATAGGACCCATCATCAGCCATACGTGGAAATTTGGGAAAATATGAAATCTAAAATTTTTCATCACAAGTGAGTACCCCCCTTTTTTCTAACCAATTTGTACCTATTAACCATCATTATAAAAGTTTTACAATTAGTACTTTCATTTGCAGATTTTCCTTGTACACAAACTGATGATGGGATCTAAAGATCCCGAAACATATCTTTTGATTAAATATCTTCAACTTACCATTAAAATGTGGAGATGACTCTGGAGTTTTTCTTCTACTGCTTAAATCATCCACTCCACTTTGAGCCATGGACTTCTTCCTACGTAAACAATTGTTTTTGTTGGTATGTACTTGCAAGGAGCAACCCAAAACCACTTTTTTTTCATTTTTTCTTCAAAGGGCACGCAAAAAAATAATTTTTGCGGTGTATTTCAACCAGGTACATAACACCAACGGTAACTCATTTTTGGAGTAGGCATTTTGAAAATTACAGAATGAATATTGATAAGATGCAAACACTTCACAATATTAGCGGCAGCTACACGTGCTCGCTGCCTACTGCAGAAGAAAGGATCACTAGCCCAACAATATTGTGATGTCACGCTCTCTCTCCAAGGTCATGGAGGCGTTTTGAAACTTGGCATTTTCAAAACTCTGTAGCATTCTCAAAAATTGTTAGAAAAACGTAGGAAAAAAAATCATGATGAAAGTCGTATGTGTAGATTCCAAATTTGCAATAAAAAAATTCAAAGTCCCAACCTTATTGCATAATAATGCATATTATGTCTGTTGACCAACCTGTTGTTCTTTAATATTGCTTCGTCAAAAAACAGAAAGACCCACTACCAGTGAGTTCAAACGGATCTCTTAAACTTTTGGAATGAAGTTACCTGTGGAGTTCTTGCTTCTGGATATTTTTTATGGTAGATTCTGCTTGCTAATAAAGGATTTATGTCAGCTTCGCCAATACAGTAGACCATATTCACTAATCTTTGCGAGTGAAATTCATTATTAACATCAGACGTGTACAGCAGCTTACTATTTTTTTTTTTTTTTTTCGAAAAAACCATCAAAATTTCTTATTTTGCAACAAATCTCGCAAACTTTACAAAGTAGACCTATTTCGACAAAAAGCTCTTGAAAAATGCCATGCAGTGATGTAATAAAATATAGGGTGTTGCATTTGAAAGAGTCAAGATATTGCCATTTGTAATTTGTCATTTTCAAAAAATCGTTGTAGGCGATGGAACATCAACTCTGAGTTCGCCTGATATCAAAACATGCGCTAATAACTAAGGAACCGCCTGGAAAAAAATTGGTTGAGTTATCTTGAATGGTTCTGAAGTTATGAATATTTCTGTGGGACTATGCACGACACCATTTTGACACATAAATTGACCTAAGTCAAAAACTATTGCAGGTAAGTCTAAGAAACCCAGGTGCATTATATCGACAATTTGGTGGCGAATCTAAAAAAACTTAGTTGTGTATCTTATTTTGGGACTTCCTGAATACAAATAGAAATATTTTTAGAATGTGCCTCATTGTCGGACCTATTGTTTGAAAAAATTCAAGTCGATAGCTTGTATAGAAAAAAGTTATGGAGCTTGCACGCACCCCTGAGTCACCCTGTATATTTATAATCAATGTTGTTTCATTTCAACGTTTTCAATTAAATTTTTAGATTGACCAAAAACTAGTAACTATTGAAACCCTACAAAAAATGTACGAAGAAAATACAGATGTTCTACAAGAAGAAGAAAGAAAGTTCAAGTCTATCAACCCCACTAATATGAACCTCAAAGATATATTCAGCAATAACGTACTATCTTCCAAAACACATATCTCGTGGCGTATCACCAAAATGACACCAGCCAGGCTCATACGACAAATATTCCCCAAACCATTTTTCCTTCCAGATCGATCAGGCCAAAGTGTAGAAAGGTTAGTTATCTCGGAAATATCAGTAAGCAATTTTTCCATTTCAAATTAAAAAATATGAGAAAACCAGTAGTATCTACAGGAATTAGTTGCTTGCCTATTACTATCCATAAACTAAAATACAAAACAAGTTGTAATAACTGTTTTTCCATTTTTAATTCCGAAATGGAATGAAACACAACTTTTTTAATATCCTGCAATAACATAATTTTTTAAGGTTTCTTATGGTTGATGGAAGCAAAGCAGAGCCGTACTTGTTGCCTAACACTGAATGTAGTTACATTTTCATGATACAGGGTTCAGGAGAAAGAACGATTATACTAAGGCCTTCCCGAGAATGTGCCACTAAATGTCGAACCGTATCAGTATTACTGAAACCGTCTCATGTCTGTAAGTTTTATTTTCTACCCTTGAAAATTACAATGGCCATTCAGAATACAAAGTTTATTTCTAAGACATTGTCCTTTTTTTCTGTCCCAAATACGAAATGATATAAAACAAAAACGTATAGTTGTATTGATATTGTGACTTCTATTTCAGTGTGGTACAACTGGTGGTACTGGCGGCCTATCAGTCTTCCAACGAAAAACTCAACTAAGCCTTCCATATCCTACATCAATTCGTACTGTTGAATAAAATCAAAGAATGTATCTATTACATTTTTGGTGAAATAAAAGTCTGATTTTATGTAATTCTTGCATTTTTACTCAATTTTATCCTTCCATCAAATGGATCTGTACAATTGTTGACATTGTAACCTAAAATGAACGCAACTCAAATGAAATATTTCATTTGGATATATATCACAATTTGAAAAACAAAATGTAAACTAAAATTCCCAGTTCAGCAAATATTCCAAATAGGTTTGTGAAGCGAGTTGCTCAGTTTAATACTTACAATTTTTCTCAGAGCTATTCACACCAATACTAACTTAATACTGTAAAGACTTGAAATCTCAATCCATCCAGCCATGTTCACCAAGCACGTACCCAGAATTTTTTGTTGGGGGGGGTCCAGGTTTAGACAAATGATTTAAGTATCGCATGAACGGATACTTGAAAAAATGGTCGAAGTAGTCCATATTGCTCAAAGTGGAGTGGATAGAAAAATAGAATCAATGGGGGGAGAGCTCCAAGTAAATCTCCATGAAAACAATATATGTAGTTTACTTTATTTCCAAAGTGTAGGCATTTCGGAAGATATTATCTCCTAATTTGTGTATAATAATAAAAAGGTTGAAACAAAAGCCATCGTATTCATATGATGCATAGTGACAGACTCGATGGGCTTTTTATTCACATCGTTATATACAAATTATGAGATAATATGATGATAACATATGTAAAGTGTAGATGACGAAATTTGTCCATTTGTTTGTTATTTTATTTATGGTGGCCATTTGTTAAACTCCATATTGTTTTTGTGGAGATTGACTTGGAGTCCTCCCCCTCCCCCATTCGGATACTTGAAAGTTTCTCGAAAATAAAAAACAAATCAATTTTCCCAAGTTATTCAATAATTCACAAGTTAGGAGACATTCGCCGAACAGTGGAGTATTTAAGGCAAAAACCTGGTCAAAAGTGTAAAAGTAAACAATTGTAAAATTGTAAAAAGTGCATTTTATCATTACTGACTAAGTGGTGCGTGGATCACATCATTTCCAGGACCATAAGTAATACCCAGGAGCTCCTAGCCTCAGTTAAAGAACAGGTTTCTTTGTGAGTGGATATGCTATTTGATTACGTTTCAGCACTATATTTTTACTGGGACAGGTTTTTCGTTTTTTAACCGACGAAATCAAAAAGAAGGAGGTTTTCTAGTCGACGCGTATATATTTATTTTTTCATAATTTTTTGTATGTATGATCACGCATAACTTTTTACTGAGACGTCCGATTCTGATAATTCTTTTTTCAGTGGATATGGTGTACTTTGAAGTTGGTCCCATTTCAATTTAAAAGATGAAATCCACCCCTAAGGGTATCAAAATGAAGGATATTGATCACTCACCCTCTGAATTCTGGTCCGTTAACCGATTCTATCAGGCATAACTTTGTACTGGGTTCTTCGATTTGGATGATTCTTTTTTTAATAGATAGGGTATGCCTCATATTTGGATTTCGAATGAAATTATTCACCCTTACGGGTGGAAAAATAGGGGTTAATTGATTTTTCACTTGTGAACATTGGCACACACATATGTAGTTGACAATGACAGATCGCTACTGTCATTATTTTTGTTCCACATCCGTCACAATCATTATATTCTATGAGAGGATGGAATTATATACAAAGTAATGAAATAAACTAAACAGAACAACAAAAATAATTCATATTACAACAAATACCAAAAGTAGATAATTATATTATTTAACTGGTAATAGTTGAAGTAAGGTGGGTAAGTAAGTATTTTGGAAGTAATAAAAAAACAAATAGGTAGTTATTAGTAGATTTCAGCCACAAAAAATTGAAAAATAAAAACTTTTTAACAAAAAATTAAACCGACGAAATACAGAACTGAAAAGTAAAAAATAAAATAAACCTTCTTAGGCTCAATAACTAAGCTCCTAAACTAATGTAAGTAACTAATTTTGAGTCGGCGCCAAACGAACAATCAATGAAGATCATTAAATTACTTCAAAAAAATTATCAGAATGTCACCGCGCATTTTACGCCTTACCTAATTCATTTGCTTGTTTGTTTGGCGCCGACTCAAAATTAGTTACTTGCATTAGTTTAGAAGCTTAGTTATTGAGACTAAGAAGGTTTATTTAATTTTTTACTTTTCAGTTCCGTATTTCGTCAGTTTAATTTTTTTTGATAAAAAGTTTTTATCAACTTCTGAAGATGAAATAGGGATTAAATAGACTAGCTGATGGAAAGCTCTTCGAAGAAGATGACGAAGATCAGAGATCAGGAAAGTCAGTTAACCTTCCGAAGATAATCAAAAACTAAGATCCCTGTAGTGACTAGACTTTGGTAAATATTAAATGTAATATATATATATATATATATATATGATAAATATTGATTTACAGAGATAATTTTTGGGAGTATTTACCATCACAAAGTAAGTCAACAGTAATGGTTTCATTTTCACATGAAAAATGTAGGGTTTTGTCACAAATACTCCACTGTGCGCCCCAGCGATGACCGTCGAGATGCCCCGCAGATCGGAAATGTCCCAGACAGAAAGGCGCTGTATTTAGGGATTTTGTGTGTTGTATCTAATCTCTATAACCTTTTTTTTGGGGGGGGGTCTGGAATCCCCCTGGGTACGTCCCTGATGTTCACAGAACCTTACCAGCTTGAGATTGAGAAAATGTGTCCCATGTTCAATACTTGGATTAAATCGAATATATTCACACAAACATAATGCTAATACAAATTATGTTTGCTGCTCGATGTGTTCAATTCTAGTTCACAGGGAATATATAAATGTAGACAAAACGTTTGAATTCGAGATTGCAATGAACACAACGGACAGTGAACATTCTATTCAGATTGAAAGAAACAATGACTTGTCGATTTGGAAATTGGTTTTCCCTATAAACTGTTACTAATGTATTATTCTGCAAGTACCATAATGAATCTGTAAATTATGATTATAATTAGGTATTTTTAATGGGTTGAAAAATATGATACATGAGTTTCTGATGGAAGGGGCGACATTCAACTATTGCCCTTCACCGACTGAAGTTTAATATGAAGATGAAAGAAAAAGGGTGCAGTTGAATGAGATTTGCTGTTTTTTTTTTCGTGAGTAAAACATTCTGTTGCAGTTGCAAAAGACTGAATGAAGATACTTTAAAAAGTAACTGTGATATATACAAGTTTACAACATCTCGTTCCATTAGATTTGTAGAAGACAGGTGCCGTATTTCTATAAAAAAATAAGGTAATTTTTTTCATCATATTTTTAATACTTCATTTTTTCAAGTCCTCTTGGTGCGGGCAGCCCACTGTCTAATTTTCTGTATGTGGAGGTAAATCACTCTGACGACCTTATTTCAAATGATAATTTGACGCAAAATTCAAATTTCTTAAGAAATTCATAATCAAGAATTGAGGAGCAATATTATACTTACCAAATTGTGGAAGTAATTTTAATATATGCTTGTAAACAATTTGGTGAGTTTCACATTTGGAACAAAAAAAAATGCCAAGATATAACACCTCTTTACAAGTGTTCAATCTATATAATAAAAATGAATTGCCTTTGAGAACGGCTGGAACGATTTGACAATTTTGTTTCTTAATGTTCTTAATAGTCCAAAGAAGGTTTTTAGTGAAAGAAAAATTGGAAAAGTTGCCAGAGAAATTCCTTTTTTTTATGGGATATTGGATATGTGTAATTCTTTTTTTTGTTCGTTATTGTCTTGAAAAAGTTTTCGGGAAAAAAAATAGGGAATATAGAAATTTGTCGGGTCAGCTAGTATTTTATAATTTTCAATCCCAAAATATTCTTTTGTTCAAATAGGGTCCCAGTTTTAGATTATGAAGAAACTATTCATAATTATGAGATACCTTTCTTTTTCTAAAGTGAATAAGAACTCTCCAATCAAAGAGAGGTACATTTTGATACCAAGACCTATTTTTAAAGGTTTTGCTTTGAATTAACAATAGCTTTTATAACCCCTTAATACCATACCATAATATATTCAAAATGACCGAATTTTCTAAATCAATATATCAGTCAATGAACAAAATTATTGAACATCGCACCAGGTTACATAATCTCATTGTTTGCAGAAAAAATAAATTAACAACAGGACCAGTTCCCATATGAAATGAAGATTTATAGTAAATTCTGGTTAAATCAAACTCAAATTCAATATAATACTCGCAAAACGATACATTTTTTACTTCCCAGGAAGTCACGTTTGATATGGATTGACCAATAAATCCATTTCTATAAATTCTAGGTATACAGAATAGTGAATCAGATGATCCAAAATTCATAAAAAACAATTCTCCCCATGAATTTTTACAATGTAATCATTTTCAAAAACTTCACTGTTTCTCAAGTCCTTTCCTCATACTCAGGTTCCATTATCGATTACCAAACAAATAAAATAACAATTAAAACAAAACCAATGAATAAATAAAATTATTTTTTTATAATTCATCAAAAGCTATCTAATCAATCTTCTCCCGCAGCTTATTCTTCAATAAAATAGGAATAAGAGATATCACCCCAAAAACCAGGAGCCAAATCAATGTAATGGAGCTAAAGGTGCTATCACTCGCCGTCATATCGTGCAGTGTCTGCCCCCCTTGTATCGCTATAAATGAGGGTGGCGCCACTCCTATAAATGTTCCAAAAGCAAATGGAAAAAGTGGCACCCCAATCACAGGGGCCGTCAAATTGATGAACCAATTCGGCAGAAACGGCGTCACCCTGAGAAATATCACATAGTTGAGCAGGTTGTCTCGGTGCTTGTCCACTTTAACAGCCCACGATTGCGCTTTTTCGGGAAAGTAGTGGAGCACTAGTTTTCTTCCGACTAGTTGGGATAGTAGGAAGCAGAGTGAGGCTCCAACCATTGAACAAGTGCAGACTAGGGCTAGGGCTACGAAAAAGGGGAATAAGAATCCTGAAAGTATTGATAAGAACAGAGATCCTGGAATGGCGAAGGTTTGTAAGCTGTAATAGGGGTTAAGGTACTAATATTTAAATCATTTTCGTGAATAAAACAATAAAGCAGAGGTAAATGACCATATATGTTTCTTGATCTATTTATCTCTGACAATAGTGATATCTAAGGATTTTTAAAGTTGAAAAAGGCGAATTAAATGGAAGAATAAATCTTAGTTATGGCACTGTCTAAAGTCAATCAACCATAAGGGTTTCTCATTGGATGAAGATGGGGTCCATTAACAGATGGTGTTAGTCCTTTGGTGCCCAAAAAATGTGATATCAATTGTCCGAGAGAGATGGTACAAATTTGGCACATATGTATTTTGCATCCAGCTTTCACCTCAGAAATTGACTGTCTATATATCTTAAGACAATGATTATAGAACAAAGTTTTTATTTTCTTAACTAATGAATATATCAGATAATCACGCCATTTTACTCTAGAATAATAAAAATTGGAAAATTGCTCTGTTGATTTACATCTATCCAGAATTGGAACATCAAGTTGTTTCAATGTTATGAAGAACATTATGAAAAATTTATATAGTAAAGGATACAATATGTACATTGAAAATACTCCAGCCATAACTGTATAGTAATGTTCAATTTTATATTTATTCAACACTATGCCAAGGTTCTTGGCGTCTTCTATATTCCATGGTATCTTTATGTGATGTTTTTCATCTCTGAAAATGCAGAAAAATAGATAAACCACATCATATCAGTAAGTATATAACTCTACTCACTCTGTTACTTTTGGGAATGAATTATAAACTAACAGCAGAGCTAAAAGTGCAGTCAAAAATATCACAATCACAGATATTGTGGCAAATCTTGGTGAAACTGTTCTATCCAGCGCTGTGTCTAAAAAATTGTATTATTTGAAATAGGTATCTATCACGTATATCATACTTTGAAACATAACAAGGTAAATATCCGGTAAGAGAACTCATGCTCTCCAAAAATAGCTGTTTTACTTTTGCCTCCTGAAAACGAATCTAGAAGAAAAACGCGGCCCTTTCTTCTTTTAACCAGCATAAACTACGAACCCTTAATCACTAATTTTCGGTACAATTTGGTACTAATTACAGCCGATTCTATCGAAAAAATCCTCCTTTTTCAACACATACATCCTAACCTCTCACACTGGCTCAATAATCCCCATATACAACTTTGATAGAACTTATGAGATTCTCCTACTGAAAAGAGATGAATAGGAGACCAATCTACAATGGTATACAGACGGCCTCAAAACGGAAGACAAAAGTTGGAGCCAAAGTATTAATATTTTATTTTTATTTTTTTTATTCATACACCATCCAACAGTCGAAGCCAATTACAGGATGGGAAAAATCAACAGTACAAAAATACATTAGATATAGTATGAATTAATCTATAGAATAAAAATCAAAACAATTCACACTACCAATTGGAGAGAGATATGCAAATCAGTACATACACTGAAAAAAACTCCTTGTGATTGAAGAAAAAGTTTATATACTGATTTGCAATCGAGTAACATGTATATCAATGAGAGATAGTAAATGAGGAAAATCAAGTTTGTTATTGAGTAATTTGTATAGAAAAACTACACCACTAAAAGTACGGCGAGAAACCAATAAGGAGATTTCAAATCTGCTTGATAGTGTTAATTGAGGTAATCCTCTATCTGGATAAATACCATCGGTCTTATAGCAAAGGTGTTTGATAAATTTTCGCTGAATATTTTCAATGTTATTTGCATGAATATCATATCCAGGACTCCAGACAACCTATGCATACTCCAGTTTGGACCTAACGAAACCATTGAAAATTAACTTCAGGGACTCATTTTGTTCCATTAATTTTGAATTTCTTATGATGAAACCCAGTGTTTTATAAGCTTTAGCGACCGTTTCAGTTATATGATCACCAAAGGTTAGCTTAGCATCGAAGATCACACCCAAGTCCTTGAACTGATAACATCTATCTAGTGAATTATTATCGATATGGGTATACTCAATTATATGTTTTTTTCTCGTGAAGGACATATATTTACATTTTGTTATGTTAAGGGGCAATAAGTTAGAATTACACCAGTATTGAGTCTTTCAAGATCCTCTTGAAGTAATGTACAATCCTGGAGGTAATTGATTGTCGTGTATAGTTTACAATCGTCAGCATATAATAAAACATTGGACTGCAGGGTCAGGCAGATGTCATTTATGAAGATGGTAAACAAAAGAGGTCCCAGAATTGATCCCTGTGGAACACCAGATGAAGCTGATATTTCAGTAGGCTTGAACCCATGGTACTGAACATGCAGTTTTCTGTTCGTCAAATATGACATGAAGAAATCGATCAGTTTTGTAGTGAGTCCAAAGCAGGAGAGTTTACTCAGCAGTAACCCATGGTCGAGTCGATCGAAAGCTTTCAAAAAATCTGTATATATAACATCTACCTGCCCACCGCTGTCCAAAGAACTAGCTAGAGATTGAGTTAGACATACTAAATTAGTGATAGTAGATCGGCCGCTCATAATACCATGCTGATTTTCAATGATTTGTGAGTTGACATGTGCAGATAAAAATTCATGAAGGACCATTTCAAATAACTTACTGAAATTACATAAAATAACAATTGGCCTATAATTTTCGATATTACACATATCTCCTTTTTTAAATACAGGACATACTTTTGCAGTTTTCCATAAATCGGGAAAAATATTTGTTCGAAGAGATAAATTAAAAATTACTGCCAACGGTTTTGCGAATATCATTGCACAATCTCTAAGTAAAAAAGACGGTATAGTGTCAGGGCCCATTGTCATTTTAGGTTTGAATCTTTTCAACGCCTTCAGAACAAGATCTTCAGATATGACAGGGGTGGATAAAGTGGGTGAGTAGTGAGGACCTCGTCTGCTTTGTAAATTGTTGAGGTTATGAAAGATGATTGGAAAAAATTCGCAAATGCATTCAAAATATCCAGGGGTTGATTCAGTTCATTATCATTGAATATCATTGAGCTTGGGAGACTGGATTTATTCTTCATAGTATTCATATAGAAAAAACGATTTTGGATTATTCTGTAATTTGTGTTCAGCAGTTCTTACAAAATTCGAATGAGATATTGATATGTCCCTCTTGATAGTGCATCTCAGAGTTTTAAATTTATTATAGTAATCCGGATCACCAGATCTTTTATATGGTTTCAACAGCTTCTTTTTCTCTTTTATATTCCTTATTATCTTCCCAGTAAACCAGGGTGGATAAGAAGAATTTGTAACTTTTTTTTTGGGAACATTTTTTGATATTACATATTCTAGTTTGGAATATAGTTGAGTGCAAGCAGAGTAGATATCTACAGTTGATTGTAAGGATGACCATTCAACTTCCAATAGGTCCTGATACAATTGTTGAAAATTCGCTTTTCTGAAATTATAAGTAGACATACAGTCTGTTTTGAATTTCGTGTTGCAGGAGTCAAACTCAAGATCAATTAATAGGGACCGGTGATGATCATCAGCTGGGAGTAGAGGTTCTCTTGATTCAGAAACAACAAGTATTGACCTACTGAAGACTAAGTCACGAGTACGATTATTTTTGTTGAGAATTAAATTATATTGACTCAGTCCCATGAAACTAGTGAAATTCGTGAGATTATCTATTATTACTTCTGGAGTACTGGAGACAAAATTTGGAATATTGAAATCTCCTACAATAATGAGGCTACTATCAGAGTCATTTATATATGGAATATTACATAATGCTTCAAAAATAATTTCATACATGCCAGAGGTTGTACCGGGAGGAATGTAAATATTTAAAATATAGTTGTAAGTCTTTCCCAACATCACCTTGATACCAAGTATGTCAATCATTGGCGCTACGTTAAGAACGGAAGACAAATCAATAAGCGATGAACTAAAACGGTTGCTAATAGCCAATAAAACACCTCCTCCTCTTGCCTTTTTAGTGATGGCAAAGACTCTGTCTTTACGAAAAATAATATAGTTACCATGAATCAGTTCATATTGAGAATGTCGGAGTCTAGCCAGGTTTCACTCAGGGCAATCAGATCAAACTCAGACGCCGCAACTGTATATGGAGTACAGTCAGAATTTAACCTTAGTGTAAACCTGGAACAGTTCGCCACAATATTCCAGGCAGAAATCCATGCAATCGAACTCTGCCTGCAAGAAATTCTGAGCAGAAACAGTAAAAATCAATCGATCAAAATTACAGGGACAGCCAAGCATCAAGTCGGATAGAATCCAGATTAGTATGGAACTGCGTGAAAGCCCTTCAAAGCGTAGGCGGGGCAGAAAATGAGTGATTTTGAGTTCGCAGTTTATGCTGGTTGAAAGAAGGTGGCATTTTGAGTGATATTTGCGCGAGAAAGAGTGCTTGAAAATCACGTGTTCCAGAAGAAAAAAAGGCTCTAAAACGTATGATTCGTATGAAGTCTTTCAGCTTTTTTCAGGGAGCATGAGTGGACTAACTATATATTTACCCATAACATATTTTGGGATACATACTGGGAGCATTACGGACAGGATTTGGTTCAATCATATAGGGGTTTCTAGGATGTTGGTGGAAACGGAAATGCCTGGATGTTCGTTTGTAGGAAGGTCTACCACGGATGGTGAAACGGGATTCGAAAGGACTATTAAATAAGTCGGAAGAGGAACTGATTTCTTGGCACTGAATAATATCACCTAAAACTTGTGAAGTCATTTTGATGGTCAGGCTTTTCACTACACTCGATGTCCTATTTGGTTACTTTTATCACATTAGAAAATATCACATAAGACTATAATTCTTCACTGTCCTGGGTGGCACAATGTGAAAAGAATATAAGATTTTGAAAACAATAACATGTGTCAGATTTCAACAATGCGCAGAAGTGGTACACGTCAGAATCACCTGATTTGATTATGTTCAAATCGATAGGAATATAAAATGTGGAAGAGGTCTTCAGAGACGAAATACGAACTGTAAACAAATTTTCAATCGCCAAAATTCGAATATCGATTAATAAACAAATAAATTCAGTCAAGGAAATGGCGAAAAATTCACATCTTGTAATTCTTCCAATCGAGCCAACTAAACGTACAGATAGCTGTAAGTGTGGTTGCATACGTTTAGTATCTTAACTAATGTACTTTGATGGCACTGGAAAACAGGACTGTACCCGAAAATTTCGGGGCTCGATAACTGGCTAATGAGCTATAAACTTTATCAAGTACTATTATTATTTCTCTCCAATCTAAAATTAGCGAAATCGTTAATACAAGGCGTAATATAACCTCTTGCAGAACTGTTAACAGTTGATAGTCCATAATAAAATAAATAGATTTTTCCTTTGAGATTGGGATTACAATAAGTCAAATGAGCCGGAAAAAAATGTATTACCAACTTGAGTAAAATAATTTTCGCTATATTTAGTTTATTGTTGGTTATTTTGTTTGAATGATGCGTCGTACAGCAATAAAACGATTGAACAATCAGGCCACAAGACTTGCTAATACAAATAGTTATTTAATCAACTAATGTATTAATGGTGACGATTAATGATCGAGATATTTTAACGCGAGAACGAAGCGAGCGCGTTAATGTTCGAGATCATTAATCGCCATTTTAATATACGAGTTGATTCCGGGGTCAACGTGAAATTTTCGATATCCATTTCTTTCAACTAGGAGGAAACTTACAATATTTGGATTTGACAATACATAAATTTGACAGCGCGAAGGTAATATGACTTGACATTTCAATAATATTCAAATTCATGTATGCTTAGTTGCCTATACCACAATGATGTATTAATGGAGAAATCGACCTCTTACAGGATATTTATGGTCGATTTAGGTGTATGTGTATGTTTCATATATCACAATCATGCATTGAAAGATAATTGAAGGTTAATAGGGGTCATCAACGATCGATTTCGTGTAGATTAAACATACTCGTAATTACGAGGTCGTCGAAAATGATATTTAAAATGTTGACAATGCTGCAAGTTATAATAGACATATTTTTAATAATCATTTTTGTTAGTAGCGTTGCATGCTATATTTTATTTGAAATCGAATGTTTTCCTGTTTTCTTACGAAATAGTGAGTGTCATCATCGAAATTATGCTAAATTTTAACTTTTGATTTCCTATCGTCCACACGTTGACAATAGTTAAAATTAAACAACACACTATTTCAACAAAAAATATCAAATATCGAAACATAAAAGTCAATTCGCTTTAATTCTTCGATATTTGTGATACGATATGCAGATGATGATTTTGGCAAAGAAAAAAGATAAGTACACCAAGTGATAAATTTCAAAAATTTGTGAGAAAATATGTTTTGAATAAAATTCGGGAAAAAAGTCAAAACAAAATTTCGGGGTTCTATGATGGTTTTCCGGTCACAGCTCTAGAATGATTCAGATCATACCTAATAGGTCGAAATAAAGAAATATTTTTAGGTAAAAATAGTTCTGAAAAGAAAACTATCGTACGTTGAGTCGCCGAAGGGTCAGTTTTAGGCCCTATTCTATTTTATGTCAACGATATGACTAGCCTTGACATATCTGGAAACATTACATGTTTGCACAATGAAGAACGAGCTGCTCCTAGTCCAATCTATACCTGTTGATATACAAAAAATCCAAATTTGGTGTGATGCAAATATGCTGAAACTGCATATTTCGAAAACCAACCTGATCACATTTAAGTGGGATTTAGATCGGATAACATTAGGATCTCAACTGATTACTTGTAAACCTATTACAAAATTCCTTGACATACACATTGGTAGCAGTTTGGGTCGTATATGTTTCTCAAAAAAAACTCCTCGGGTTATTATACAGTGCTTCTCAAAAGTCACCTCCCCCCCTCTTATTTTTGGAACGATTATACATAAACAAGTGAAATTTGGAAACTGAATATTAAAGGTTGTAAACTTCCCTACTAGTGATGATAGATGACGAAATCGTCAAAGATGATGTCACAAGGCCATTGGAATAATATTAAATGGAACCCTACGGCAAGCGACACCTCTCTTAAAAGGTATTCAATGATACTAATTTTGTTTGTGTTTATGGCAGTTTTGGCAACTCGCTTTTAAAAAACGCAAAGCTGTGATGAATTAAATCAGTTAATACTAAAATTCCAAATTCAAGCTCCTTTTAATATTTTTGTACATTTTAATAATTTGTTAAACTGTTATGTGCCGAACGTTTAAGTGCTTCAAGAAGCGAAATGGTACGTGCTTTAGGTGATAAGGTAGCAGCGATCCTAATTCTTGGTGAAACTGGACAAAATATTGATGCAGCAGAACGCATTTTTAATGAGAGGTTTCCCGATCGCCCCGTTTCGAGGACTTATTTGAGGGAGCTTCTTCGTAAGTTTGAAACAACGGGTAGTATTAATGATGCGAAACAATCTGGCAGACCACAAATTTCTGATGAGAAAAAAATTGATATACTGGCAGAAGTAATAGTTAATCCTACTTCTTCAACAACTCACGTTGCATCTATCTGTGAAGTCAGTCGAAGTACACAGGGTGTTGAAAAAAAACAAATTTCATCCATACAAATTAAAAATGGTTCATCAACTCTCAGACGACGACCCAGACCGAAGACTAGAATTTTGTGAAAATATGGAAACTAAAATTAACCAACAGCTAGACTATGTCAAAACAATTTGTTTTAGTGACGAAAGTACTTTCTATCTAAACGGAAATGTAAATACACAGAATGTGAGGTATTTGAGTGACGCAAATCCTCACCTGTTTCGTGAAACACATACACCATTTCCCCAGAAGGTGAATGTTTGGGCAGGTATCCTGGGAAACCACATCGTTGGGCCTCTTTTTTTAAATACTAATTTAACTGGTGAGGTTTATCTGGAGCTGTTGCAAAACGCAATAGAACCGTTAATCCTTGAAATTTTGGAAGATAATCCAGATGAATTCGGCAATTTGGAAATAACATTCCAACAGGATGGTGGTCCTCCACACTATTACGGTGCAGTAAGACGGTATTTGGATGAGGAGTATCGTGGTAGATGGATTGGACGACGAGGTTCAACGGAATGGCCAGCTCGATCACCGGACCTCACACCTTTGGATTTTTTTCTGTGGAGGTACCTTAAATAGAAGGTTTACGCCACTGAACCTGACAATATAAACGTTTTAAACAACGTATTGTTGCAGAATGTGAGGCTGTTTCCGCAGACACATTTGTAAAAGTACGAGAAGAGTTTAAAAATAGGATATTTCACCGTCAGGAAGTAAATGGAGGTCACTTCGAGCAATTTCTTTAAGTAGATACTGATTCTTAAATCTGTAATTAATATCATACTGAATGGAATTTACATTTTAATGTTTACTAATGAGCCATTAAAACTGCCATAAACACAAACAAAATTAGTATCATTGAATAGGTTTTTTCGATACCTTTTAAAAGAGGAGTCGCTTGCCGTAGGGTTCCATTTAAAATTATTGGTCACAATGGCCTTGTCATCTTTGACGATTTCGTCATCTATCATCACTAGTAGGGAAGTTTACAACCTTTAATATTCAGTTTCCAAATTTCACTTGTTTATGTATAATCGTTCCAAAAATAAGAGGGGGGGAGCGGACTTTTGAGAAGCACTGTATGTTATTACTATTACCTCCCGTGAACTAGGACTTACTGCTTACTACTCGGTTGTTGAGTCCCACTTGCAGTATGGGATTCCATTCTGGGGTACTTGTAGCCAGGTTCTATTGCAAAGTGTGTTCGTGTTACCGAAACGAGCTCTGAGATTTATATTCAAAATTAAGATTCGAGAATGCACCTTAATCGAAATATTCATTCTAGAGGCGGTGTGTTTGCTACATGAACTCTAATAAAGAAAGGCACACTAGTCAGGAGATAAAAAATATCATTTATTTCTCTGATCTACAGAAACAAATATATAATCATTTACCCAAGTTAATTACAGATATTATTTATACGAAACAATTCAGAATATATTTGAAAACTACCTATGGGGAAATGCTTCTACGCTCTAAGGAAATGTTTTGCATATCAATTCTAGTCTTTCCATTGCCTGTGAGATGTAAAAAGTGATATATTATTCAATTCGAAATGCATGTTGTTGGTCCCAGATCTTTTATATCTTGACGTGGTTTCCGACAGCGTAGGAAAAGAGTAGTGCAAGTTCCCAACATTACGTGAATAAATAAATATGAATGTACTACACTCTATACTGGGAAGGAAACTATAGAACTCTTGCTCCATACACACTTCCCAGCATCCACTGTCACCACAAACCAAAACCCCAGATATGAAATCCCTGCAAACCTTCATTTGAGGGCAAAAAGGGCAGACTGGGAAGTGGCTAAACGAACGGTAACTCACTCAAAAGTAGTGTGGGCAATAAACTCCTTCAAGCCTTACAAGTCTCCGGGCCCAGATGGAGTATTTCCCGTACTACTTCAGAGCGGAGTTGAATATCTAGCACCAGAACTGTGCAGACTGTACAGGCTGAGCCTAGCATTGGGATGGCTACCTCAAACCTGGAAAACTGTAAACGTGGTCTTTAATCCAAAACCTGGACGGGACTCATACGACCAGGCAAAGGCATACAGACCAATAAGCCTATCGTCATTTCTTCTGAAAGGTTTAGAAAAACTGGTAGTTAGAGACATAAGGGAAACCTCTCTTGTAGAACGGCCTTTACATCAAAACCAACATGCCGATCTAATAGGAAAATCATGCAAGCATCAGCTTGTTTCAAGGCTTGAAGAGTCTCTAGCAAACAAAGAAATTGTACTATGAACTTTCCTAGACATCGAAGGAGCCTTCAACAACACCTCCTTTGAAAGTATGGTCTCTGCGGCCACTCGAAGAGGCATTGACAAAACCACCTGCAGGTGGATACACTCAATGCTTCACAATAGACTGGTCCAAGCCAACATATTCGAGGAAACAGAGCAGGTTCAAATTTCCAGAGGTACCCCACAGGGGGCATACTCTCCCCCCTTCTGTGGGACATGGTTGTAGATGAACTGCTTATTTCTCTGAATAACCAAGGGTATTACTCTCAAGGGTATGCAGATGACTTGGTCATCCTCATCAAAGGAAAGAATACTCGAACAACCTCAGAGCTGATGCAAAATGCACTGAGGACAGTAGAGGAATGGTGTAACAGAGAGAGCCTAAGGGCAAATCCGAACAAAACAACACTAATTCCCTTCACCCAGAGAAGAAACATGGGAGATCTCAATACCTCCCAGACTATTCGGTGAAACATTACAAGTAGTAGAGCAGGTGAACTATCTAGGGCTGATTCTTGACAAGAAACTAACCTGGAACCCGCATCTTCAACATGTAACCAATAAAAGCAAGATAACCTTCATGATGTGCAGGAGAGCTTTTGGAAAAACCTGGGGGCTCAAACCGAAAGCCATGCACTGGCTTTACACAGCGGTAATAAGACCAAGAGTAACTTATGGCACACTCTTATGGTGGCCAAAAACAAATCAAAGACAGGCAAAAACCAACCTTGGGAAAATCCAGAGGCTTGCCTGTCTCTGCATCACGGGTGCAATGAATAGCACTCCAACAGCTGCAATGGAAATCATCCTAAACCTCAAACCCCTTGACTTACATGTCATTGGAGAGGCCAGAGTGCATACAGACTGAAACAAACAAAAAACTGGAGAATCCGAACAACTGGACATACCAGAATCACTCATGTAATCGATATCGAAGAACTCGAAATGATTTCAGACTACATGCAACCCCTATTGACGGATCTGGATGGGCCCCGAGTATAGAATCACAATCAACTGGGGACATAGTCTGGTATACAGACGGTTCAAAGACTGTTGAAGGAACGGGAGCAGGAATACATGGGGTAAGGCCAGGAAGGGACTACATAATACCACTTGGCAAATGCTCCACGATATTCCAAGCTGAAACACATGCTATTATGGTATGCATTCAGAAGAATCTAGAAAGTGGTTATAGGAAAAAACACATCTGCATTCTATCTGACAATCAAAGTGCTATCAAAGCACTCAACTCTATACAGATAAAGTCTAAACTGGTCTAGGACTGCCTCCAGAACCTCATCGAGCTGGCAAAACACAACAAGGTCACATTGATGTGGGTGCCAGGTCATAGAGGTATTGAAGGCAAGGTAAAAGCGGACCAGCTAGCTAGACAAGCATCTGAAACGCTATTCACAGGGCCAGTGCATGGGATTAGCAAAAACCGATGCAGGACCCTGATCGACGAGTGGATAGAAAGAAGACACCAACAATATTGGGATCAAACGGTCGAGCAAATACACAGCAAAGTCATGGTAGGGCACCCAAACCGGACCCTGACGGCTGACCTTCTGAACCTGAACGGAACGAAGGCACGTATAATAGTGGGTCTGTTGACTGGACACTGCGGCCTAAGAAAACACCTAAACACCATGGGAGTGCGCAGGGAAACCATGGAGTGTAGGCTATGTGATGAAGAGGAGGAAACAGCCTCTCATATTATCTTCGACTGTGATGCCCTACGTAGAAGGCGACACAGAACCTTTGGAGATATCAGCCCGAAAACAGGCATGAATCCGAAGAATCTTATTAACGAGCTACTAAACCTAATTAAAGGCACAAACCTGTTTGAATGAGGAACCACTGACGACAGAGTGATACAATAGACCCCAGCTGGTCGCAGTGTCAAGGGAAGCTAAGAGCCAACCCTGTCTCTGGCTCGTCAGCTTTCAACCAACCAACACTCTACAAATATTGGACATAACTCAATTATTGATACATTGATGTATTTTTGCAAAAGAAGGATTGCCCCAAAAAAATCTATAAAATATCCTAATTCTCTTGATTTTAAAAATATTAATCCCATTACTATCGATTCGTCTTATATTTTTACCTTTCGCAGCTGCACAATTCAAAGAGGAAACGTTTCGAATGACATCTTCTTCTTCATCGACTGTCATTTCCACACGATAATTTGTCGATCTTACTTTATCCGGACGACCCGTGCAATTTACAATACAAAGGGGCCCGTCTCGTTTCAAAGGAAACGTAACCCACTGCTTGATCACCATAATGATCTCTCAATGATCTGTAAAATGTGTTCAAGAAAGAAAGAAATTATCATTTTTGTTACGTCGATCGAAAGTATGATGAACAGATAGTATCAGCTTCGCGTTTCGTATTTCTTCGGCGTTGAAGTTATGGTCGTTTCTTACATATTCGAGTATATGAATATATCTACTTTAGGCAAATTACGAGAGTCAGTCTTAACAAATCCAGGCTGAATTTTATTTGTCATTTTCTAAAAATCGTAATGATCAATAAAATAGACTGCTGGATAAAAAAATACACATCATCAATAATCAGTCACAACCACACGGTTGAAGAGTGTCGACTGCTGGCTGGGTTCAGTGCTGCCGCAACAGTGAATTTTAGCGTACCGGAATTCTTTCAAGAATAGTACCTAAAACAGAGAGCACAATATAAATATTAAAGGGAAGAATATCGAGGGGACCGTTAAAAACAAAATGGAACAAATTTAATGGACATAGCCCTCAAAAAAAGTGCCCGTAGACACGTGTTTCGGGCTTTCGGCCCTCATCAGTACGGTGAAGAAGTGCAAGGATGAACAACACTTGGTGGAAAACGACAAATCAACGGAGTCAACAAACAGAAGCCAGCCGCACATTTGTGGTTTCATATATAAATATAAATATTGAAAAAAAAAGTAATAAAGTCCCTTCCCCTTATGTTTGTGTCGGTAATCTGCAGGGATCGAATGCGTACCGCATGGCGCAGAGGGCTCCTTCCAATCAGCATGCCCGAGAATTATTTTGTCTAAAAAAAAAAATTTTAAAATAGCTACTCCGGACCAAAGAAAAAAAACAGTATCTGATAAGGAGCCCCGATTCCCCATAAGGCATGGTGGCACCGATAGAAAAAGATGTATTGCGACGTCATGTGACATAAGCGTGCATGTCACGTCTTCCACATAAGTCTCATGCCCTCATATGTCACTATGACGCGATAGAGCTGAATTATTTCTGATTGGTTAGAGCTGATCCAGGGCTCATGTCATTGTTCGTTCTCTTTGATTCCGGACTCCGAATTTTGGCAATACAATTATTGACAATATGACAATTCAGACAATTGACAGTATTGATACATTTTTGTTATTACTTCTTCTTCTTATGTTTTTATATCCTCAGCTACAAGGACTATTCGGACTACAAGAACCTTGATTGTAAAGTGGGAATTCTCATAAATCCTTACTAATCAAGGCAATTTTGTACCAAAATGAATACTTTTCATTTTTCACTCAGCATATCGTACCGAATCAGGTGTACCTTGGTAACAAAAACAAAGAGAAGTACCGAATGCGGAACATTTGTACCTAAACGGCAGCATTGGCTGGGTTCAAGCCTCGGGCGCAGGCTGATGCATGTGGTCCCAACAGTATCGTGACGTCACGCTACCGAAATGCCACACCGAGCGGAACGACAATTTATCGCTTTTTAAAGCCATTTTAAGGAAAAATTTAAGGCAAAAATAGTTTTTTTCAACGGTATTATTGTTATTAGTGAACAGTATCTGTAATAAAAGGGTTTCTTTACTGATTCTCCACATCAAGTACCAACCTAATTGGTAATATTCACTACACTTCAAACACTCATTACTTTCCAAGTTTTTCTCAGTTAAAAATAAATAGAAACGTCAACCAACGCTTCACAGTATTCCATGTGCCATACAGTCCAGTGTTGTTCTGCGAGGTTTAACAGGTTTATCACACTGAATGGCCAAATTGTAACATGGCGGGAATTTTAAAATTAAAGCAGAAAATGAGTGGTTAGGTCGTTTGGACATTTGCTTATGAAAATATAAGAATGTTGTTTTTATCCCTTGTAAAATAGGACGTATCGGTATTAAAATGAAGGAATACAAAATGAAATGAATAGTTGAAAGTGAGGGGTTGAAAAATATAAATATTCTAAGATTTATTTCACATTAAGTTTTTTACTTTTGTTGTGTGAAATGATCTAGTTATTAAAAAAAATTGCCGAGAACCATTATGAAACTGGACAATAAATGTATATTCAATTTCTGGGATGGACGGCGAACTATGTTATGTCTAGTAAGAACATCCATACGTTAACATTTATTGACTTTTGCCAATACCTCTCAGTAGGCATACAAAGAAATGCCACAGAAGAACAAATACAATACTTCCAACATCCAAGTCCTCTTTGGAAAGTGCATATTGCGTCTCAAAAAAACATACATGCCTACATTTTCAAAACATCCCAAAATCTTGTTTGTGCTCGCTGGGGCGGCACCCAACGCGCGGACAGCTTTCTCATGCCGAATTCTTCATGCAATATGCGACAAACACGTTTTTTGGACATATTCATAGACTCTGCTATCTCTCTCACTTCAATTCGACGGTCGTCTAGCACCATTTGGTGCACTTCAGCTATGTTATCGTCAGTGGTTGCAGTTCATCGTCTCCCAAGTTGGTACGGCCACGTTTAAATTCAGCTGCCCAAAATTTCATGGTGGTAAATGATGGTGCAGAGTCCCCTTACACAGCGTCAAACTCGTCTTTGATTTGCTTAGGCGTATTACCTTTCGAAAAGAAATATTTAATGACAGCTAGATACTTGATTTTTCAATTTTCACAGAAACACTCACATCGACTCACTCATGCGTTTGTCAATTAATCACTACGCGTCTAAAATTGCTGCAATTTTGGCGAGTACCTTTCAAAAGATGCGCAAACACATTCGCTAGCTATTGTTGACGAGCGCATGTTCAGGTCGAAAACTTTTCAGACTACCCTCGTATATAACTAAAAAGAAAACAAAAATTCATCAACACTCTTCATAGTTGGCAGTGTAAGTTTTGTGTAAAACACCGTAGCAACAGTGTTGTGCGCGTTGTTTGAATTTTGCCGACTGGTTTATTCAACAGAAATGCCTAAAATAACAATGCTACAGATGGTTGGTTACTGAGATTGAAAACGATCACAGATTTTAAAAAATTCTCGATTTGCCGCCTATATCACAAGGGACAATTAGTAAAATTGAAAAGAAATATCGCGAACTTGGAATGTACGCCAGATAAGTACCTTCCAATGCACTGGGTAAATACACCAATTTGAATTAAATGCTTGAATTTAAAGAAAACCCACATAACTCTAGTCGAAAGCAGCTTCAGCATTGATTGTTAGCCATTCCTCGATTCTGCGCGTATGAAAATTAAATAAAATAAAATGCATCCCTATATTATCAACTCAGGAGTTCTATGAAGAATATCTTGATAGAAGAAAGTACTTTGTGAACAAATGATGCAAATGTAAGATAGCAATTCTATGCAACAAAAAATGTTTTCCTTGTTACCCTTGTACACTTCAACAAGCCTTGTATATCGTCAAAACTGTCCATACTGGTCAAAAGAAAATCCTCCCTGAATGAGAGAATGAATGCAATCATGCTATTGGTTTCTTATACATTAATAAATTGGAATAAAGGTCATTACTTAGCATCCTCAAAAAATAGTTCTAGCTAATGGAGCAATGGTTCCAGCAGAATGGAGCCCCAATAATAGCAATCGATTTTAAACTAATTTCCCCATGAGACAGACATAGCTCAGAACTGAATGGCAATGCGATTGCAACTCGCTTTCTTACCTGTATGTTTGTTCGTTTGTCTGTAATAATAATAATAGCATTATACTATACAAGGCCGTACGTTAACCCCCCCCCAAAATCTGTAAAATATATCTGGAATAAGGTGAAAAAAAAATTGGTAAAATGTACATTGCATTATTTACTTTAGAACCAAACCCCCCCACAATGATAATAGTGAAGAGCAATCGATTTTAAACTAATTGAAAGAAATAACCCTGATATTTGTCACATGTCTCTGTCATAATTTCATCAAGATAGCTCTTTTACGGCCTGGATACATATCAATATGATGTTTCTAATAAATTGTATGATAAAATTTATAATGAAGAAAAAATCAAATACTTGTGTGTCTGTCACTTGACGGATGGTCCAATGTGCATAATGAACCGATAATCTGTGCAGCAACGGTTACAACAGAAAATGGATCTTCCTTCTTAGTAGATACTCTAGATACTTCTGGGAATCCACAGACTTCTGTATATTTAACAGAAATTGTAACAGCACTCATAAATAAGCTTAAAACCGAATATGACTGTACAGTATGTAGTTTTGTCACAGATAATGCAGTTAATATGGCTCCAATGCGACATAAAATAAAAACATCTACTACTGAATTGAACCTTATTACATATGGTTGTGTTGCACATATCTTAAATGTATCATGTAAGGATTTGGAAATCGTTAATATTAAAGAACATGTTGTTTACATTGCCAAATACTTCCGTAACAACCATTTTGCCTCTGCAGCATATGCCAAAGAAGGAGGCAAAAAATTGCCAAATGATGTCAGATGGAATTCGCTTGCCAACTGTAGAACGTTTCGTTGAGTCATGACCCATACGTTTCAAAATTGCTGAGGAGAACAAAAACTAAATTAACAATATTATAAGAGGAAGAATTTCAAACATTATTAAAAAGATTAGTCGAAATTCCAACAATACTTGAAAGATGTGGAATAATTTAAAATTTTGACATTTTGACAAAACTGACATAACTTTAAAACATCTGCAAAAATCTAAGAGGCGTTATGAATAGTGTATAACCCCATATAATTTCTTGGCATATATTCTTGACCCAACAAAAACTCAGCAAACACTAACAGAGAGTTGGTTTAAAAGATGTTAAAGAATTATATCCAAATACTGGTTTACTACCAGTCATAATCAAGTTTCTTGCCAGATCAGCACCTTTCACTGATATGATGATGATATTCTTCAGAATGTAAAACCCATAGATTGGTGGAAGTCACAACAAAATATACCCACTTTTCAAAAAGAGTTCTTCATAATTTGACAATTATTTTTCCGTCTAACTCTATCCAAAGTATACATTTCCTGGCCTCATTGTAGGGAGCAAAGTCGTTCTTTTCCTCCCTAGAGAGGAAAAGTACTTTTCCTCCCTAGGGAGGAAAAGTAAAAGGAGTCATGGTACCAATAAAATAACTCATACGGCATTGACGACCTAAACTATATTCTATTATATTAGTATAAATCTTACCGTTTATTTATAGAACACCCTGTATTTTGCAAAATGGTAGAAATCAGTAAATTGTTATTTTAATTTAACGATTTTTACATTATTAATTTGACTTCAATTCAGAGATGCATCCGGTTTTCGAATACAGGACAGAAATATTATACATGCTATGGTCGATTGACAGATTAACAGTTTCAAAGTGTGTTACGCTATAATATATCTACAAAATATAAAATAATATTTAAAAAATGAGTGATTCAAGCGAATTTGAAGATATAAATAATACACCACCGGATATTTTGGAACAAGTTAATGTAACAGCACAATCTCTATTACCCCAAAAATCTAAAGAAAAATACGAAAAACAGTATTTACATTTCAAGCGATGGGCCGAAGAAAAGCATATTCGTACTTACTCAGAAAATATTATTTTGGGGTATTTTTCGCTATTAGCAAATACATTAAAAGCCTCTACATTGTGGTCCAAGTATTCGATGATACGTACCATGCTTCAAATAAAAGAAAATGTGGATATTAAATACCCAAAATTAATTGCTTTCTTGAAAAGACAAAACCAGGGATATAAACCTAATAAGACAAAAACCTTCTCAAGAGAGGAAGTAAATAAATTTTTACTAGAAGCCCCCGTGATAATTATTTATTAATGAAGGTAAGATATTTTCAAGAAGTAAATATATTAAGAAAATAAAAGTTAAACGGCAAATATTATAATAGAGCTACAACAATACGCTATGTTCATGATTCCGCAAAAGTTGCCTGTGAGTCCCGGTAGTGCAACGAGTTGGTGCACCGCTCACTGTTCATGATAAGCTTGTATGTGCTGGTTCGAATTCCGGCGTCAACAGCTTTTTTTTTAATTCTTTTTTCTTTGTTTTGTAGGTTTTCCTCATTTTTGGAATTTCAGGAGCATGCAGGTGTGACGAGCTCCTTAAAATGGCCACTACAGATATTGAAGATAAAGGTTCAATTTTAATAGTAAATATACCAAATTCTAAAACAAATGTACAGAAACGTTTGTAATCAATGCTTCACCGGGGATGGCCCTAATTATATTGACATTTATAGAAAATATATATCGCTACGCCCTAAAACAGATCAGACACGTTTATTTGTCTGCTATAGAGCAGGAAAATGTATCAACCAAGTGGTTGGAAAAAATACTATTGCTAAAATTCCTAAAAAAAATTGCAGAATCTTTAAAACTGCCTAATGCCATAAATTATACCGGGCATAGTTTCAGAAGAACCTCGGCAAGTTTACTTGCAAATTCTGGAGGAGACATTCTTGCTTTAAAGCAACACGGAGGTTGGAAGTCTACGAATATCGCTGAAGGGTATGTGGAGCAATCTCTTGCAAAAAAGCGAAAAATTTCGAACCAAATTATGGGAGTTACTGAAGTTAATGAAATTGATTGTAATCAGCCAAGTACGAGTACTTCCGGGGGATACCAGCTGTATAATAATGTTGTTAATGAAAATATCACGAAAACTGCGTTGGCTCCAGCTCCTACTTCTAGTGGTATTCAAATAACCACTGCTCAAAACTGCACGTTTAACATTAGTATAAATAATTACTCTACCACAAATCAAAAATATGTAGGATGCAAGAATGAAAATAACGTGCATATAAGTTATACTGTACCTACTTCTTAGTTTTAGTTCTTCAATACATTTTGTTTGTTAGTTTCATAAATGAATTAGTTAAATATGAGGGAGGCGGAAAAATGGGGGGTAAAGTGCCTTTCCTCCCTTGAATGATTACTGCCCTCCGCTACGCGTCGGGCAGTAAACTCCATCTTCGGGAGGAAAAGTAGCACTTTCCTCCCTTGTTACCAAAAAGAATTGTGCTGCTGCTTCTTCCGCATTAGTCGAGATAATTTTCTCAACATTTGGTTTAGTCCATTTCAAATCTCAGAAATCGATTAGGAACGGAAAAATCTGCAAAATTAGTTTTTTTGTACAGGCACTACAATTAACTAAACTAAAAATCATTTAGATACACTGATATAATTTTTTTCATATAATAAACCATTAATTTAAACTGTTTTTATTATCTCTTAATTATAACTCATCAGAAATTTTGATTTTAATTATGATTCAAATTGAAAAAATAATGTGATGTAAATCGCGATTCGAATAATGTATTTACATCAATTGATTTGCATCGTTTCAATCCTGTTTGGTAATATATTCTCAACTGCACTCTTACTACTGAAATATCGAGATTTTTCAATAGCTCACAATACTTGGGGACGGTACAATAAGAAATCTCTACCTCAAAAAATAATAGCTTTCCGAGCAACCCTCAAAAGACCACCCTCCCCCTTTCTAACGCACGTCTCTTCAACACATCCACTCCAGCACCATAGCAAAGACGTCGAGACCAACTATACAAACAGTCAAGTGTTTACGTTGCCCGATACCAACAACACAACCTTCGACAAAGTGGTTGAAAAGCAGAAAAAGAATCATCTATCGTGTAGGCCGTTCGGCAGCTAAATTTATTCTCCGAGCGTTGCTTTTCGAATACAATTAGAATAACTTATGGTCACGTGTGAGGAAAGAAACGGAAGTAAAATACTCTAACGACGTCTAACAGTGCTAATGTAAATTAATTAAAGGAGCCAGTCGGTAGGAAGAGGCCCCAGCAATTGTGTGTATTTTTATGTTGTCATTGTTAAAGAAGAAGCGCCAATCAAGACAACCGTGAAAGGGTTGCGATTGTTTGCAGTGCCTGTTCTAAATATGTTGGGGAAGTGATAGTAGAGACCCGGCATCCGAATTGTTCGGTAGTCGTAAGACTGAAATTTAAAATTAGAAAAAAAAAGGAATCGTGCGATTGCGAGCCAAACGCGAGTGGCATTGCTGGCGAAATCAAATCACCGCCGACTCGGTTAATTTTGAAATAAGTTTGTTGGTTCCGCGACTCGCGCTGGATTTCAGACTTCAGTTGCGCATCGGCCACTGATAGGCGGGTTGCGAGATATTTTCCAGCGCTTTCACTTCGAAAAGCGCGAGTGCTTTCGTGAAAAATAGCATGTGGCGACGCACGGTGTGGATTTTTGTGAGTGTATACATTTTCCGATGAACTGAGGTTTGGATATTTGCTACGGATGGCGATTTCTACGGTCTATTGGGTAAGATCTTGTTGATTTATCTCGCGAACATTCGAATTATTTAGGAAATTGATGAAAAATCTTTTAAATTTCATAATTTTATACTCGATTTTGTCGTGGTAAAACATTGATACCTGATCATATGTGAAAACAAATATCAATTGACAAAAATAGGCTTTTGAATATTCGCAAAAATTTTAATTTATTTTATTATCTATAATCAAGTTGCTCCCTACTCAGCAAAAACTCAAATAATCTGCCCTATACTTTTGATAAAACTACTCGTATATAAATGTTTTCAAAAGTTCGCTCTAGGGAAAGACAAACTATTCGAACATTAAATTTCAACTTTAGCTGATCATTCAACTGAAGGTCAATTCATATTCCAAAGCTGCCTAATCAATAATTAAAGATGTAAATTATAAATGCATAGCCTTTTTATTTCTCCTAACTCATCTCTGGTTGGCTTTGTTCCTTGTCTATTTCTCTAAAGTTTTTCTAGCGAAAGGTTTTTGACATTTATCTTGTTATTTAAATATTTTTTTTCAATAACGATTCGGGAAATAATGGCAAACATTATACAGGGTGATTCAAAAGTACTTTGACAAACTTCAGGAGGTGATTCCTCACAATATGAATTGTCCAAATAAATCGAGAAATAAATATATGTCCGGAAACGCTTCGTTTCCAAGATACAGGGTGTTGAAATTTTATTTTTATTTTGGTTTTTTTTTTAAATTACTTTCGAAACACTGACCTTAATTAAACAAAATTTGGTATTGAGAGGTTTTTTGAGGTGTCGAATTCGAACCTGATGTTAATTGCTCTTACTCGTAGGGGGCGCCACCTACACGTCTTTTTCTTTTTTGAAGATTCATAACTTTTTTGAGCGCACTTCTAGCACATTTTTCAGTAAAAAAAATCAATTCCCCTATCATATCTACGTAAAAAAGCTACCGTTTTCTAGATATTTGGACTTGAAAATTTCAAGTCGATTATTTGATAATCGATGCGTGTTGAAGTTATTACCATTATTTTGCATTTTTCGCAAGAATGCTTAGGAAATGAATTCGACGTTTAGGTAAGTAGTTTTGTGTTTTTGTAGGCGCCACCTATTCTATTTATTTTTACTCGTTTGAAATAGTAATTTTTGTGTCAAGGGTGCAAAATCTGTATTTGTTTTAATAAAATTTGCAAGAAATATCAACATTTTATTTCAAGAAATTTTGAATATGTAGAATAAAATAAAATAAAGAAAACTAAATTGTATTCAAATAAATTGCTCAAAGTATCCACCTTCAGCGAAGATACAGGCATTCAGTCTTCTAGTCATTGAATCTCGTACCCGCTCAAAAATTATTGGTGTGTTTCTTCGCTACTGGAGTTTTATGAACTGGTGACTTCAAATGTCCCCAAAAATAAAAATATAGCGGGTTTAGATCTGGGGACTTAGGTGCCCGCGCCTGGTTAGGTTCTTCTACACCCCTACCGATCCATCGATTTGGATAGACAGTGTTGAGGAATTCCCTGGCTACAACGCTAAAATGGGTCCCATCATGCATAAAGCTCATGCGGATACGAATTTCTAATGTTCTGAAGTAGTCCCGGCAATTCATTTTCTAAAAAGTCTCTGTAAGTTGCGCCATTCAATCGGAACGAAGGAAGAAAGGACCTATTAAGTAATTATCAATAATTGCCGCCCATACATTTACAGAAAATTGATACTGATAATGTCTTTCACTGAGTGCGGATTTTCCAGAGCCCAAACATGGTTGTTATGAAAGTTTGTGATAGCATTTCGGGAGAAGTTTGCCTCGTCCGTGAAGAGTACATATCTTAAAAATTGAGGATTTCCAGCCAATTTTCTCAAAAACCACTGACACATAGTAATGCGTTGGGAAAAGTCTCGTGGCAAGAGAGCTTGTACCCTTTGAATATGGTATGGATAAAATTGTTGATCGTGGATAATTCTCCAAACTGTGGACTGAGTAGAATTGAGAGCTTCAGCAATTATTCTTGTACTTGTTTCTGGATTCTCCTCGAGAGCGTTCAAAACAGCTTCTTCCAATACTGGGGTTCGGACTGCTCGTGGTCTTCCATAATATCCATAATATCAGCTGCCCTCTTAAAGCCCTCTTAAAGCTACCTGTTTCTGCCAAACGACGGTGGAGACTGGTAAATGTTGGAGCTGAAGGCAGTACTCGATTAGGAAATCGCTCCTGGTAATTACGTCTTGCTTCGCGCCCATTGCCCCATCCGCAAGGCCATAAACAAAATGCATATCGGCTAAATGAGCATTATTGTTTAAATAATCCATTTTTTCAAAATTAGTATTTTAAAACTTACAGAAACTTTAACAAAACAACAAAACGTTTAACTGTCACATAATATGTAATTACCAAAACTACTTACTTAAACGTCAAATTCATTGTTGTGAAAAATGCAAAATAATGGTAATAACTTACGGGGCTTGTGGCTCAGTGGAACGAGCGTCGGTCTTGTGTCAACTGTTTCCACCTGGCGCGGGTTCGATTCCCGCAGCTGGTGAAATTTTTTTTCAAGGTCCCAAGAGTGGTTTCGGATCCCACTATAAAAGGTAAGGTCCCCGTGATCTTAACTCGTACAAGTTTTCATTAACTTCTGAGGGTTGGTCAAACAACTAAGAAAGCGGTTGAAAACAATTTTACAAACAATTTTACTTCAACACGCATCGATTACCAAGTAATCGACTTGAAATTTTCAAGTCCAAATATCTAGAAACCGGTTGCTTATAGCGACTTGTAACAAAGGTAACTTTTTTACGTCGATATGATAGAGGAATTGATTTTTTTACTGAAAAATGAGAAGTACGCTCAAAAAAGTTATGAATCTTCAAAAAAGAAAAAGACGTGTAGGTGGCGCCCCCTACGAGTAAGAGCAAAAATAACATCAGGTTCGAATTCGACACCTCAAAAAACTTCTCAATACCAATTTTCGTTCAATTAAGGTCAGTATTTAGAAAGTTATTTGAAAAAACTAAAATAAAAGTAAAACTTCAATCTACGAAGCGTGTCCGGACATATATTTATTTGGACAATTCATATTAGAATATTGTGAGGGATCACCTCCTGAAGTACTTTTAAATCACCCTGTATGAAAGATATTTATTATTTTTTTGTACACGCCCCACAAAATGCCTACTTCGGATACTGAAAAAAGTCCGGACTAGAACGGTAAAGTTGTCATTGCAACACTTTAACGGACTCTTATTGTTTCTTGAGAAAACTTAAAATTAATATCTTAAAAACCTTTCAGGAGAAGCAATAAACTATAGATTATTTGAAATTTTGTACACAGAAAAAAGTTGTGCGAACGCTTCGCCATCTAACGCATATAATTCAACCAATATAATCTTCTTCTATTTGAATTAAAATTATCAGGGGCTTGAGGATGCCAATTGTAATTTTTGTCAGAACAAAAAAATCCCGATTGCGGAGCTGATACGATGGACGAACTTTGTGGTTATAATCCGATTCTGTTAAAAAGCGGCATTGAAGGGTTTTAGATATGCAAATTGTGATTTTTTGCATATAATCCGATCTGTTAAAAAGCAACATAGAGGGGTTTTTGCTAATGCAAATTATGAATTTTCGGTAAAATTTGAAAAATCAAGATTTTGAAATTTTTTGTGTGTAGGATTGATCCTATTCGGGTGACATCCCGGCAGTTTCGTGTAGTGAAAATTCAAGATGGTGCACGAGTTTTTTTATGGTCTTCACTTGCCAAAAATCGATATTTTGCGGTTTTGAAAATGACGTCGTCGAGATTGCGGACTTAAATATTCATAATAGCTGATTTAGCTTACAATCAATAATTGTAGGTTTCGAACAATAAAACGGTACGTTAATGATATGCAGTAACGTTTTGCTGAAAACAGCTGAAGAAATGGTTAAAAGTTATTCGTCAATGCCACATTTCAACGTCAGCGGGTCCATTAATATCCCGTTTTTACCTCCGATGCAAAAACTAAAAATAAAACATTTTCGGGATTTGTAGAGAAAGCATATGTCGAATTTCCTGTCCAAGTGCTACAAAAAATCCCTTGTGACTTTGTTTTCGCCGTTGATAAGATACATGAACCCGAAGGCTTTCCAACAGCTGATATTCTCTTTGGCGGTCCTACCCCTTCAAGCAACTGAAATCCAAGGCAATATATCAGTCTAAGGACCCTATCTCTTCAGCTGAGCCCTTCTGAATGTCAAATACGTGTTAAGCGTGGTCATGTGAGAAATCCTAGGTAATCCTTATTAAATTTGCTGTATCAACAAATGCGGGGCTTAGTATGAATAAATTGGGTTCATTTCGAGTATAAAAGAACATTTTCTATTCGTTCAGTTCCCATATTGTATACTGATGGTTTCTTGCATTATTTGTGGAATTTTATTTCGAAAAATGTATGGTTTGATTTGTGTAAATAAAATTAATCGGAACATAGACAAAAAACTTGCTGGCCATCTTAGCCATCTGATCAGCTAAAGAAAATGTGTGTGCAAAATTTCAAATCAATTTCCACCTCAATCAATCCGATCAAGTAACCTAGTCTAGATGAAAAACAAATATCAGTGAAGCAGCTGAAATTGACAGCTTTTTATTTTATAGCTGAAATCAATAGTTGTGGGCTAAATGAATGGTGGAAAACCAATTTGAAGTTTAACTTATATAGTCAAATTCGAAAAATCAGTGGCATAACTTCCCTGAGCATCGGGTCGTTTCGTGATATTTTCTTCATTCGGAAGGTTATTTGTTATTTTTCAGATAATGCTCCGAGGAAAAACAATGTTTATTGATTTTTTTTTTATTTTGACCATCAAACGACTATTTTTATGTTTAAAATTTTACAATGAAATATCAGTTACGTTATAGCTCAAAAATGCTCGCGAGGATATAAGATTCCCCAAATAATATTTTCTTAGCTTTCCTCAAAAACTGAAATAAATATTCAACTCCTCGTGTTTTTCTCCTGTATAAAGAAATGAATGACAAGTTGAGGTCCGAATTTTTGGAAAACATTACTAAATGCTTGTATCAATTTCACTAGATATTTCAATGATTTCATTAAAATAATAATAAAATTCATAAAATACTGTATGAATGTTTGTGAGAACTATAATGGTACTGCTATTTTTGAGTCATGTTTTTTTTTGAAGAAATGAGTTATCGATTTTTTATCGGTTTACCAATACATAATTTCCTCAATTATCAAACCGATTGATCTGTCATCCAGTTGTCCGTTTGACAATTCCATGACAAATTTGTAATTGTATTGTGTATTGTTAATAATGATTTAAAATTTTCCCCGTTATTGAAGCTACACAATGTTATGGATCAAGTTATGATCAGAGTTATTCTATGAATTATCGACCAAAATATGTCAACAACCTGGAAGTATTCAGAAATATTTACTGAAAATGTCGTCTTTGAATTGTCGATCGTTTCTTTACAGAGAAAAAAAAAACAAGAAATTGAATATTTCTGTGTTTCTAATGTAGATATAGAAAATGTTTTTTAAGGGATTTTAGGGAAGTATTTTTAAGCTGTAATATAAAATCAATCTTTCATCCATGAAAGCTCTAGGGTTCGAAGAACAAAATTCGATAATTTTTATTACCATTATTATAATTTTGGCGATATAAATCTACATGTGGGGACTGACATCTAAAAACAAGCCAGTTTGAAGCAAATGTAATTTGATTTTTCCTCCTAACCACTTTTGGTAACGTCTAGTTAGTGTGAAAATTCAATTTCCGATATAATGGAGGCGGAAATTGCCTGTCGGCTCCATCATTCTCATCAGTGACAAGCGCGCTTTGATTTTAGTCGAGTAGTACGAGGTATCATTGATTTTCGTAAACAAAATTAAAAGAAGAGGCTCCCAATGAATTTAGGGTTTTAATTCGTGGTGGACTAAAATAGGAAAATCAAGCACTTAAACACAATTTGCATCAGTTGTGTATCTGAATAAAAGTATTTCTTTATTTTTTCCAAATTTCTATAATTACTTTTTAGTGTTTAGCCATGAATTGAATTCTTGAATTCTTATACAGTGTTCGGCAGATTTTTGGCAACAAATGGGAAAACAGTTTATTTCAGATTTCTTAGAAAATTTTATTCCTCATAAAAGTTTTTGCTTTTGCTCAAACTGAAATTTCACCATCCAGATTTTATTTATCTCCATTGTATACGAGGGAGGTGGAATAATTTAAAAGTAGCTCAAGAGTAAATACCTTTATTTTTCAAAATAAACCTTAAGTTTATTTGAATAAATAACTTACAATTCGGAGAATATTCTAAATTCTGAACTACAGTCTCCTATACCAAAAACAAGTTTTTACTGATTTTTTCACTTTTTAATTCACCACCCTATGTATTATGAGAATTTGTAATGTCATAAAACACTTATCATTGAATATTACCTGAATGACCATATGAAGTTAAGTTGCGTCCAACTATTAACTAGAATATTGCATTAATCGAACTTGGTGCCGACAAAATATCATTTCTTGTTGCCATTGAGAAAAAAAATAATTTTTAATAATTAAGGTATAACAAATGCCATCTTTTGACGTTTGTTGCAACACAGTTTGGTTGCTTTCAATCGATTTTGAACTGCAGATGTCATTTGTTATACCTTAATTATGAGAAATGTCTTTTTTCCTCAATGGCAACAAGAAATGAGATTTTTTCGGCACCAAGTTCTAGTTTCTAGTTGGACGTAACTTAACTTCATATGGTCATTCAGGTATATTCAATGATAAGTGTTCTATGACATTACAAATTCTCATAATAAATTATGAATTAAATGAATGAATAAAAAAATTGAAAAAATCTGTAAAAACTTGTTTTCGGAATAGGAGACTGTAATTCTGAATTTAGAATATTCTCCAAATTGTAAGTCATTTATTCAAATAAACTTTAGATGTATTTTGAAAAATAAAGGCTCTTTACTCTCAGGCTACTTTCAAATTATTCCACCTCCCTCGTATACGAATGGAGATACAATTTGAGTTTGAGCAGAAGAAAAAACTTTTATGACGAATACAATTTTCTGAGAAATTTGAAATAAACTTTTTCCCATTTGTTGCCAAAAATCTGCCGGATAGTGTATATTCATAAATAAACATTAGGTATGTCCCACCTCAAAAAAGAGTATACAGTATAAACAAAAAACTATGAATTTACAGCGATTCTCTCATTTTTGTGTAAATTTCAGAGATAAATTTCCCAAGTAAAAGTTTGCTAATATTGGTAAGAAAATGTATGGTCTGCATGACCTACCCTGTATTGATGAAGGCCAAAAACTCCGAAGCCAATATGCAGGTGATCAGTTCGAATTGGATTGATTAAATATATATACAGTGCGGTCCGTAGGTATGGAATAAATTCATTTTTAGCGTTATTATGTATTTGTTTGAAAAAACCTGAGACAGGTCGATTTCTATTGTCAATTTGACAATTTACAGAATGAAATATTACTCTCTTCTTGCACCCCCTCTGAATTAGGAGAACCCCCTCATAAATATGAAATGAGAAAGGGGGTCGTGTACCACCTTGTTCGAAAGGAATTTTCTTTCTTGTTCAGCATTATTAAGTTTTTCAAATTTGGTGCATCATAACTAAGAAAAATTATTTTGAAAGTGTAAAATTTGCTACTTAACGTAGAATGAAGGAAATAATGTCACATAATGTTAGGAAGTATTTTTTAATTTATTTTAAATTGAATGTTCAAAATGACCACCATTCACTCCTTGACAATAAGCAAGTCGATCTTGGAATTATCGTACAACATTTTGTAGGACCTCAGGGGTAATGTTGTTAATTTCATCCGTTATTCTAACTTTTAAATCTGCAATAGTGTCTGGACTATTGAAATATACTTTTGATTTTAAATAACAATTATGAGCTGCTTTGTGCAAAGTTGAGTTTTTATAGCTTCAATGATTCATCGGTGTTTTAGATATAGAATTACTTTCTCAGGCGTTCTCAAAGAATATCAGTGAATGGATTATACTCATCCAAACTGGATATACTTTCAGGAGTTCCGAAAGGGTCCATATTGGGCCCCTTGCTTTCTATCATTTACCCTGCTGATACTTTGAATAATATAGAACACTATAAAATTCAAGCTTTTGCAGATGATACACAAATGTATGTCAATTTTAGTAGTGAGAACTGGCGAAACTATCGAGAAAATTATAAATAATGAATTGAACAACATCAAAACTTCCGCGGATGGACACAATTAAAAATTTAATTCTGAAATGTCAAAAGAATTGTTCTTTGGCAATAAAAATAATAGAATATTTTTTAGAGATAATATGACAGTTCAGATTGATTATTCAGCCAGAAATCTCGGCATAGTGCTAGATGTGGAAATGCGTTTCTCTCTCCATATGAAGAGTATTATAAGCAAAGCATTTGCATCCTTGAAACTCATTTATGGTGCCCGCCATTTTCTCAGTGTTAAAATGAAGCGAACAATATGTGAGTGATTGGTTCTGAGCCACTTCAACTACTGTGATTTCATATATGGTCCATGCTTAACAAAGATAGATAAGAACGTGATTCAGAAAGTGCAAAACAGCTGCTGTAGACTAATTTATGGCATCAGAAAACATGTTCATATTTCTCATATACTTCAAGAATGTAACTTGCTCAACATGGAAAACAGAAGGCAGCTCCATTTAGGTACTGTCACATATTAACTCTTTAGTGATCCCAGCCCTCCAGCCCTGGTACGAAATTTCATTCCTAAATCTAAAATACATTCAAAGAATGTCAGGAATAAGTCCACCCAGACCATGCCTCAACACAAAACTGCTATGTTCCAAAAGTCGTTTGTATTTAATGCTATTCGAATATACAATATATTGCTGGATGTATTCAAAAAATACAATATCAATAAATTCAAATATAAATTGAAAAATAATCTACTTGGAACGTAGCTAAAACGTCGGCTCTATATACTTTCACTGTTTATTTATTTAGCAAGTTTCGTACTCTTAACCCCTTTTTGTAATACTAATTATATTATGTGCACTCTTTCATTTGTTCATAAATTGTATTCATTCTATGAATACCCTTATTGTCGATCCAGCCAACATTGCCAAAATATTTCGTGTGACTCTACTGTTGTTTATCATTTTTATATATGAATATTATTTCTCCTGGGCAATTGCCCCCTATTATTTGAGTAAAATAGCTTTAAGCTAGACTTTGCCATCAGTTTCAGTGAATTGTAATGTTCCTTTTTTTGTTATTGACAATAAAAGAAGTTTATTATTATTATATGCCGATTTTGTCTCGAAGTCCGTATTTATTTCTATGATTCAATTCATATTTGTTGTTTTGATACAGTGTGAACTTTCCAATGTAACTTCTAGATATCTCTATGTAACAAATGACTTTTGATTTGATGTTTTGTTCGTAATTCCTTCAACAGACAGCTGCACAAGAATAATTATCATGAAATATAATTAAAAATGAAGCATTGAAGATATAAGCTTGAAGCTTAGCAAACATTATATATGTTATATGTTTTATTTGAGTTGGTGTTTCATTTATTCTTCGTTAGCGTAAAAGAAAGTAAAAATGCTTGCCTCCATGGAATGTAAAGGAAAGGTATAAAGCCAATGGAGTTTGTTTCCGAATCAAAATAATACGTTCTAGATGTTTATGAATTGGCCAGTTTTATCTCAAAAATATGTTTGTTGATTATTCGACATCATGGAACGAGAATTGGAGATATTTTTATATCAGTTCATTTCTCCATATTCTTCCGCACAACTTTCAGAAAGTTTATGTTCCCAAAGCACGTTCTCTTTCTTTGATGCGATATAAAGAACTTTATCAATAGTAGAATGATTTCCTCTGAAAGCAAACTGATAGTCCGGAATAAGTTTTTTTGTAATTTGTTCCAGTCTCCTGAGAACTAATTTTACCGAAGGAAATATAGACAGTGAATACATACCTTGCCTCATTCAATGCCTCAAAATTTCGAGTTTCTGGTTTTCTTATTAATCCTAGATAGATATTAATAACCATTTTGTTTTTAATTTTCAATGATTTTTTCAAATGTTGTGGACTATTGAGTACGAGGATTTTCAATAAACCGGTTGGCATATTTATCGGGAAGCGGAGATCAAAACTCAATTTCAATCAAAGCAGCTTCATGATCACTTTGACCATAATCAGGATTCAATGGAGAAAATCAACATTTCCCTACTGATGTCTCACTGTTGTTATATTAACGATTGGTAAAAAATTATTAGTTTATTTAGTTTTTGTATTTTTTTTACGCATTTTACCATATTTTTCGAAAATTAATGCGTTAAATCGAAGTACGTGGGTCACCTTACTCAGTAGAGACCAAATTCTGGAGTTCTGCTTGTTATTTTTCGAGTAATTGTCGAAGAAATATTGCCTTGTGTATCATAGGAGGCTAAATTGGTCTAAACACTCTTGTATAACTCAAACATAGCGGCTTTTTATAGTCCCCCCCCTGTTAACTTTTGAACGGTTCGATTTAGAACAATGGGAGAAAACCGTTTTGAGCGGTAGCGAAATTACTTTTTGAAATAAAAAACAGGGCACATCAACTTAAAAATATCATGGGGGTCAAGTGGCACATCGATGGAAAGATAATTCAATTCTCTTCTGAACCATCTTATTTTTTTTTGAATTTCGTTAATACGTTTTTTACATTTGAAATGTCAAGTATAAGCGGATCTGAATGGTATCCTCACCTCAATAACGTTTGAACGGATTGATGTGACACACTGGGACAGAAAATATTTTGAATGGTATTACCGATCCTACTTTCTGAGAGAAGATACATTACAATTACTCGACCGAGGGCACTGGAGCACATCAACTTGAAAATTTCGAAAGATATAGGTCGAGTTGCACATCGTTGGAAAATTAATTCAATTTTACTTTCAACCATGGTTGTTCACAATTGCGAATAACACGAAATACGGACAACGGAGAATATTCATGACTCAAATAATTTTTCATTATTGAATTCGTTTCAAAGCTTAATTAGGTACAGATTTTTTATTCATACAGTAATCCAATTTCCGACCCAAGTAATACCCCATTCATTCATTTTTAATGACCATAATCATAACGGTACCATTTATTGGATTTGGTAAACTGATAATCAAGCATTTACCTAGAAATTACTAATATGAAGTTGGATTATTTTGTCAATGTGTAAGACCTTCTAATGTATAAATTATTGTAACACTACTTACCTGCTCTTCATATTAAAAACAAATTCTCGCATTCGTATTCAGTGAAGAGATTCACCTAGAGTGAATTTAGTATTGAGACAACACAATTGCAAGTATATTAAAAAAACACGAATGGACACGATTGACAAAAATGTTGCTTCATATTCTCAATAAAAATAATTCTACATAATAGTTTTGTTTTTTGTTATACTTGACATTTCAAATGCATATTGTGAAAAAACGTATAGTTAAAATAAAATAAAATTAGATGGTTGAAAAGATAATTCAATTATCTTTTCAACGATGTGCTACTTGACCCCCATGCTATTTGAAGTTTTCATGTTGATGTGCCCTCCCGCGCCATCTATCGAGCAATCACAATGTCTTTCATTTCAAAAAGTATTATCGGTGATATCATCCAATACGGTTTTTGTCCCCTTGTTCCACGTCGAACTTTTCAAAAGTTAACAGGGGGAGGACTATAAAAAGCCGCACTGTATGGTTAAACAGATTCATTATAAGTGACAAATAAATCGTGTTGGTAACGTGTTAATTGAATCTCGTGTTCGTGTCAATTTAAAATATTTCATCCGCTGAATGGAGATGGATTTTCATTGATTTGAAGCTATTATTTTTCCAAAACAACATTGTTTCAGATTTAAACATACAATGTCTGAGAATCCGTATTCATCCTCTTGTAGTAAGTATATGTGAATCAGCTTCTCAAAATGTGCTGCATAATGGGAAGCATAAAGATAACTCTCACAGAAAGAAAAGTGTTTGTGAAATTGCAACCTATGCATCGTAAACAAAAGGAGTCCCAATATGGAGCCTTGAGGGACAACTGCGCAGACCAGAATAGGAGACGATATCCTAGCGCCTAGGATTGGCTATGAGACGTAGAGATATTGATAATTTGGGATGATTCTATCGGAAGCCTCCGAGTAGTCGAGTAGAATCAAAGTGTAGAGCTAATTACATGATAACGTTTCCAGATTCATGAAAAATATTATTTTCAATGCAATAAATGAATTAAATTAAATACATGACAAAATTTTAGGACAAAATGAAGCAGTATTTTGATGAGTGAGGATTCTTGATCTTTCATATTACATACCCTGAGAAATTTTATTTGAAAAAGAATTTGCCCGAGAGAGTCAATAACATTTTGTCGTCTAAAAAACATTCCATGAATTATTTCAAAATTGTTTCTTCGTACTTTCTAGGAAGACACATACCAACCTTTATTGGAGAAAATTGAAACGGAAATGAGTTGCGAGCATCCTTCGCTCTTCCTTCAGACATAATACTAATCAGTTTAATTTCGTTTTAATTATGGTCGTCAAAGTTGATTCACCCCGGCGAGTGGCGGTAATCCATCGTCTGCAGGCATTTCAAAACTCTCTACCAATAAATAATATACTATTTATATTTGTCTTCTTTCCTGCCGGCCGGCTGCCTTCCAATTATAATTTTTCTTTGATCTGTTGGATATATTTTGTTCATTTATTTGTATATCGAGTCTCCCATAAGGCTGAATGTATAGAATGCCCATGCTTTGGCGATGTTTTTATATAGCTTAAATTATTTTATTCCTTATTCTTTCTATTTTTTCATACAGTCTATAACTAATATCCGAAACATGTTTATACTTCAATGTTTGCCAAATATCTGCTAATTTCCCTGCGAAATGTTTTTTTTTTCAGAAAATATAAAGCTAGAATGAATGCCAATAATAAAGCAAGAATAAATGCTTCATTTTCATCGATCGATGTGAACCACAGTCGTACTTCCACTTGGCACAAAAATCTCCGATATAATGAGAGACACCTTGGACTGTACGCAAAACAATTCGTGACGTAAATTGAGTAATAGTCTTTTATCCATTTAAATCTTTCTAGTCGTTAAAGCAACTGGATGAATTGAAGAAACAAATGCAGATGACCTCCATTAAAACTACTTATTATAGGTCAAGTACCTTAAGTGGCTCACGTCCCCTTGAGACTTGTAAATCACAAATATTTGTTTCTGAATGTATAAACTGCCGTTAAACAAGTTTTTCCGGAATTATTACAGAGTAAACGGTTGTCAGGGAATGGTTTTATGTTCAATCAGATTGAAAATGTAAACTTATTTCCAGGAAAACAGACACGAAGTCAGCTTTTTTAAAAAATGTTTCAGACAATGCCTTCTTCTATAAGTTAAGAGCATTGGAAATATAATTCTAAAAAGCAATTTTGTTTTGCATAGTTGATAGCTGGAATCAGTAATAATGAGAAATTTAAACAAAATTGAATTTTGTACCACTGCAGCTACCTATTTCTGTAAAAAACGACAATAGAAAAAATAATCATATTCAACTGTATACTCACATATATGTTTTTTGTTGTATAACGTTCCACAATAAATGAGTTTATGGAAATCTTTACAATCTATGTTGAGGTGCGAATAAATATTTTTTCATGAATAGATAAAAATAATTAGTATTTTCCTTTACATTTTGCTCGCGATTTCTCATAGTTCTTTTGGGACGTGGTCTTTACTGACACTGAGGTGAAATTGTCAAAAATATTAAATACCCTTTTCGTGGGGCAAAAGTTATATTGGTGACACATCCAGATCATTAAAAGTGCCCCCGAATGAACATCGAGATTCGCTTAGACATTGACAAAATACTGTAATCGGAATATATCCTGACATCCAATGACGATACAACATAAGTTGAACTCAAACCATCCGTCTGGCGAGAGACACATTCAACGATATGGATCACACATGAATACCTTTACTGAAAGAAAACCTTACAAATGCCAGATTTCCAGATATGGTGGTGATGGAATGTGACAAGTTCCTTTTTGACTGATATGAAAATAGGTAAAAGGAGTTCAAAGGACCCCGCAACATCCTTATGGAAAATGGCGTCCAGTTAAATTTCCTGAATTTTTTGTATGGTGTATATTTTAGTTCCTCGGCAAAAGTGTCCTTGGGCACAAAAAAATCGACGTACTAGTTTTTGAGATACAGTCTTAAAGATGAAAAGTGAAGCTTTCTGCTCAGAATTTTTTACACTTCTGACAATTGACAAAACGCCCATTTATTCTGGGAATACCATGCCTCAACGATGGTACATCAAGTTGATCTCGTATCCATTATACTTTTTCGTTTTGTGCTCTGAAACAGGGTGAACAAAGAAAAATCCAATTCGATTAATTTTGAACCAACCAGTGTGAGTTCTCTGATAAGAACTGAAGATTTAATTTAGCCTGGATGAACTTCCTCAAATCTCGATCGAAGGTAATTGACATATTTTTTTTTATACAGGGTGGTTCGAAAATAGGGGTACGTCAACCCTTCGTTTTTTAGTTCGGATAGGGGAGAGCATGATATGGGATTTATATATATATATATATATATATATATATATATATATATATTGTTATGTTTAGAAGTAAGTGTTAAATGTTCAAAGAGTTGAAATACAAATTATAAACTGAAAAAGCACATAAATAACAAATGTTTATATTTAGTAATTTATGCTATGTTATTTTACAGTTTTTCTGAGGATTCTACCGTTTTTCTGAAACCTTTATAATATTAGTCGATACCTATGTTTTAAATAAAATGTTTTCAACATTACAAGCAATTGGAATAATTTATAAAAGTTATAGAAATCAAAATTTACTAATATATTTTTGAGCACAAGCAAAATGTTGAAGTTAGAACATTCTGTATATGAAATTAGATCTGAACACAATAGCCAATGAGATGCCAAGAAAGATCTTGATGCAAAATTATGAATATTGAAAATATGAAAAACAGAAAACGTCAAAAATGATTTTGAATATATCATGTATATAGTATGTAAGGTATTTAGAAACTATTAGTGAATAAAATCTGTCAAATAAACGAAAATAATGAAAAGTGCAACAGGAAGTGCGTGAAAACCGAGAATTCGAGAAGAAAACAAAAGATATGTGGTATCGAAGGAAAAAAATCATCAAGCTGAAGGAGATTGAAAAAATATTTTCTAAAGAACGAACTCAACAAAATTTAATTTGGAAAATCAAGCATATTTCGCTACAAACACAGTTATTTGCCACTACACCACAAGCCAGAAATAACATTAGCTGATAAAAACCAGGTACATAACGAATTTTACCTCCTCATTCCATACATATACCAGTCCGAGGACGAATTCACAGGCGAACAAGGGGGATGCAGACTGGAACGGCAGTTTCCAAGAACAGGAGAGTGATCCAAGACACTGAACATTTGCATTTCAAGAAACCACAGGTACATTAGAACCATGAAAGTTACAAAACTCAGTGCATTTTAAAAACAAACCTTTTAAGAACTCCTTCGATGAAAAACTTTCATAAATTGGTATATAGACTAACTATTTCACTGGAATCACAGCTGCAGGCGCTATATCAATGAGCACGAGATATGACGATAGACATGAATTCTTAGCATGATTGATGGAAATTTCAGAATGAATATATAAATTGTGAAAGGTTTTATACCTGAAAAACATGTCGAGAATTAGTGTTTCACAAAAAATAAGCTTCAAACAATACTCACAGTGTAATATATTTAAAAAAACACGGCGATCGGATCACGTCCTAACTTTCAGCAACCTCAAATTGAAGTATTGATATAAAAAAAGTTGCAATTCTTTCACAAGACGGGAGATGAAGATGCGGTTAGACTTTTCACTGTCAGTGAGAACATGGAGAATATATAGGTTACAATATTTTAAAGTATGCATTTTTAAATATTTTCTGTTTGTTTGACGTGTCCTTCCAAAAAGATAATCAAGCAACTTAGCGAGAAGTTCAGCACATGTCGAGTGATAAACACTCAAACTGTACTTTCATTCATAAAAAATCAGTGTTGTTGACCTCAGATAGTATGGAACTAATTCGTTAAAACTATTTTTTAAGTGTTTTTCTTGGACAATGCCACATTACATATTTTGTACACCTTCCTCGTATACCCAGGATATTACCGTTATTAGATTCTTGAATCGAGACATGAAAATATACTAAAATAAGATAATGTTTTTATGAAGTTAATTTTGAGTTCAGTTTATTGATCACTACATGAGACGTGGCCTTGATTTTGTATACGTCCACCTGGAAAACTTTACCCAACAACAAGAAAAACCCTGTATGACTAACTCTCAGAATGCGCATCATTTGTTGGAACTATTCCACTTCGCCAAGACTTTTAATATAACCAATTATTTTGTAGCATGGCGCGATTTTAACGACCACAATTCCGAAAAAGCTGAAAGAGTTGTTCCATTAATCACCACAGTTAATTGCTCTGCATCTTACCCATTCTTCGTAGGTGTCTTTGACTACAAAAACTCGGTGATTTATTATTGGGCGAGAGATTAAGCTTTGGGAACAATGGAAGAAATAATTGGTGGGAGTAGATTGGAACATAAACACTTGCGGTTTGCAGATTTTGATTATGAAAGTTAGTTTGGATACATGAAAATACAAAGTGTTGGTTCAAATTTATTCAAGTGAATTTCACCAACAAAATATAGAACCTTATCCTCAAACATCTCGGCATGACTCTCGACGCCAAACTTAGGATTAAAGAGAGCATGTAACATATATAAACTCCCTACTTAACATAAATATTGAAGGTAAAATACTATCTTACGCAGATGATACAGCTGTCATATTCACGGGAGAAAACTGGGAAGAAGTCGAAAAACATGTAAAAGAAGGTATGAAGAAGATGAAAAACTGGCTACAAACCTTCATACTATCATTGAACGTAACTGAAACAAATTACATATATTTCTCATTAAAAATGCTAACAGACCTACGTATAATAAAATATTAGTAGAAGAAAACACAAATTTTGAAATAACATCAGTATCAAAAACAAAGTATCTAGGTGTGATAATTGATCAAAATCTTAAATGGACAGACCACATAAACTATCTAACTAATAAAATTCGGAAATTGATTAGAAAGTTCTACATTTTACGAGAGTTTTTGAGCACTAAATTGTTAATAACTGTCTATAAAACATTGATAAGTCACTTATTAGGTATGGTATAATAGTGTGGTGTGGAACATACAAAACCATTACAGATAATACAAAATTACATCTTGAAAATAATTTTCAACAAAAACAGACTGTATGCTACCAGTCTATTATACAACGAGAGTATATGTGATATGAGTTGCCTATATATCCATTTATCATGTTCTTATTTTTATAAATCACAGAATTTAAAAAATTTCATTGATCATCAGTATTCTACCAGATCGAACACCAAAAAACTATTGAAAATTCCACAATGCAATACAACCCTTAACCTAAAATTCATTGACTACTTAGCTCCTAAATTTTATAATCTGTTGCCCATGAATATTAGAAATATAAACAAATTGAACATTTTTAAGGAACAATGTAAAACATACATTGTCACCAACCTCGAAACATTCAGAAATATCCTCTAATACCTCTCAACAAGCAGTAATAGGATATTTCAAATTTTAATTTATATTGGCTATAAATTTTATATTTCAATCACATATTTATTTTATGGTGAATTAAGTTTATGGTTGCAATTCAATTAACTAACTATATGCTCCGTATGCAATCTAAAGGCACATACAGGTGTTGTAACACCTAGGTGCATACAATAGATTGTATAAAATTCAGAAAATTATTAGATTATCCTAGAAACAATACTAATGAACCGAACATTGTAAACATGGTAATCATGTAATTATTGTAAATTGTAAACTGAAATTGTTAATTGTAATTATAAATTGTAAATTGTATCGAATCTATGCAATGGGGTTCAATAAATAAATAAATAAAATAAATAAATAAAATGTCAAAGACAAAAGAACCGAATTAGGAATACCTTATAGACAACATTACTTGCCGATTGGATGAAACTCCAAACTTTCAATATTCAAAAAGATCTACAATCAGATTTATAACCGGTTTGCCTTTATGGCATCCATCCTTGGGACTGTGCAAGTGACTCCGCCATAAAATGCATTCAAACATTCCAGAACAAAATGCTGCAGATATATTGAATTCTCCCTGGTATGTTTCTAAATCTGATCTTCATAGAGATCTTCGTATACGGAGCCAACCGATCTTGTGCTAATTCCAAAGTGTGTTTGGCGGCGTCAATCAGTTCGTTCACATTACTGTTAGGATCAATCAGGTTGTTACCGACAAAAATAATAAAAAAAATTGGCAAAAAGATGATAATGAAGGTCATTCATGTATAAACTCAATAAAGTCGGTCCCACGCTAGAGCCTTGAGGCACCCCACATTTTATTTCTTCCGAATCTGATTTAACACCGTTTACCAAAACACACCGCGATCTATCACATAAATATGACTTGAAAAATCTAAAGGAAGTCCACGAATATCTTAATAAAACAGCTTTTTGGTTACTATATCATGATAAACACAATTTAGCGCTTTTTTCAGGTCGCATAGCGTTAGAAATGAATGTTCCCCCATTCTAAGCTTTCAAGTACACTAAAGATGACGCTTATAATGACAAATGAATCAAAATTGTGCAACACAAAGCAGAGGCAGGAAATTAATCTGTTTTCAATTAGATACTCTGTGAATTCAGCTAAAAGGCCAATAATAGAAATTAGATAAACATTTTCTACCTTTTGTGGATCGCCTTTTTCAGTGGAGGCAAAACCACGGATATTTTTGTCAGGGAAAATACCTAGATAGAAACATCCATTGAATAATATTGATAGTAATTGAGCAATGACACCAGGCAGAGCTTGAATTCATTTCAAGTCCCAACAACTCGAATCCTTCAATGACCTAATGGTATCCATAACCTCTTCAGGAGTGACAGGAGAGAGAGAACTGAAATGAATTGTGATTTCAGTTGATCCATGATTTGACTCGAGTAGAGAAGATATCAGATGTGTTTGCTATGTTGATGAAATATTTATTTTAAACATTCTCTAATGTGAGTGTTTGCGTTTTTTATGTATTTTTGCGCCAGGAATCTCTACTGATGTTTGTGAATTTAAAAAAAAAAGACAGCTTTTCGATCTTCTTGATAGAATTCCTGTAGTCCTTATTGAGTACTCAAATATGAAAGTTTCATTCGTAAATATGTATTTGATTATGTTGGGTATATTATCTTATCTCTCACTTTGAAGTTTTGTTAATATATTCTGGTTTTGGTTTCATTCATGTAATTATAGCCATCTTACCCCGAAGAGCCCAGCCAAACTATATTTTTATATGTATTTATCATATTTTTATCTTTATAGTAAATCTTTATTAAATAGCATATCCTAATTTTACAATAAAAACACAATATTACAAAAGTAGAAAGTCCACACCCATCACCAATCACCAATCATATTGATATAATTTAAACTAGAAAGAAAAATTAAATACAGTCTATGTTTTGTGAACAAAAAAAAACTAGATAAACATATTGATAAACGCTCCAGGTATTGTATTGATTGTATGCATTCAGAAGAATCTAGAAAGTGGTTATAGGAAAAAACACATCTACATTCATTCTGTCAAAGTGCTATCAAAGCACTCAACTCTATACAGATAAAGTCTAAACTGGTCTGGGACTGCCTCCAGAACCTCATCGAGCTGGCAAAACACAACAAGGTCACCTTGATGTGGGTGCCAGGTCAAAGAGGCATTGAAGGCAACGTAAAAGCGGACCAGCTAGCTAGACAAGCATCTGAAACGCTATTCACAGGGCCAGAACCTGTATATGGGATTAGCAAAAACCGATGCAGGACCCTGATCGACGAGTGGATAAAAAGAAGACACCAACAATATTGGGATCAAACTGTCGGGCAAATACACAGCAAAGTCATGGTAGGGCATCCAAACCGGACCCTGACGGCTGACCTTCTGAACCTGAACAGAACGAAGGCACGTATAATAATTGGTCTGTTGACTGGACACTGCGGCCTAAGAAAACACTTAAACACCATGAGAGTACGCAGGGAAACCGTGGAGTGTAGGCTATGTGATGAAGATGAGGAAACAGCCTCTCATATTATCTTCGACTGTGACGCCCTAAGTAGTAGGCGACACAGAACCTTTGGAGAGATCAGCCCGGAAACAGGCATGAATCCGAAGAACCTTATCAACAGGCTTCTTAACCTAATTAAAGGCACAAACCTGTTTGAATGAGGAACCACTGATGACAGAGTGATACAATAGACCCCAGCTGGTCGCAGTGTCAAGGGAAGCTAAGTGCCAACCCTGTCTCTGGCTCGTCAGCTTTCAACCAACCAACCATTGTATTGATTCAGTTTCAAATTTTTTTACAGAATTTGCTTCCTTCATGGGATTTATATTCTTGAATCCCTAAAAAAATTATTTCACTGCCACTATTAGTTCTATATGTACTATATAGCATGTATCATTTGAATCAATACAAATCTCAAATCCAATAAATGATAATAAATTATTCAATACCAAATATATTTCAATAGCACCGAATACATTATCATTTTATACAAAGTGGCAATCAATCTCTTCTGTGAGTATAAAACAAAACTAAAGGAAAACTCGTGACAAAAATTTTATAAAAATGCATTTGTAAGCTCAATATTGCTGAAACTACAATACCTCTCTGTGATTTATTAAAACTATTTACAAAACCAGACTATAAAAATAAATAAAAATCATTCTTATTAGGGAAGATCATATGAATGAAAGTATAAGAGTTTGATTTTGTCTCGCAACCAAGAATTTAATCATTTAATACAATAAATTCATCAAAATAAGTTGGTTGAAGACCTTTGGTTATTTTAAATATGAATACCATTGTTAAAAAAGTTATCGATTCGAAATCGATAGCCACTGTAGATATTTAACATTTGATGAACGGAAGTATGTGACTACATCTCAAGATAATTCACTTAACACTATCACTGTGGGGTTATTACACACTATATAAGCAATTATTTCGGTGTATAAATAAATGTCTTGAAAAACTGGAATGCAGTTATTTACTATTGGACATTTTGTTGTGTTTTTGAACGGGAGCAATCAACTATAGCGGGAATATTATCAATGTATTTTATATATTTAATTTTCCCTTTACTCTTGCTTTCCTCCAACTGTTTTTTTATTTTATCATATTTCTTTGTACTTGGGTTTGATCCCCAAAGATAGTTACTTTGTAAGTTTTTATTTTCATTCTAATTTCCTTCGCTGTTTCAGGATTTGCAAACATTGTTCTCAAAGGTCTGGTTTTACCAGGTTCATATCGTGCAATACGTTGGATTCTAAATTCAGGAACAATCCTTTCCTTTTAACAAGCTTTTATTAAATTTGACCCATGTCTAGTTGTTCATAATTCCGGTGATAATGCATTATGGAATTTTTGCTAAAAAAACCAAAGTGGCGGCTCCAATATGGCAAAAATTGGTAGGTGGGGAATTTCGGAGACAGAGATCACGATATGGCGACGAGTTTTGTGGTTATAGCCCGATTCCGATAAAAATTGGTATGTGGGGGTTTTTGGGGTCGGAGATCATGTTTTTTTTGTCCACGAATTAAAGATGGCGGCTCCAAGATGGCGATGTGTTTTTTTATTATGTCCCAATTCCGTTCTAAATTGGTATGTGGGTTTTTTTGGGGTAGGAGATTATCAATGTTTGTCAGAATTCAATAAGATGACGGATTTCATGAATTAATACAAAAATCAAAAAATATTTTTAAGACTAGCTTTATACAAATGAAATAAAAAGGAAAAAATAATTTCTTTAATTAGAGTAGCAGATTCAAAAGCTTGCTGCGAATATAAAATAGGTATTTTTAATCAGCTACTCGCAGAATAACCTAGGTCAAACAATCAAAGAAATATTTTTTCCTTTTTAGTGCATTTGTATAAACGCTTGCCTTAAAAATTTGTTTTCAATTTATTTTTTAAATTTTGGTTAATTCAATAATATTCAATATAATTACATTTTTTAATTTATTTTTCGATAGTCCAACTCCATTACTATCTACATGTTTTTCTTTTTGCTCAAAGCTTCCACTTTCACCTTTAATTTATTTCCTTTCTCATGTCCTCCATCTTTATCTCATCTCTCAATATACGGATAATGATTAAGTAGTTTTTGAGTACACCCTGCTTAGATTTGTTTGCATGTAAACTTTTCGACCTCCTACGGCGTCTTAAAAGATATATATTCCCAGGGCCTGCTTTCTTTGAAATATCTCCATTTCCCACGACCACGAGTGTGATATATTGCCGTTTAAGAGGCGTTTGACACTTCATCCCGCTTGCATTCCATTCTTGGCGCGTTTATTGCCTTCCTAATATTCGGAATTCCGTTGTCTATTGATATTTTGTTCGTCGCGCTGCAATACGCCTCCAACATTGTTTTTAAACATCGAAATAGAGTTGAATAGATACTTTGACCCAAAATTACCGAAATTAAAACAACAATTTGATAGTAGGATAATAATTCATTTTGAAATTGAATAGGCGCGATTGTCAGTCTCTTGGATAATCAGTTATCTAGACAATTAGTCTCTTAGACAACCAGCAACCTCAACATGTTAGTATTCTGAACAAATAACCTGTTAGACAACCAGTCCTCCATGTGGACAATCAGCCTCTTGGACAATCAGTGTCCTAAACAATCATTATTTAGAACAATAAAGTTCCTAGAGGAGTTTTCTTTTTTAGCAACCAGACAATCTTTTTGACAATCAATCTTTAGTCAGGCAATGGCTTGAACAATCAGTATCTCCAAGAATTAGTGATCTAAACAAGTTAGCAGAGTTATCCTCCCTAATAAATAAACCCATTCAGAATCAATATTCTAGATCACTTCGGTTTTCTGAACACATAACCTGTTGGACAACCAGTCCATGAGGAGAGTCAGTCTCTTGGACAATTAGTGCCCTAAACGATAATTATCTAGAGCGATAAATTTATTAGAGGTTCTTTTTCATCAATCGGTGAATGATTCAGATACTCGGTCTCTTGGTCAGTCAGTGTCTTAGACCATCAATGAGCAGAGTTAGCCTCCTTAACAAACTAGATATAAGCAAAATTCATTATATCCCATATACGTAAGGTATCTAACTAAGTACCGCCATTAATAAAAACAAGTTAGAATTTCCAGGCTGTTTCCAAAACAAACAAAATTAGTGGTCTCATTAGTAGATTCAAATACATATCGCAATTTTTATATAACGATCACTCAAAAACACTATATTATGCACTATATTACCAGATGGCTTATGGTGTCCTGGATTGGGAAAAAGTTTTCTACTGTCATCTATTACATAGAACTCAATCTTTCCCAATAATGAACTCTTTTCCGTAGGTAAAATCCTAGAAATTAAGAAGCTATATTACCAAAAATAAAAATATATATCTACAAATCAACAATGAACAGGAACCCCAATATCACAATTATGCCGCTAAGAATAAAAACATTTACCATGAAAGTAGTTGATCAACAAGAAGTAATTTGAATTGTTTTTTCGATTTTTAAATTCTGTTTTACAAAAAATGAAGCCTAAAATTTTCGACGAATCCGATATACTCTCCATAATCATTGTTTTCTGAAATTATGCTGATATAATTTGATGTTCTAATAATTGTTAAAATTTCTAATATATATTTTTAAATACTGATAAATATTATAATTGTTGTTCTTATGATAGTGAAATCAATTATTGAAATCATTTTGCAAAAGCTGCGGTTCCACAAGAAAAACTATAGAAAATGTTCAAATAGCCTGCGGTACCGCATCAGACGTTGTATTCTAGTGAATAAAAACTTTTTAACAAAATACGGAACTGAAAAGTAAAAAATAAAATACACCTTCTTAGTCTCAATAACTAAGCTCCTAAACTAATGTAAGTAACTAATTTTGAGTCGGCTTCAAACAAACAAGCAAATGAATTAGGTAAGGCGTAAAATGATGGCAGCGAGTTGGGCGGTGACATTCTGATAATTTTTTTGAAGTAATTTAATGATCTTCGTTGATTGTTTGTTTGGCGCTGACTCAAAATTAGTTACTTACATTAGTTTAGGAGCTTAGTTATTGAGACTAAGAAGGTTTATTTCATTTTTTACTTTTCAGTTCCGTATTTCGTCGGTTTAATTTTTTGTTAAAAAGTTTTTATTTTTCAATTTTTTGCGGCTGAAATCTACTAATTACTAACTGCTTGTTTTTTTATTACTTCCAAAATACTTACTTACCCACCTTACTTCAACTATTACAGTTAAATAATATGATTATCTACTTTTACTATTTGTTGTAATATAAATTATTTTTGTTGTTCTGGTTAGTTTATTTCATTACTTTTATATCATTCCATCCTCTCATAAAATAAAATGATTGTGATAATGACACTAGCGATCTGTCATTGTCAACTACATATGTGTGCCAATGTTCACAAGTGAAAAATCAATTATCCCCTATTTTTCTACCCGTAAGAGTGGATAATTACATTCAAATCCAAATATGATCAACTATGAGGTATACCCTATCTGATAAAAGAAGAATCATCCAAATTGAAGATCCCAGTACAAAGTTAACGGGCCAGAATTCAGAGGGTGAGTGATCAATCTCCTTCATTTTGCTACCCTTAGGGGTGGATTTCATCTTTTAAATTCGAATGGGACCAACTTCAAAGTACAACCTATCCACTGAAAAAAGGATTATCGGAATCGGACTCCTCAGTAAAGAGTTATGCGTGATCATACATAAAAAAAAAATATACGCGTCGACTAGAGAACCTCCTCCTTTTTGGTTTCGTCGGTTGAAAAGAGAAATTGCCAGTTCTTAGAGGTGGTGCTTATAAGATTGAAATCAATAATAATAATAATAATAATATGTTTATTGTTTCAAGAATAGAATTCTTGTTACAAACACAATGTCATGAATAATATTACTAATATAAACATGAAATATAAAATGTGACAATAATTGAATTAAAATATAAAATACATATATATATATATATATATATATATATATATATATATATAAATATATATTTTAAAAAGAAAAAACCCTAAAAAGAATAATTAATAAATAGCTATTAGTTTCAAGAGATTGTTTTTACATAATTTTGTTTTAAAACCTTTTTTAAAAATTTAAGATTGTTTTTAATAATTTTGAAGTTCTATTTCCTTTATTGAGCCTCTGTCTGATATGAATAGATAAAAACACAATCAATTTCATACACTGTCATAATGATTACAACCCATAATTCTTCAAAAGACAACAAAAAGTCTAGATTTACAAAAATTTCCTGAATAAAATGTGATCAAAAAAATTATAAATTTGAAACATACAGTATATGAAATTGTAGCTAACTAAAAGTAGCCAATGGTAGAACAGCAAACTTCTTGATGACAATAGCCAATCAGGGAACAGTATGGTCACATGTTACAATTATCACTGAAATTTGTACATAGTTAATAAGAATGGAAAAATAGTTTTATGTATAAGTTATGACAAATAACCCCAAACAGTGAAAAGTGACATTAGTGCGCGAATTCAAAAATTCGAATCAGAGGGAAGGAACAAAAATGGTATCCAGGTGACAACAAACAAAGCCACAAGGGAGATCGAAAATAAATTTAAAACGAATGCCATGTTATATTTTTGGGAGAAAGAAAAATTGAATAATTTCCACATCATAAGCGGAAAACCAACATTACCTTATTTGTACACCGTATACAAGTATCCAAAGCTGATTGCTGAATTTGTATGGTTCCTTCTATTTGGTCCTGATAGCATTGGAGTGAAAGGGAATCCAAATCCTGGCGTGTATTGAACAGTGACAGTTCCAGACAGGTATAAACCTTCCATAGTGCACAATCCGAACTGAACAATTTCACTAATAACGCATATTCCATCGGAAGAACTTTATTTCAATTGATTTCGAACTATTAAAGAAATTTTCACTTTCAAGGTAAAAGTGAGGTTGTGTATATTTTACCAATGAACTTTTCTCATGATTATCCATGAATATTCGTAGATTCACCTTAGAGTAAGTTATCTTTCGTAGGCCAGGTAAAATTAAGTTTTCCTGAATAAAGGAAATAATTGCTTTTTGATACTTTGTCGTTTGTTTTCTACAATGATCAACAATCATACTTATGACCATTGAATAAATTGAAATTTGACATATCAAGCAGTGGCTAGTGGCTCAATTGCCTGAACCGGCTATCTGAGACAAGAGGCGTACCAACTGTGCTTAGCTGTGGTAAGGAAGTGATAACAATTGGCAGCAACGTGACGAGAGAACAGTGACGTTAGCTAGCAATTATTATTACATTGTAAAAAATATTATACAGGGCGAAAATACTTATCTATATCATAACAATTTGGCTCACAAAGAAAGAGCGGAAATTATTAGCATCTTCATTATAAAAACAATTAATATTTGCTAAATTCATCATTACATAACAATATATATAATATATATATATATATATATATACATATATATATACATATACAAAGGTTACAGGACAAGAACTAGACTAACGATTAAAATTATGTTTTTCACACAGTACAATCGCAAATACTACACATTATAAATTACAGGGCATCGTCAAAATATTCTTGTAGGTCATAATAGGCTTTATCAGTCAATAGTTTTTTACATTTATTTCTGAATATGATGATTCCATCAAGTTTCTTTAACAAAATTCCGTGTCACTCTATGTGAAACGCTTTACATTACAAAAAGAAACAAAAGTAGGAACTCATTCATCAGACCAGTCCAGGCGGTGATGATTGTTGAGATTTAATATCGACCGTACCATTACTCATGTTGATAACCCATGAAATATACAGGCTATTTCTGATAGATATTGTAAGGTATTTGTGTTGCTTGGTCTATAGCGGACTGACAAAACGAAAAAGTTTCCCTATTTCCTGTGTTCGATTGCAACTTTCAGTTTCCGTGGTTTATGATTATTGGAAATTTTATGCTCCTGGGATTCCATTCCGCACTTTTTTATCCATTTGTAGGTACTCTTCGGCAAAAATACATGTGAGTGGAGTGCAGGGTGTATACATGAGGTAAAGAAATATGGAAGACTATTTTCCTCATTACTTTTTGACCAATCAAATGGCCGAAAGTTCAAACAGAATCAATCAGATCAGTTTTATAGTGATGAATGTTTCTTGACATGTTTTTTGGGTAACCTTCCAAAGTCTGAAAATGAAAATATAATCAGGAAAATCTATACAAGTGTAGAAAGGGCAAACTAATTAGTTCACCCCGATAAGTTATTGCGTTCACCAAATTATATTTCCTATAGAAAAATGATTCAATTAGTCAATAACTTGTCGTTTTCTGAATTTGCATATCAAATTTTTTTATTTTTTTATTCAAAAGATACTTCTCTATATAGTTTTGACGTTTCGGGGACTATATCTGCCCCCGTTCTCAAAATCTTCTAAATCTCCCTTATATAATTGTTTTGATAATTTGGATTTTTTCTTGCAGAGTCTTTTTCGTTTTTTCAACTGACGGATGTCAATTGAGATCTGCCAAAAAAGTTTGAGAGTGGCGTATTGCTCATTTGATATATGGGGTGTTGTTCAGATCAGTTTATTAGCATTCTACCATATCTCACTTCCTCTCTGAGTAAAGGTAACCATGTATGATCCATTTGTACAGAATTTGTTGAAAAGCAGTTGTTATTGCAAAGAAGAATACAAGCCGTTTCTTTCAATTTTCTCCTCTCTTGATGTGGTTCTTTCATCAAGATTTTCGTCCTATTCCATTCAATCGTATGATCGCCATTGGATGTGAGGATATGTTCTGCAATTTTTGATCCGGTTATTTGTCGATTTCTGATGTAACTCTGATGTTCACTTTGGCGCACTTCCAATGGTCTTGACGTTTCACCTATATAACTATCACCACACGAACAAGGTATGTTGTAAACACAGTTTTTGGTACTTTCTTCTGCGTTTTTTGGTTTTGTTTATGTCAGTATAGATCTCAGTGTGTTTGTTGTTCTAAATGATGTTCTCACATCATACATATGTCCAATTCGTTTGATCTTTCCAGATAATCCGGGGACATAAGGTATTATGTTGGTTGTGAAATGTTTAGGTGGTGGGAGTACTCCTGTTGGTTGTTTGATGGATTTTTGTTTTTAATGTCAGTGATTGTTTTTTCCACAAACTGATCCGGATATGCATTTTCCTTGAGAACAGATTTTATGAGGTTTATTTCTTCCTGTAGATTCTGGTTGGAATTGCAAACTGTTTAGGCTTGATTATAGAGACATTAACTATGCCTTTTTTCACACTGGTATGATGGTTTGAGTTGTAGTGTAGATATCGATTGGTATGCGTCTTCTTTCTGTGTACAGATGTTTCCATTCGCGTAGATGATTTTTGGATCATGACATCTAAAAATTTCTACACTTGTATAGATTTTCCTGATTATATTTTCATTTTCACACTGTGGAAGGTTAGCCAAAAAACATGTCAAGAAACGTTGTTCCTCCACAAAAAACCACATTCATTCAATAGTGATAAATGTCTTCTCCATGTTTTATACTGATAAAACCACAGTAGATTCGCGATTGATTTGCGATAAAACTACACCAGGTCCTGTCAAAATTATATGTTAACGCATTTAATTCGTAAAGAAAAAAGGAAATGCAATATTGATTGAATAAGGGTTTTCGAGCTCACTACATACCGTGATTGTAATTGAAATATACCTTTTTAAAATGAGCCTCGGGTTGACAAGTAAGGCGGCGAATGATTCAATTGCAGTATATTCAGAAAATCACGGAAGGTTGAGGTGGAGTAGTGGTTAGGTAACCGGACTGTCACGCAAAAGGCTCGTGTTCGATTCCTAGCGTGTTTTTTTTCTCAAAATCAGTTCCAGATACATTAATTTTTTAATTCATTGTGATGAATTTTATATGTTTTGAGTTTTGAGTGAGTTCAAGAGCAGTGAATAATCATTATGAATGGATGAATCTGCAAAACGATTCCTTCGATTTTGGAACGAGAAGAATTGCTGTTGAAAATTCGAATTCTGGTAGTTTTATTCTGTTTTGAATATGATTCGGGAAATATTCTCATAAAATATAATTCGTGCTAGAGGATTTTATTGCATTTTTTTCAATTTTCCCTCGAGCATTTTGCCTCTGGGAAATTCATCTCGTGCAATTTGCGGCCTTATTATCAGAGATCAAACCACTCAAGCTTCGCTTTCGTAGCTTAATCAGATAATGAGGCCGCAAACCGCACCCAGTAAACTTCCCAGGCAAAATGATTTCTCGAAAAAGTTTTATTTTTGAGCCAATCAAATGGCTGAAAATTCGAATAGAGAACCAATCAGATCAGTTCTATAGTGATAAAACGTCTTCTTGATGTTTTATACTGATAAAACCAGTCTATTCGATATTGTTTTGCGATAAAACGCATACTGTCAAAGTTATATGCCTACACAATTATTTGGTATGAAGTAATTCAAAGATGTAGGTCGTCTTGGGTTCACTTCATACTTAAATGAGATGATAATATAAATCAACGATACTTTTTTTCCCCATTGATTAAACAAAGAGTCTTCAAACGCCACCAGCATAAACTTTCTGTTATGAAAATATAACGATCCATTTATGGTTGCAGTTGCAGTTATTTTACGAATTCATAGGGATTGAACTTTTTACACTCAACGAAGAAAACATTTCACATATTCGTATCAACAGCTACTATTTCGAATTATCATTGCTATACATCAACTATCACTGAAAGCGTGAAGCGATATCTTCAAACTCATTTCAAAATATTGTTCATTCCTCACTCCACAAATTTAGTTGAATTTATGGGATTTTAAAAGAAAGCGACTCAGAAGTTACGTTAATTGTTTCCTGAATGCTACACAAACGAACAAACTGCAATGCTGCATATATCAGAGTTTAAAAGAAAGAGACTCATAAGGTCCGTGAGATGGAGAAAGATGCATTGTTTTCTAAATGTCAGACAAACGAACAAACCTTATAACTGACTGCAGGGACAGGTGGAACTAATTCCGTCTCGCTCTTATTTTTTATTTTTTTATTTAGTTTCACTTACAAACACATCAAAATGTAACTTCATGTAAGGTTGAGGTGCTTAAAACTAACTTATACGATGAAGAGAATACTCCAAAAGTGCTTAAAACTAACTTATACTAGGAAGAGAAAACTCCAAAAAGAGTCGAATTTCAACATTTTACAGCATACAAGCTTTAATAGTTTTAGGACAGGACATGTAAAAATCTAAGTCATACTTATCAACAAGGGAATTATATTGTTGTAGCATGTTGTTTATTGGTGAGCAATCCGTAGGATTTGTGGACAAATTCATTTTTTCGTTCATTCTCAAGTTTATTTTGGGTACTGTAATTTTGACATTGTTAATCAATCAATGAGACCACTGTATTTGACGTTGTTGATAATGTAATAGATAAAAAGTGCAGCCTGAACCAGTCTCCTCTTTCAAGCGACACCAGGTTAAAACTTTCTAGCATACTTGATAGGATACCAAATATGGATATGCATTGTATTTACAAACATATAGGTATCGCAAAAATTTTTTTGAACTTTTTCTATTGCATGTTTATTGATGCCGCCTGCGGCATATTCAAGGTGGGGTCTAACTGAGGTATTGTATAGGGTGATGATGTTATTACTATTTTTGAAGAATTTTGTATTTCTTATTACGAAGCCAATTACTTTGTAAGCTTTATTAATAATGAATGTGAAATGTTTGTAAATTTGAGGTTAGACTGGATAATAACTCCTAGGTCCTTAACCTCATTTCTACGTAGTTCGGAGTCTTTAAGAGAATAAGAAAATTGTAGATAGTTAACTTTACGGGTGAAAGTTATTACAGCACATTTGTCAATGTTCAGAGTCATTTTATTTGTGTCAAACCATTTACATACGCAATTTAAGTATTGTTGAGGTTGAGTGCAGTCATGTTGATTTCTTACCGTTCTAAATATTTTGAAATCATCTGCGAACATTAGGCAAGAAAAGTGGGATATGGTCTGGAGTAGATCGTTGATAACAATTGCAAACAGGAGGGGACCCAGGTTGCTCCCTTGTGGAACCCTTGAAGTCGCGATAAACTCATCAGAAAGTTTCCTATTTTTACACGCTGGGGCCTGGAGGTAAGGTATGTTTTTACAAATTTTAGTGCGTTCATTGAAAGGCCTAGCCTACCTAACTTGCTTAAGAGTAGATCATGATTGACCTTGTCGAAGGCCTTTGCGCAATCCGTCATAATAACGTCAAGCTGATTTTTGTTATTAATTGCTTCCGCTGCCGCCTAAGTAAAAAGCGCTAGGTTAGTGACTGTGGACCTGTTTGGTAAGAAACCGTGTTGCTCTTGCACAAAGAATTGTAAACTGAGCTGAAGAATTGTGTGGAAGCAATGTCCTCAGTTCCACTAGGTACATTATCATTGTACTGCATTTCAGAAGGTATAGCAGAAGTGGTTGTTTTGGATCTGATGTAGGACCAGAAACTACTAGGGTCATCATTGACATTGTGTTCTATTGATTGCAAATAATGCTCAAACTCACGCTTGGTTTGATTTTTAACCTCACCTCTAATTATTCGATATTTATTACACTGGGCTACACTATCTTTCCCACGTTTTAGTTTTCTATGTAGCTGGTTTTTCTTTTAATTTTTCTATCAAGTCTATTGAAAAATAGGATGGGTACTTACATCTATTTTTGTTAGGATTTAATTGCTTCTTCGGAATTGCCTGATCAATACAGAATAGCATTTTTTCATAAAACTTTTCGAGAGCAGTGTCAACATTGTTGGTTTCTTCAACCGGATCCCAGTTAATTTCACCCATTAGATTATATAGTAAATGAAAATCACCCTTTGCGTAGTCATAGACATGGAATGGTTGTAAATAGTCATTTTGGTATGCCTGGGCCCGTGCCTGAACAGATAGACACAGAGCGGGAGGATAGCGATCCTCAGTCACTACACTCATAACATTCAGTTTCATCATTGGCTAAAACTGAATCCAGTATCCTGTCCATGTAGTTCATTACATTGTTATACTGGACAAAATTACAAATATGAAGGAAATTGTTCAAAAGAATAGTTTTGTTACAACCGTTCGTTACAAAGTGGGTAATATAAAATCACCAATGATAACAATGTCAATATTTTCAGAGACTAATTTCTCAAATGCATCTAAGAACTCACTGAGACTATCATTACTAGTACAGGGAGGAACACACACACAGCAAAGATAACTATTTCTTTTTCTAATTTTAGTTTCAACAAACAAACACTCAATATCATCAGTGTAGTGTAGCTCAGCTTTTTTTAGGATAAAGTTTTTCTTTGCTGCTATCATAACTCCACCTCCTCTAGTTTTGTCCTGTCATCGAATAATTCCGAGTCACTAAAGCTATCAGTTAGCCAAGTTTCGGTAATCATGAAGATATCATAGTCCTCCGAAAGTATGTTTGTGTAGAAATCATGCACCTTGATCCGTAGACCTCGTACATTTTGATAGTAGATATGAATATCGTAATGTTTATACGGAGTTGGTTGGGTCTGCTTTATGTTTGAGGGTCTACTTGCCTTTGTAGCATCCTCTTCTTCAGAAAAACCTAGTCACTACTGCACCATTACGCCAGATCTCTATCTTCCACGCGTTTCCCAGGTCTTCCTGTCTAATCTGCACCTTGACAGATGCATAAAGTTCAGGTCGCATCGACTGGTGAAGCTCACAATGAACGCCCGGTAAGTTAGGTTCCAGGAGAGCTTGAAAGTCTTCAGGCTTAATGTCAGGAGAGAGTCTGGTTACATGCAATGATGTGAATTTTGGTACTGTACGTACCATGTCACTCACTTCATTTTTGCCAATAACAAATTTACGTCTACGTTTTGCAGTTCGCCAAGGTTGTTCACTGGACATGAAATTGTTGACCTGGGTTTGTCCACCTTCTTGACCCAGCTGAATAATTTCATCCATCTTGTTGATAGTTTGTGCTTGTAGGATACCCATGCCCAGCTGCTGAGTAGTGAGAGGGTTTGGATTTTTAGCTTCTGAATTGCGATTATTTGTCCTGAACACGGAACTGGCAAGACCTCTGTTACTTTTGTTAAGTGTGTTTGATAGGTTAGGGTTATTGTTATTAAGCTTCGGAACTTGGGAGTTATTGGCACAGCTGTGCTCTCTCTCATTGTTGTCATTAGGGTTGGCAGTACTGGTGGAGTTTTGTTTGGTATTATGTTGGACATTTGTGTTGGTAGTACCGGTGGGATTTTGTTTGGAATTATGTTGGCTACAACATTTAACGAGATTATTCTTTCCAACAGCTGTCAAGCCTGCAATCCTCAATGCACAAGAAGTGTAGTATATTCCTTCACACAAAATAACTGCATTATTTTTACAGTAATTGCAATTTCGCGACGACGCATTTTTAAGCTTGTCAATCTGTGACATGGCGGCAATGTATCGTTATTCTACATATAACATATCTTTCTGATCATTATGAATGTATGAATCTGTGAAACGATTCCTTCGATTTTGGAACTAGAATAGGCCTTTTCACGAAAGTTACGCGCAAGCGCACCCGCCATGTTAAAAAAAGCGGGTAATATGAAAATTTCGGACACTTCAACTTGCTTGCTGTTTTTTTTGGCCTATCTACTAGGGACAATATACCAATATCGGGGATTATAGCGCATATTCATAGGTTATACACGTATAAAGTGTCCACAAAAACATGGCGGATGTTGATGCATGCGCACAAAATATTTTCTAGAATGAAAAGGCCTATTGTTGTAACTTTTCACGTTGAAAATTCGAATATAACATGAATTCTGGTAGTTTTATTCAGTTTTAAATGTGATTCGGGAAATATTCCCACCGCAATGGCACTCAGTAAAATTTTTAGGCAAAATGCTTTCTCGAAAGTTTCTAAAAGTTCTTACGACGATTTTCTGTATTATTTTTGATCCAATCAAATGGCCGAAATTCCAAACAGAGAACTAATCAGATCAGTCTTATAGTGATAAAACGTCTTCTCGCTGTTTTATACTGATAAAACCACCAGTAGATTAGATATTGTTTTGCGATAAAACTACACTTGGTCCTGTCAGAATTAAATGTCAACGCATTCAAATCCTTATATAGGGAAAATAGGAAATGCAAAATTGAATAAAAGGAGTTTTGAACTCACTACATACAGTGATTTGATATTTGAATTCAAATATACCTTTTTCAGCGAGTTAGGAAGCCTCATTTGATTTGATAGTGAAAAATGTATATATGTTTCAGGTTTTTGTGTGAGTTCAAGAGCAGTGAATGATCATTGTGAATGAATGAATCTATAAAACGAAGCATTTAGAAACAGTTCTTATTCGGGCACGATTCCTTCGATTTTGGATAGAAAAGAATAGTTGTAACTTTCCCCGTTGAAAATTATAATATAACATGAATTCTGGTAATTTTATCCAGTTTTAAATATGATTAAGGAAATATTCTCATCAAATATCATTCGTGCTACAGGATTTCATCGCATTTTTTTATTTTCACCTCAAGCATTTTGCCTCTAGGAAATTCAACTCGTGCAATTTGCGGCCTTATTATCAAAGATTAAACCACTCTTCCGTGGTTTAATCAGATAATAAGACCGCAAATCGCACTCTGTAAAATTTCCAAAATGCCTACTCAAAAATTAAAAAAAAAAAATTGAGCAATAAACCTCTTAGCACTTATGATATTACCCTCGATAAAACCCCTAGCACTTGTGATATTACCCCTAGCACTTGTGACATTACCCCTAGCACTTATGAGATCACCCTCGAAAAAATATTTTGAAGCAATGGACATCAGCGTCGATATAGCTGATGTTTATTCACATCGATTTTGTAAAAATTGTTCGTGTTTTATACAAATTGAAGTTATATTAGATATTTCGAAAGTGAAACACTCACGAATACTTCTATTCTCCTCAAAATTAACATGGATTCTGATTTTACTCGCTCGATGTTCGCTGTTTCAGAAGGAATGTTGTGTTCAAAAGTAAGCATTCTTTAGAATCGTTGGAATCTGGAGTTGAACATCGTTGATGTCATACAACTACTTCACAGAACATTGGAATCATTTCGAAAAATTAACAGTGGTGGACTAATTAATGCGTAGTTTGAAAGCTTTGATTCTCTTGTGGAAAAACTCAAAATAACCGAGTGCGTCGGGTACCAAAAAATGTTGATAACCATGCTGCATGTTTGGAAATTATATTATATATGAAAAAATATGTATAACCTACAATTTTTAACCACTGTAATTCCTTATAATATAGCATTATACACCCGTTGTTCACGGGTGTGCAAGAGGTTAGATTACACCCTGTATATGTAATTTAGAAACAAATGGAAAAATCAATCTTTTCGACTGGCCACGACTCGGATTTTTCAGTATTGGGATAACTCAGATTATTGAATACAGGGCGTCGAGACCGGTTTAATCTGTATATTTTAACCCCCTATTCAACCCGCCTAGGGGATGAATTTTCAATAATTCTTTTCTGAGTGCTCACCTACGTTTTATAAGGAACTCCTGTGCAGAATTTCATACTTCTGAACCCACCGGTTTGAGCTGTATATTTTTTACCACCATTCAACCTCCTTAGGAAATGCATTTTCAAAAATCCTTTCTTAATCCTTACCTTCGTTCTATAAGGAACTCCTGGGCAAAATAGAGAGTATTGCAACTTACAAATAAGCGTTGACTTTATTAAAAGATCCTCTATTAAATTATCCTCTAAAGCGATTTCGAAAGGGGTGTTATTGCAACAAACTTCTTTCAAGATGCTTATGTTCAAGCTTCATTTTGACAAGTACGTCAAATTATGTGAAACAACTTCACCTAATAAAATCATATTGTCTTCGAATTTGAATCTAAATCTTTTTTTCCCTTTTTATTCACTCATTGTTTCACCAGGAAAATAAACTTATGAAAATAATCACACTATTGTTCGTTAGTTGGACGCATAAGTGACACTTGGACGAATTAATTCTTCACAATATTGTTGGAGTAGAAAATATATCACCACCAAATGAACCTGCTTTACTTGATTTTCAAAATATATAGACGAGCAGTGCTTAACAAACTTTAGATGTTCATCTGGTGACAGATATATGACAGAAAAAAAACAAATCTGTCAAAATAAAGGAACTTTTAATAAAAGGTTCTTGGCCTTTATTTGAATAAAGTAAGGCATGCCTGTATTTTAGATTGAGAATATCCTCAAAGTTGGACACAATGCGCATGTGTATATTTCGAAATAAAAGAAACTTTATTAAGGCCCAGTATTTTCACCTCCAGTTATACTAGGAATAAATTAAGCAATGGTTAGAATGTGCTTTTGCCTTATCAATAAATGTTTTACAAAAGCATATTCTAACCGTTGGTTAATTTATTCCTAGTATAACCGGAGGTGAAAATACCGGGCCTAAAAGTACTATAGAACGGACGTTGCAATAACTCTCTAATATCATGATTCTGCCCCTTTAACCGTGCGTTATCTGTCAGTCAGTTGTACCAAATTTATTAAGTAGATATCACTTATCTGTTCTAATGTATTAATGTCTATGCATTCCAGAAAAGTCACAGTTTCTCATCGAGATGTTGATTTCTATTGTCGTCAACTACATGTCCTAAAAATTTAAAAAATGTCTGTAACTCCCAACTATGGACATGAGAGGAAAATGATACTACAAAAAAAACGATTACTAATGATTTTTTTATTCCTATTTCAGCATACAGAGCTTCAAAGTCTCTTTCCTTCCTCTCCCATTCCAATATTTTAAATTTTTGATTTACCCCTATAACAACTCCACCTCCCCTTTCTTTATGTTATCACATTATGCATAATAAATTGTAGTCACACAGATTTTTCTGTATTTCAAAATAAACAGTCCTTCTAGATATCAGTATCTCAAGAACATGTTGAAAGAAAAATCATCAAGACACTTCAAGGGAATCAGTTTCATCATAAAACTGGAAAGTCTGAAAAATCATATAAACTGTTGATGGATGTAAGGATTTTTTATTTGATAAGCATACCTCTAAAACTATATAAATGAAAATATGGTATGTTTGATCAGTATAGTAGCGAATATACAGAGTGGGCCATTGAAAACGAAACAGCGGTTCTGTAGGTCGGCAGAACCGAATTATATAAAAACGCTCGGACACGTCAACTACATTTTCGAGGGGGACATCGTTCGCGATGAAATTCACCCGAAATACATTCCATCCCTCGGAGCTGTGACCGCTACCCCTAAATGTTTAAATGCTAACATTTGCCAAGTGATACCTCATTTGAAAGGTATTTTCCTTCTTAATATCAAACAACAAAAATAAATTAATTCTACGATTCGTTTTCGAATATAGGAACTTAATTGGGAAATTTTTTAAAAAAAAAGATAATTATCATTGTCGAGGAATTAAATGATCTAACTGTTTACCAACAAAAAACATGCAATTCCGTTTCAAATTTTTATTTCATCCTCATTTACTTGATCGAAAAAAATTTAAGGTTGTTAAGAATCGATAAAAAGACGTTTTCTCGAATTCGACTCAAATGCGAGTACAACAAAAACATGTATGAGATAAAAATTTTCGCCAAATCGCAATTGTGGACGTCTATTAGTGTCAAACTGATCTTTGATTGAACGACATTAGAGTGAATTACTTGACTAAAGCTGCTGAATATCTTTCCGCATTAATGGTGTATACGATCGCTGAAAGAGTTGGAATAATAACAATATTTTTTTTAAGAATGATGAGTGCGGTAACCGTACAGCTAATTTGTTCCATCCATCCAGATAAACTTATTGCTAGAAAATACGTTCTAGAATTAGTCAAACTGGATTAGTAGCCGACAAGAAACGAGACCCAGAACGTGAATTTCCGTTGAGAAATGAAGCTGTTGAAGTTGCACTTTCAGGACAAGTTCATGCAGACCCAACATTGACCACAAGGAAATTGGCTAGTGTAGAACCAATATCCGCCGAATCCTGAAACATCATAAATTCCACCCCTACAAAATACACTTGGTACACCAATTGAATGACGATGATTTTGATAGGCGACAGGAATTTTGTGAAATTATGACTACGAGAATAGATGCTGATGAGAATTTCCTTTTCAACATCTGCTTTTCTGATGAGTCTACATTCTTTTTGAATTCGAATGTTAATCGTCATAATTGTCGTTATTATGCCAATCCACATGTTTTCCACGAAGTCCATAATCAAACTCCCCAAAAACTCAATGTCTGAGCCGGTATTTTTGGGGACCGTTTGATTGGACCAGTATTTCTCGACAGTAACCTGACCGGAGAAACTCTTTTAGAATTATTGAATGAATTTGTTCATCCACAATTAGTAGACATCATTGAAAATGACGATCGTTACCATGAAGACCACTTGTTATTTCAACAAGACGGGGCACCTCCACATTATGCACAGCCTGTTAGGGCATTTTTGGATAGAATGTTTCCTGGAAGTTGGATTGGAAGAAGAGGCTCTATAGAGTGGCCAGCCAGATCTCCAGATTTAACCCCACTCGACTTTTTCCTGTCTGGTCACTTGAAAAACAAAATATTTGCAACCGAACCAGATTCTCTGGAAGATTTACGAAGGAGAATTATTGAAGAATGCCGTCGAATAACGCCGGAAATGCTACGAAATGTGAGGTCTCGTTTTGGACAGAACTTGTTCTATTGTATGGAAATGGGTGGTAGACAGTTTGAACATTTAGTTCATTGACAATAATAATTATTGCGACAGTTGCTTCATCAGATATTGTTTTTATTGATTGAGTGAATAAAAAGTGATTTCCCAACTTCAAGTTCCTATATCTCGAAAACGAATCGATAGAATTAATTTATTTTTGTTGTTTGATATCAAAAACCTTCCAAATGAGGTATCACTTGCCATATATTGCCATTTAAAAATTTAGGGGTGGTGGTCACAGCTCCGAGGGATGGGATGTATTTCGGGTGAATTTCATCGCGAACGATGTCCCCCTCGAAAATGTAGTTGACGTGTCCCAGCGTTTTTATATAATTTGGTTCTGCCGACCTACAGAGCCGCTGTTTCGTTTTCAATGGCCCACTCTGTACAAAATCATTTGTGAAATTAAATCTCGCGAAAATAAACAACATATCGTCACCTCAATCGTCGTTTTCAATTAATATTTTATAAACGTAGTCTTACCTCTGCTCATATTGAACCTTCAAATCCATTTCCTTCTTCCGTTACAACACAGAACGTTATAAACCAGCAATTATTTTGTTTAGTATCGCAAAAACGGCGCAATGATTATATTCGGACATTCATCATGCAATGAAGAATTAAACTATTTTTCATCTACTTTGGCCCATGCAAAGATGTAATTTGTTTCAAAGTAATCGAAATATAATCTCTAAAATGAAAAACTCACCATACCTTCAAATACTCAATCACAATGATTCAAATGTCAACGTCCTGTCGTTAGAATATATATCCATAAGATGGCTCCGTTGAGTAATCGTCTAGATTTTTCCATATATAAATATGACATGTAAAAATAAAACTGTTTTTTCTGATCAGGATCAGTATTATTTTTTCTCTCTTAAATATTTTTGAGGTAAAGTATCAGTCTAAACGTCGAGAAAATATATCAATAACAATGATATCAATTAATAAAAAATGTATGATATATTACCCATTTATGTGAAAATATATATTTAAGTTGAAAAAAAAGTTATAAAAGATCAAATTCACAATTTTTTTATTTATTCTTCGAACAATTATTTTTGTTAATTTGGTAGAGAGTGCAAAATTATATATTGTTACGAATACAGTACGCTACTGTCTGTTGTTTGATAACTGCCTGATAATTCTATAACGCAGCATCTGGAGCGAAAAAGACAATAAGTATAGTACAGTTATTCATCGAGAAAAAAAACGTGATTCAGATAGAGTGTCGTGCGTATTATTTAGTAGTGAACGTTGATTGGTTTATTTAATTGTCAGACCAGCATCCAAGTATGGACACCTTATTAGTGCTCTAGAATTGAGATACGGCGACCAACATCAGAACACCTTTATCGGGCACAGTGTAATTGTCAATTAAAATGCGATACGGCATGTATTCATCGGTATCATTACCATTTATCTATGATGCCAAATATATGGATTTTTCAAAACTATGAATGATAAAAATTGAAGAAATTCTGCTCCTCCAATGTGAACACATGTATTCCAACTATGTTTTTAAATTGTATTCATTTATGGAATAACTGCAACATCTATTATCATCATCAGAATAAAACTATTCGACTCCTTCAGTTTCGCAAAAAGGTATCATGAAATTGATTAAGCATTACATTACAATGAAAACAAAGGAGATAAGAATAACTTAATTATTTTAGAATCACATCCTCCAACAAAAGGCAATGAAAAGGTGTCGTGTCGTCAATGTAGAATGAAAAATTAAAAACAAGAAATCATTACCCAGTACGTTCAGAGGAACCGGGCCTTTGTTGTATTCCCTTGTTTCAAATAATGGCATGCAAAATGATCAATATAGAAAATATTGATTTCCATTTTGTGGATAGGTAAAATAAGAAAATTTCAAATTTGTCAGTAATGAAGTTTGCCTATTTTGTTGTTGGATCCATTGAGAGAAAACACGCAGTTATATTATAATTTCCGTTCAACATACAGGAAACTTCTTTCAATTTTTTTTTATGTAACTTAGTTCGAGCATGAGCATTTTCGTGATGTCCCTGTCCGCAATATGGGCTCTTATTTGTATTAATATATGTTTGGCTAATTTCGATCTTCCAAATTCTCTATTTTTTATATTGTTCTTGTGTTTGCATTTTCTTATTATTGAAGGTCATTACGTTTCACCCATGTTAGTTTTACCACAAACACATAAAACACTGTATACACAATAAAGGTCTTGATGTTCCTCCCGTGCAAGTTTTACTACAAACACATTGAACAGTATATACATTTTTTTTTAATTTTGTTTTTCTTTTATTAGTTTTGTTCGAGTTAATTCCGATTTTAAGGTATTATGAGTTTTGAATAGTATTCTTACATTGACTTTGTTGACGATTTTTTCACTTTTATAAATATCAATAGCTTCTAATGACCTTGACAAGTGTAAAATTATCTTTTCAACTCTAAAAATTACCTTCCTGATTCATTGAGAGCAATAATCGACAAAAAGTAAAAAGTATTTTTTGATTTTATAATTATTTTCAAACGTTATAGAAAGTCGAGTTTACAGCCTTTCTTTTCTACATGTAATATTTCAAACTCATTAGGAAACAATATTCTTCAGTCAGAAGGTAAGTAGCAAAAGATGTATTTGCTTTACCATTGACGAAACCCTACCAATGTTCTCATATTCCGCTTTTTGAATTTTCTACTGGTTTGGCCTATGTTGAAACTAGCTCAAGAACCACATATTGATTTATAAATATAAATTACTCAATTCTTCAGATTTCTCTGTTGTTGTTGTATTATCTCCACCTGAAGAAGCTATTGTGAAACGAAAACGTGCAAACCCAATGAAGTGAAAAATCATTTAAGAACTGTAGTTTGTTTCCTTTAAAAATTGTCTCAAACATTTATTAGAAATGAAACATTATTTTCGTTTACTTTCACAATTCATCAAAACCACCTTTTGAAGAAAATAAAATACAGCAGTGTCATTTTTCTTTCGTGCATGTCAATGTTCCATATTTCTCTGAATATGCCAGTAAATGTAACCATTAGTATTCATTAGGACAATTGTTTTTATCTGCACTGAGACAAATGATCCCGACAATTACAGTTGCAGACCAAATAGCAGACAAAGAGTAATTTGATGAGATCTTTGTTGCGAAAAGGGCTAAAAATATACGGGGTAGGAAGTAGAGAGGAAGCGACTAACAATTAACGGCGTCATTAATATCAAAATACAATTGTTGGAAGAAAACCACATTTCTCCCGGTGAGATCTCGCAGTAATTAACTGAGATACATGTTTTACATTTTTAGATGAACAGGACGTTGAGATACCGTTAAAAGTTGAAAGTCATGTGAAAAACGTAATGAAATGTAGAAAAATCCTCAGTTGTGACTGATGGCATTAGGAAATAATCATCTTTTCAATTATTTGTCGATTCATAGATCGGGAATCGTGATTGCGCATTCTTTACCCAAATTTTGAAATGAAAAAAAAAATATGAATCAGGTATGGCTAAAGAATACAATCCAAGGCAAAAATAAAAATGAGTTATATAAAAAGAGACTGCACTAGTAGTACCAACGAGAGTATCACTTTGAAGGACCAACCCCATATAGTTTTTAACTTTATGATATGGATCCACGAAGGAAAAACCATGTCTCAAAATATTTTCGATTAGAGTACCTTGACAAGATTGAAGCTACCAGAAAACCACGAAGTGAGTGTCATCTAGTGTTTATAATTCGGTTGTCAAACTGAAGTAAAACAATGAGTTTGGCAGAATTATTATATGATTGTTTAGAGGAAAGGGGGTAGGCAGATTGGGACCTTACAGAGAACTAGTAGCGAGAGCTGGGGATTAGGTAGATCGAGATTGTGGCGTCAAGTCACACAATCCTAAACGCTACCTGAGGAGTAGGTAGAATGAGACTTTTTTTTTCTTCGGATGCTGGTCTCGTCGCCAGCTGCACCTCAGCCTCTTGGGCTTTTTGTGCCTTCCGGTTTCGTTTTATAGCACTCACGCCGTAACCCTAGTCCCCAGTACCAGTGTATACAGGTTCTTCACCGGTTGGCTACTGTAGTCTTCGGGTTGTTAGCCTTGTCTTTTGCGGTCTAGTCCCCGCATTCTGACAAAATATGTTTGTCCGTTTCTGACCCTTTGCCGCATTGTCTGCAGGAAAGTTCTCCGTTGTACAGCCCCATTTTGTGCAGGTGTCCTCTCATAGGGCTGTGACCAGTGAGAAGGCCGTTATTGTTCTAACTTGGTTCCTACTCATCTTGAGTAGTTCTTCGTTTCGACGGTTCTATAATAAATGTTTTCCGTGGTGCATGAGAGTGGCTTCCTTCCAGCGCTCCCTTTGTTTTCGTTTGACCCAGTCCCGTATGCAGGTGGCCAATATATGGAGTTGATGAGCCCTTCCTAGCTAGTTCATCAGCTTTTTCGTTGCCCTCAATGCCACGGTGTCCTGGAACCCACATCAAAGTTATTTTGTTGTGTGTGGCGCACTTCCCTCATATTGTTTTCTCTCACGCATTGCAAGATTGCGTACATTTCTGCTTGGAATACGGAAGTGTTTATTCCCAGTTAGGTGCTCAGTTGGGAGTTTCTCCCCTCACTGTATATACCAGCACCATTTCCTTCCTTGGTCTTGGGTCCGTCTGTGTACCAGATCCTCTCTCCAGGTTTGCTCTTGATGATGTCATATATCCGTTCCTTTCGGTCTTGTATGATCACCTCGAAGTTCGTGTCAAAGAAGTATCTATAGGAGTTGTGTGGTCAGTTGTTTAATTTCAAGAACCTTCTACTATTTACTTTATATTGTTGTGATCCGATTTGTTGCTCGTATTTTGTAGCCTTCGAAATATCATTCTTGCCTCCTCCATGATTGTTATGTCGATCGGGGGAAGGTCCAGTAGTCCCCGTTATGCTGAAGTACCCTTGCTCAACTCAGCCCTGGCTATTTTTTGGGATATCTTTGTCCACCATAACAAAGATGCATAGGTGATAATGGGTTTCACCACGGTATGGTACGTCCAATACCCCATGTTGGGACTATCCCTCATGGTTTTCTGTGTGCTCGTCTGGCTTTTTTCTTTACTTTTGCCCTTTGTTGGTTCCAGGTCAATTTCGACTCTAGGACTACCCCAAGATATTTAACTTCCCTCGACAGCTGGACGTTGGTCCCTTGGAGGGTAAGAGGTTCTAGGTCATCTAGCTTCCTTCTTCGGGTGAAAGCTACAATGGTTGATTTAGAGGGGCTGATATTTAAACCCTTTTCATTTATCTATGTACTGACCAGATTTAGGGGCGTTTGCATTTTCTCCCTAACTGTGGTATTGAATTTTCCTTGGACAATAATGACTGTGTCGTCTGCGTACCCAAGTGTTTTTTGTCCATTCCTTTCTAGTGTGATTAGCAGGTCTTCCACCACCAGGTTCCATAGCAGTAGGGACAGTAAACTCCCTTGCGGACAGCCCCTGGTGACCTTAGCAGATTGAGACCTTAGTGTGAAATCACTTTCTTTCCTTTCTAAATGATTACACCTGAAGAGTAGGTAGATTGAGACCTTAGCGTGAAAATAACTTTCTCTCTTTACCCTAACTAAAATTATTTTTTATTTTTTCAGCTTTCTCTAAAATGGCACGAAAATGGGAGCCAAAACTCGAAATACTCAAATTTCAAGACGCGGTTCAACCCGAACTTTTCATATTGAAATGATCACCAATAATAATTTAAAAATTCTTCGTGATTATGATAGCATAGCATTGACTTAATTGTAACTTATTGTAGCAAGTAACAGCATTTTAGTAAGTGGAGTTTTTATAAGTTGACATTTAGTGCTGTGGGATTTGCAAATGATCACCATTTCTTGTGTTATGATTGTGTTTAATGCAGTTTTCAAATATCATTCAGAGATATGTTAGGTTCTCACGTCCAGAGGATTTATTATCGTAGTTTTTTTCACGAGCAGTCGGACAATTTGAGAAAAACACCACTCTCAATCTACAATTTTATTGCCAACGTTTCGGCGAGGAATCTCACCTTCTTCAGGGCTACAAATAATATAAAGGACATAATTAAAAAAATTACACAATTTAAAAAAACCTGTCTCCCTTCCTGTTTCTTTTACACATTTAACATTATATCGACCACTTTTGGTTAACGACACAAACGTATTCAAGCAGGAACAGGTTGACTCCATCAAGAGAGATGTTGAAGCCATCGTCGAATGGGGAACCAACAATCTTGTTCAGTTCAATGCCCCAAAAAACACAATGCACCACGTTTTCCAAGAAAGTCAAGTCCTCAAATCATTCCTTCACAATGTCCGGAAACACCCTGGAATCAAGTCCCTCCATCTCGATTTTGGGAGTCACGGTGTCCAATAACATGTCTTGGCATGACCATGTTGCTAACACCGCTAAATCAGCAAACCAGAGGCATGGTTTACTATGGAGAGCTAGAAATTTTGTTACTCACGACCAACTGTTGACTACGTACAAGGCTCAAATCCGACCTCTTCTGGAGTATTGCTCGCACATATGCGGTTTGGCACCAAAGCAATTGCTCCGTCTTCTAGATTCCATACAGAAAAGAGCCATTCGGTTGATAAACAATCCAACCCTCACAGATACCCTCCTTCCACTGTAACATGGAAGGAGATTTCAGACCTGACATTATTCTACAAATATTTTCACGGCAGATGCTCCAGAGAAATAAAATATCTTATACCACCACTGGCCTCATTCGACCGAAGAACTCGGCATACTGAACAGTCTCACCCATTTACTGTCAAGATTGACACGGAAAGGATCACTCTCCATCAACAATCATTCTTCTGCAGGGCTGCTACGGATTGGAACAAGCTCCCGAAACCAATTTCCCTAGAGAACTATAACCTACAACTCTTCAAAAAGAGGGTCCACAATCATCTCCTTTCTTCATTCCCGCCTTCTTCCAATGGTCGCAGTGCGGGCCGCTCGCTGCCCACAAGATAGGTCTGCCTTTTTGCGCCCATTTCCAGTAAAAAAAATCTTGATACAACTGTAAACCCCGCAATCACTCAGCTACTTGAACACGATGATTATCTACTTGAAGGTCAGCTCACCTTTCAACAAGATGGAGCTCCTCCACATGTTGTTGCAGGTGTACATCAATTTTTAAACGACAATTTCACATGGACTGGAAGGCAAAGACCGAAGGAATGACCTGCGGGATCTTCTGATTTATCACCATTGGACTTTTTTATGGGGACATTTCAAATCCAAAGTTTATATCACACAGCCCAATTCCCTTGATGATCTACGCAAACAAATTGTAGATACGTGCAGTGACTCCAGAAATCTTAAGAAATGTGCGAAGACATTTCGAATATCGCTTATACGTTTATATGGAACGGAATGGATCACATTTCGAAATTTCAATATGAACTCCAATATGATAACTTTTCAGGTAATGAAAAAAAAACTGTTCTTGATTTAAACTTATTTTTCATTGAAACTCCCACAACACTTCATCATTTCTCAATTGCATTACATCGATGTGCTTGCGATCGAATTCTCTTCAAAATGATGTATCACAAGTATAGTACCTCCTATTGAAGATTCTGAAGTACGGGGGGCTGGGGATAAGGGGGTTGATAGCACAATGATGACGAATTTGGTAGAAGAGTTTCCCCTCGAAATGAAAGTCGACAATTTTTCGTGTTTTCTATGATTTCGGATATAACGGGGGTGATAAGTTTTAGCTTGGACACACCGTATACTTAGTAGTCTAAGTTCATCCAAACTGGATTGCATCTGCTTTTGGGTATAGTTCACTTCATTCAATAAAATTTCGGTATACAAATGTAGTTCTAATTTCACGGATTCGAATCTTCGGGAAAATTTCGGTGATCGATAAAGGATCCACAGCAAAGATCGCCTGATATATTATTTATTAATCCGTTTAAAATTAATTACATTTTGTTCCAATCGCGAGAATTAATGGGCACATAATCGCAATAAACGATCTAGCGAGACATTATTTATGGTGTTATACTTCAATTGCAGGCGAGCACCTGTTCATTATGGGAATGATGAGAAGCCCTGTCTGGAATATTTATATAGGTAATGATACTTCATAGCACTTTTGATCGCTACCAGTTGGGCTATCAAACGCTAATACACACCGAATGCAATAAAACTGAATTTCGAGCGAACATCTATAAATTGACACCAAGGACGCAACTTAACCGAAATAGAAACGTCTGGCAACGACGAAAATATTATTTATGTATTATTGCCGCGGAAGTTTTTTGCAATTCATTGTCGTTTTCTTTTATTGCATCTAATTATGGTAACTTTATGCAATTTCAAAGCGTCTAGCATTTTTATTACTGCATTGCTTCCTGTCCGAATAAAAGAGACTATTAGTTTGTTGTTGTTTCGTCTTTATCAGTAGTAACCCAAAGATTAATGAATATCCAATATTTATCATCTACAGTTATTCATAATATGTCTACGCCCCTTACAAATATTTTCAGCAATTAAGGTCTCTTTTGTTTACAAATAGCCACACTACTACAAAAGTACTACAAAAAATCATTGCTAAGAAAAGAATATAAAATACGGTGTTCCACAAGGTACGGCGTTGGGGCCTATTCTATTCAATGCATGTATTATCAGCTTTGCTGGTGATAGGTACTGCAATTTTCTACGAAGATTCATCTTGGAAAAAAAACTTTTTTTGTACCCTTAACATGCTACAGCGATACACTGCCAACCTATAACCAATTAGAAGTCAAGAATGGCTGCAAAAAAATGTCCTCTGTTTCACATGTAAAATGTATAGGAATTCTAATAGAGAATCACCTTGGGGGTGGCATAACAGACGCATATTCGAAAACATTACAAAAATGGATCTTGAACTAGTGTGAGTGTGAGAGATCATTTACTTATCTCTGTCCGGTTCTCTATGGTAATATACCCGATGAATTGCGAAGGATACAATCGTATGGCTTATTTAAAAAAAGGGTAAAAAAGGTTGACGAGAGTCTTATCAATATCTGAGCCAAGCAACACCGGGCGCGTTTAGTATTTGGATGGACCACCTGCCAAAGAAGGTGCGCGTTTAAAATTCCCTGAACAACTGCAGGGTAGTAGCATATTCGCAGCTGCAGGCGTCATATCAATGAGCACGAGATATGACGATAGATATGCCTTCCTTCGGAGGGGACGTTAAGATAGCGAGTTCATGGATGTTGACTTCGTTAAAGATCCCTACCTCTGAAACAACAAAGGATTCGGCAAAATTTCCGATTGGGGGAAGTGTGCTCACCGGCGCCGGTGATTAGCCTAGGTAGCAGAAATAGACCGACGTTAAATGAAAAAAGGCTAAAAAATTGGTTGCACGTCACTTCCAGAGAAAAAATCCATCGATAAATTGATAAAAAAGATTTGAAATGAAATTAATTCTCTTATAGGTGGCTATCATTTTACCTTTCATAGATTTCATCTTCATGTGAAAATGTACATCTGTAAGGGTGTATACGTTTGAAACTAAGGTTATATTTCTTTTTTAAATAGTCTCTTCGTTTGTCTGCATTGTATGTTCTTGTTTTTTGTTCAATATAAAACTATCTTGGTAAATAGTATTCTTGCGAAATAGTGTTCTTGGATATAGTGTTCTTGGCAAATAATGATCTTGGCAAATAGATTTATTGACGAATAGTATTTATTCTACGCCTCTGAAATCTGACGCACTGTTACTGCACTCCTTTTACTGCTTAACTATAGTAGGCTTCAAATATTTTGTTCACAATGCAATATTGGTGAATGCTGTGAACTCTTTGGTAGATAGCTCGTGTTCATAATTAGACTAGGAGGAATCGGCGCATGAGTACCGAAAACTATTCCACCTCAATTTTTCCATGCGATCCTTATCAAATTGCCCTACTGATGATACGAATGCATGTTGCCATGGGGCAACCCCGTGCCATATTGTTTAAACCGAAATTGTTTAAACAATTGCAAGGAATTGTTATTTTTCAACCGGACAATTTTTTTTATATTCTTTATTAAAATACAAATAAAAAAGGTCCCATGACTTTTCACGATAAAGTTAATATTTTTAGAGATATGAATTTTTAAAGGTTAAAAAAATCTCATATTCGGGTACTTTTGACCCATGAAAAATATATAAAAAATCGAAATAATATTTTTTTTTATTCTTTATACAATAGTTATAACATTCTTAATAGAGATTTAAAAAATTTCATTGATTATACCTGTTTTTTAATTATCAATTTCACGCGCTCACAAGTATGCATCGCTTACCTTTAAGTATCGCCGTCTCTCTCTGACTCATGCGCTGCATCGGCCTCTCTGTTTCCTGAATCATTATTTATCATTTATCTTAAAAACTATTAACTTTTTTAAGATTGTTAAAGAGAGCAATGTTATTAAGAATTAAATTGTCTACAATTTGTTTCTGACAAATTTTTTTCTGGAATTAATTTTACAAACGTTATTTAAGCATGAATCGGAACATGTAATTAAAATTACTTTTTTTAGTTTATATTATTTTTTTGTTATTATCTAGTAATTTATGAATTTTTATCAACAATAATAATATATAATGGTATTTAAAATTTTTTGGAATCACAATTATATATAAATAATGAAAAGATATTGGTAAGCACTTAAATGTTCGAATTGAAAAATAATAACATAAAAAATACTTATATGTATATGTATCATGATGTGTATATGATTTTGCCTAAGTAAGGAAAATATTTTTTTTGTTTTTTATTTTTTCAAGGTTACTCTTTGTATAAAACCTCAAGATCTTCGTTTGTTCTTGTGACAAAATTGTCGATTATATCGATATAGATATAGAGCATTTAAAATAAACATACAAGTTAGTGCCTGTCAATTCTCAACTGATCATTCTTTGTTTTTTGCTCATAGTTATTCAGTCCTTTTTATTTCGTTTAAGATGTAAGATTGTGAAACGTTGTTGCATTGATTGCAGTGATTACGTGTATTATTGACATTTTTAGATGGTTACATTTTCAGTTGTGATTTTTCGTTACAATTAATGTGAGTGTCATGTCGTTTTTAGTTGTTCCCAAGAAAAGAAAATATAGTGATATACTACCATGTATTTTTTGTGAAAATGCAAACGATGTAGTGAAGAATCCGAAGCCTGTAGACTGTAAGAATATAATATATAAAAATGATATTGATAATAAATAAATACCTTATTATTTCATACTTCTACATCTATAACCTTCGTTTGAAGAAGTTATTCAATGTAATTACTTTCTGTTTTAATGACAAAAAAATAATATAAACTGATAAAAAAGTAATTTTAATTACATGTTCCGATTCATGCTTAAATAACGTTTGTAAAATTGATTCCAGAAAAAAATTTGTCAAAAACAAATTGTAGACAATTTAATTGTTAATAACATTGCTCTCCTTAACAATTTTAAAAAAGTTAATAGTTTTTAAGATAAATGATAAATAATGATTCAGGAAACAGAGAGGCCGATGCAGCGCATGAGTCAGAGAGAGACGGCGATACTTAAAGGTAAGCGATGATACTTGTGAGCGCGCGAAATTGATAATTAAAAAACAGGTATAATCAATGAAATTTTTTAAATCTCTATCAAGAATGTTATTAACTATTGTATAAAGAATAAAAAAAAAATATTATTTCGTTTTTTTTTTTTTATATATTTTTCAGGTCAAAAGTACCCAAATATGAGATTTTTTAACCTTTAAAAATTCATATCTCTAAAAATATTGACTTTATCGTGAAAAGTCATGGCACCTTTTTTATTTGTATTTTAATAAAGAATATAAAAAAAAATTGTCCGGTTGAAAAATTACAATTCCTTGCAATTGTTTAAACAATTTGGTTTAAACAATATGGCACGGGGTTGCCCCATGGCAACATGCATTTGTATCATCAGTAGGGCAATTTGATGAGGATCGCATAAAAAAATTGAGGTGGAATAGTTTTCGGTACTCATGCGCCGATTCCTCCTAGTCTAAATGGAGAGCATTTTAATGGCATTCAGGAGCTGTCAGATGCGAATAGAATATTTTTAGTGTCCTCGCTCATTGTCATTTCAAATTAAATTAATATATCAAATATAAAAAAATATATACTCTTTCTGTGCGTCAACATATAGGAACAAACATTGTTTCCATTTGTCATACCTTTTCATGTCATGGGAATGGAATCATACATTAATGAATTTATCTGAGAATATAACTACTGAAATAGCCGTAAATGGAAGGAATCTTCAGTAGGTAATTGAGCGTTGCTAAGGATAAGAGTTCGTTATACGTGTTGTTCTGGTTCAATGAATAACAAAAAACCGCCTCACAGATATGAGTCCAAGTGAGTTATGCAATTCTAAGGTTTTTGCAATTCCATGAAACTTTATGTTTATACAAGGGGTTAGTTATAAAGTTGAGCTATTTTTGGTAGATTTTATCTATTGCAGACGTCACGGCTTTGTAAAAATATTGGTGTATTTTGGAAGTGTTGAGGGAAATGTGATCTATTTAACAGGATTTGAAACCAGTAGAAACAGAAATTGAAACCAGTTAAAAAAATTAGATACAAAAGTTGTAAAATAGCGAAAGTATGCAAATACTCGAACCTCACGTCGAAATATATGAAATCTTGTGTTCCTCGAAACAATGTTTTAACACAAACTTCGACTTGAATGAAAAGGTAATAATGAAAAACCACTCGTAATACCCATTATTATTAATCCCCCAACATGTCCATTAAAGCCCACATTTTGCCTAAAAAATAAAATGGAAAGAGCTTCCGGCCCAGGAAAAAACGTCTTTTTCAAAAAAATAATAAAAATCCAAAACCCAAAAAAACCTCATTAAAAACGATTGCACAAAACAATTGAAAAAAATCGTTTAGAAAAATAAAGTGTGTATATTCATATATACATATATATATATATATATCATATAAAGTGGGAAAAATTAATATATATATATATATATATATATTAATATATATATATATATGAAAGGAAAAATTGTGGTATATCAGACAAATTATTAAATTAAAGAGAAAAATATCCTCAAGCGGGATTCGAACCCACGACCTCTAAATCTTCAGTCAGATGCTCTACCAACTGAGCTATTATAGACATAGGTAACGTCCGCATAAATCGCTTTTACACATAATTTAAGGTTAGTGTTAGGACGGTAGAACAAATCTCGAGTACTTATCAATGGCCATCAATACCAATTAACCTTTCACCCTAACATCACCAGCGACGTGACGGTTTCAATCGAGGTTCAGGAAGGTGATGGTGATCTCCAACTACTGATGAAATTTTGCCAAATATATAATACGAAGTGAAAAATTGCGTCTGTGAAAAATACATGAAAGGAAAAATTGTGTGTTTTTCTTTAATTTAATAATTTGTCTGATATGCCACAATTTTTCCTCTCATGTATTTTTCACAGACGCAATTTTCCACTTCGTATTATATATTTGGCAAAATCTTATCAGTGGTTGGAGATCACCTTCCTGAACCTCGATTGAAACCGTCACGTCGATGGTGCTGTTAGGGTGAAAGGTTAACACTAATTTTAAATTATGCGAAAAAGCGATTTACAAATATGCGGTCGTTACCTATGTCTTCAATAGCTGAGTTGGTAGAGCATCTGACTAGAGATTTAGGGGTCATGGGTTCGAATCCCGCTTGAATATGTTTGTTTTCTTTAAATTAATAATTTGTCTGATATGCGACAATTTTTCCTTCCATGTATTTTTCATATATATATATATATATATATATATATATATATATATATATATATATATATATATATATATATATATATATATATATCAAATGAAACGTGTAAATGAAAATGTCGAATCTAATTTTAACTGTTACTCCTAGAAGGAAAACAAAATCATTTCGCACTCGTCTATTTTCGGCGAGTTTTGCAGTAATTATCATTAATGGTTCTGCAAAACGCTTTATAATAGAATCCAAAGTTCCAGTATGAATGATTTCTGTTTAACTCACCTAACCTTGAAAAGCATTTATTATCCTTCACAGGCCAGTTCCCCAAACCATTAGCTCATGTCATAAATGTAGAAATATTGACCAGCACGACTAATTCGTCAAAAAATCCCAAATCAACTTTTACAATATTTTTGTTGTTTGTTTATGTAATACCCAAATGACACGACTGATAAAACTGCTTTTCGTTTCAGTCACTGGCCAAAAAAATGCAATTCAGATAAAGCATATGATCTGATTTATGAAATTCCTTAAATATTATCGAAGTAAAGTGAAAACCACAATTTACTGCAATGTTCGATGTTATTACTCAGTTTTTTTTTGTTGCCAAAGCCATGAAATTAAATTGTAATAAGCGTAACTGAACATGGCTTTTTCCCTATTTCAATTAATTCACCAAATCAGTCGATCGTGAAACTGGAAAGTTGAGTTACAAATACAAAAACGAGAATAATTATTGTCATATTTTCCAGATGAATGACTTCGTAAATGTGACAGAACTTTAAAAACCAATGCTATCCTGAAAAGGCTACATTTCCATCGATAAATTAACTCCTATATGAAATTGCAAACCTCTGACCAAACAAATGCAGTTATTCTATAACAACGAAAAAATATATGGAATTTTTTTACTTGGTATGGTACCCTTATATAAGAAATTACACTGGACAATTTTAATGATATTGACATAAGCTCACACACCTTAGAGTTCAATGTAAAAACTTATTTTTTGCCGGGTCTCTTCATATTTTAAAAAAATTGTCCTTACCCTTTTGCTGTCAGATGGTTATTTCAAATTTTAAAAACACCATTGAATTCAATAGGTATAGGTCGTACAAACAATATCAAATAATTGATTGAAAAATGACAAATGAGCAAGGCCTCGTTTTCGACTCGGTATAATTTTCAAAATATACCTGAAAAATGTTTAGCACTTGTGATATTATTTGTGATAAAAACACCTGTTCCTCAAAACCCGATAACATCTAGCATGCGCTGGTCACTAATTTATGTCCTGTAATTTGTAATTTTGGAGTATTGTGGAAATTAATATTTTCTATAAACGCTTTGTTAGCTTCACCTGTATGTATTTGAAATTAATTTTCACCAAATTCCAGATGTCTGAATTATTTGAAATTGTGCACACTTATTGGAATTCGATGACAATACAATAATGTCATAGCTATAACCCGGTGTTCTTACCAAGTTCGTCAGAAAAACTAATTTACATATGGCGACTGCGCTGGCTGGCTGGGCTTAGCACATTCACCGAAATTTAGTTCAGGATCTTCTATCACTATTACTTAACACGAGTGTAACCCTAAGGCTCTTACTCTTTGAGCTTCGAACAAGTGGGCAACAGCCATTCACGGATTTGGAATTTTGACTGGATAACCGAGACCGGTTCTCTTGCGACCCATCGAGATCGCTTGTGTTTTATCGGGATTTAACTTTATTTTCCACTCCAGGTACCACTGCTGGAAGTCGTTTAATGCATTCTGCAAATAAACAACACCCATCAGGTGGTTGGCTGACGAGGAAAGTAAGGCCGTATCATCGGCGAACAGGGAGATGTTCACGTGTTCGGTTCGTGGTATATCGGAGGTGAAGAGTGCGTATAATACAGGAGACAGTACTGCCCCCTGAGGAACGCCGGCCTCAATTTATCTCGGGTCCGAGAGAAAATCGTCAACCTTGGTCTGAAATGTCCTACCCACGAGGAACGACTTTATCCACTTCACCAGGCTTAAAGGCAAGTGAGAATCGATCAATTTGCAGAGCAGGCCTTCGTGCCATACTCTGTCAAATGCTTTACTTATGTCTAGAAGGACAATATGAGCACTATTGTTGGTGTTTAGCGAAGAGGTTGTATTTTCCACCAGCCTCAAAACCTGTAGCTCGGTGGAGTGAGCGCGACGAAAGCCGAACTGCTCAGTCGGTAGGACATTTCTGTCCTCCACTTCATCGTCAAGCCTTTCGAGAACGATTTTTTCAGCCAACAGCATAACAAACTGATTGGTCGATAATTTTGCGGGAAGGTCGGGTTCTGACCTTCTTTCGGGATCATGACCACGATGGCATGCTTCCACCTTCGAGGAAATCTTTTGAGGCGCAGTGAATTGTTAATGATATTCAATAATGACTGCACCTGGTTATCCGGAAAATTCCTAATCATACAATTAGAAATTCCGTCACAACCAGGCGCTTTTTTGGGATTTAATCCTTTGACATGCGCCTTAAGTTCATCCAACGAAGCTGGACGAATGACATCACGATCAGGTTCTCTTAGAGTGCGGTGAACCCGATTTTCTAGCAAAAGATCACGATCCAGATCATCGTCTGGATGCATTAAGTTTAAATTGTCTTTCCATCGAGTCAGCAAAAGCTTGAGCTTTGGACTCGGAGTCGTAGCACATACCGAGCTCTCCATGAATAGGGGGGAAATCAGTCTTTTTTTACTTTAAATTTCGATTTAATTTCCAAAGTTGTCCGTCACTTTCTAAATTTTCTAATGTGTTGCCAAATCTTTCGTTTTTGAACTCGGTTACGTTATTTCTAACCTCCCTATTCAACTCATTTAGACGGATTCTGTCCCCAGGGAACAGACTCCTTTGATAGGCCCTTCTGGCCCGATTTCGATCTCGAATAAGATTTTTAATTCTTCGAGGAAATTCATCCTGATATCTAGGAGCCGGTTCCCTTCGGGAGGAATCCCTGAGAGCATTTTTGATGGTGAGCTTGTAACGCGCTAGGGCCTCGTCCAACTCAAGTGGAGAATCAATTCTCTCAGGAGTACAGTAACCTGTCTCTAGAAGCGAACGGAACCTCTCCCAGTCCACCTTGGTGCACATACGATCTGTCTGGGGCGGTGGATCACCCCCTAGAGTTAAAATCACCGGGTTGTGATCAGAGCCCAACTCGGAGAGAGTACGAATTCTCAATTCCAGGTGATGTTCCTGGCCAAAGCAATGTCAAGCATTTCGGGCCTGAGATGACCGAAATGCGTTGGCTCATCCGGAGCCAACACCTGGTATTCATTCCTGTCAAAATGTTGCCACAGTCGCCTACCATTCTGATTGGTGACACGACTCCATTGTGTGTGCTTAGCGTTCAGATCGCCCATGACCAAAACAGGTTGATCTGTTTCCATCAAGAGTGTATCGAGGCTTCAGGAAGTATTCGATTGTTCGGAGGGTTATAAGCACTGATCAAACGCATAGGACCACTCCTCGTGTTGAAAACAATACCTACAGTTTCTATACCATGGGTATCATCATTGGAAATGCCAAGCTGAACATGCGAATGACAGCGTTTCACCAAAATGGCAACGCCGCCACCCGGACGTCCAAGTCGATCATTTCTGAGCATTTTGTAGTTAGGAAATCTAACAGTTTCTCCATTAAGACGAGTCTCCTGCAGAAAAGCAACATCAATGTTGTTTTCTACAAGAAACTCTTGAAACTCAAGTCTATTCTGGAGAAGGCCATTACAATTCCAACTCACAGCTTTGATGAAGTTCGGAAGCTGCCTTCCACCCATTAGTTAGGGTTGAAACCGGTCGAGAGTGTTGCAGCAGCCTCAGCGAACTGTGCAAGCAGTGTCCTCATTTGATCTAAAGTCGACAGAATGTCTCTCGGACTATTAAGCTGAGATGTCTGTGCAGGAGGGTTATCACGGGCCGCCGCTGCATACGACATCCCCGACTGCGTCCTGCCTGAATGTGCAGGGAAAAATCTAGGATTGTGGTGCCCCGTGTTCGGGGGGTTCACCCTACGCCTTATTCGAGGACACTTGAGGCATCCTCGATAATTCGCAGTGTGCTCCCCCTCACAATTTGCACACTTTGCTTTGTCGGATTTTGGCTTGACACAATCCTTAGATATTTGATTTTCCCGCATTTGACGCAAGCGGGGGTGGCACAGCAGTTCAGCTGACAGTGGCCAAACTTTTGACAACGGTAACATTATCCCACAGAGGCCCTTGGCCTCTGTGGTTCCGCTGTCACTCTGACATTCAGGATATCTTTAACATTGAATATGTCACGCTGTTCCTTGCTTATCAGTACCAAGACAAGAGGGAGAACTTTCTTCTCTCCGTTCAACTTATTTAGTCGTGCCACTGATTCCGGGGTAAAACCCCTGTCAACCAGCTCAGCTTTAATGTCGTCACAAGTAATAAACTCGGGGACGCCTCTGAAGACGACCCTGAGTTTCTTAAGCTTCAGGAAAGGGATCTTTGATCCTGAAGATGCTCGAGATCTTTCTATAATCATCGGGTGAACTTGGAAAAAATTTTATTCCGTCGAATACGTTTTTTGCAGGTTGGTCTAAATTGATGTTGTTTGATTTGAAAAGTGAGTTAACTGTTACCCACTTGCTCTTGTCCCTAACAGTGATAGGAGGTACCTGCTGTTTTTTATCGTTAGTGGTGTCTGTTCTGTTTGTGGTCGTACAGAGTCGTTGGTAATGTCCATATTTGTATCGCCTTCGGTCAAATTTTGAGAATTTTGGGAATTTTCAGTCGTTGCGGGGATGCTAGAACCCTCAGTAGAATTAAAAATTTGGTTTGGGGAATTTTCTAAGCCCTGGTCCGAAATGAGCGCACTGGCTGAATCCGCCCCTGGATTTCTGGGACAATCGACGTAGGATTCGTTTAATGTCACGTCTGACAGAACTTGAAGTTTATTTGAGATTTTGACGTTTGTGGAATTTTGCAAATTTTGATCTAAATTAGTATCTACAACTATTCGAGAACTTCTACGAGTGCCAAGGAAGCTTGAAGAAGGTTTTAATGTGCCTTTGGGTGGTGGTAGAGCTGGGAAATCATTCTTCTTGTGCTTCTTTGGAGCTGGTGTGCTGCTATCAGTTCCAACTTCAGCCTTTTTGGTGGATATCAGGTTGCTAATCACAGGGATTTTCAACAGGTCATCTCCGAGGGAGTTCAGCAAAGTCCCCAGCACCTCCAGGAGATCGGCCTTCGAGAGAGAGAGCCGATCCCCAGGGGCCTGTGGCTCAGTGGCACCAGCGTCGGTCTTGTGTCAACTGTTTCCACCTGGCGCGGGTTCGATTCCCGCAGCTGGTGAAAATTTTTTTCAAGGTCCCAAGAGTGGTTTCGGATCCCACTATAAAAGGTAAGGTCCCCGTGATCTTAACTCGTACAAGTTTTCATTAACTTCTGAGGGTTGGTCAAACAACTAAGAAAGCGGTTAAAAACAATTTTACAATTTTTTACTGATTTCTTCGGATCCAGACTACCTTTACCAGGGGGCTTGTCGATTTCCACTGGGTAGGATTTTTGTCAGGACTTCAATGTAGAGGGTGGATGGGAGGTTCTTCTCCTGATCTTTGGCACAAGACCGTCAACCAATTGAAGAAAAAGCTTTATAACACTTAATATTCGCAGAGCGAAATTCGACAGTGTCGTCCGGAGCTATACAGGGCCGGACTTTAGTAAAATCGTCTCCTTACCATGTGGATGAATCAATCAAAGAGTTTTTCTCCCGTAGTCTTTTTTATTCTGCTGTAGCAATATGGACTAAAAAGTTAAAAATAAAATTATAGTTTAAAAAAAACTAAAAAAAACACGCTTATATAGCAATAAGGACTGAAATGTTAAAAATAATAAGAATAAAGTCATTGACCAAAAAAAAGTTTTTTCTCCCATGTAAAAAAAAGCGTGGGATGCTCTTTACTCATTTTTCATAATGATATTAGGCTAAGTGATATCAAGTACCTGACGCTTTTTACATATGAGGAAATTTTTTGGTCAATGACTTTAATTATTTTTAACTTTTTAGTCCTTAATGCTATATAAGCGTGTTTTTTTTTACTATAATTTTATTTTTAAGGATTATTGCAACTGAAACGTACAATATGAGTTGTATTAAAAATATTTAATTTAAAATTGAAAAAAATAGTCTAATCATTAGTCCTATTTCGTAAAAAAATAAATTCATGCGATAAAAGGAAAACCTCTTTGTGTTTTTACTGTTGGTACTTTTGCTCATATAATTATTTAACATCAACTGCATTGTTTCATGGATGAAATATTACGTCATTTCACTGCTATAAAAATATTGATTTCATAAAAAAACGGCAAAATACTACAAAGCCATGAGGATGATTTTAGCATGTTATGTATGTATGTATGTTCATCTGTTCCCGCATATCTTCTAAACTACTTATCATAATTTGACAAATGAGATATCGTTAGAAGCGTCTTCATTGTCCTCCGGCTTTTAGGTGACGTCACACCAAGTTCAATGTGGCGCCCTCTAGAGGACATTAAGTCCAGTATTAAAAAAATATTAAATGTGCCGTGTTGGGTATCAAATGAAAGGGTTTAATTAGCACATTTCGAAAATATATACATTACTAGCTGTTGCTCGCTGCTTGGTTTGCATTAAGTCTATAATTGCGTATAATTTATTTATAAAAGCACGTCTCAAATGTTCGTTTAGGCTATAAACGTGATGGATAGTCGGTTTCTTTAGATTTTTTATTTCATTTATATAACTTATGTCCTTAGATAGGCGACGTCGAAAAAAATTGATATACTGGCAGAAGTAATAGTTAATCCTACTTCTTCAACAACTCACGTTGCATCTACCTGTGAAGTCAGTCGAAGTACAGTACACAGGGTGTTGAAAAAAAACAAATTTCATCCATACAAATTAAAAATGGTTCATCATCTCAGACGACGACCCAGAGCGAAGACTAGAATTTGTGAAAATATGGAAACTAAAATTAATCAACAGCCAGACTATGTCAAAACAATTTGTTTTAGTGACGAAAATACTTTCTATCTAAATGGAATGAAATACACAGAATGTGAGGTATTGGAGTGACGCAAATCTCACCTGTTTGTGAAACACATACCAATTTGCCCAGAAGGTGAATGTTTGGGCAGTATCCTGGAAACCACATCGTTGGGCCTTTTTTTGAATACTAATTTAACTGGTGAGATTTATCTGAGCTGTTGCAAAACGCAATAGAACCGTTAATCCTTGAAATTTGGAAGATAATTCAGATGAATACGGCAATTTGGAAATAACATTCCAACAGGATGATGCCCCTCCACACTATTACGCTGCAATAAGATAATATCTGTATGAGGAGTATCGTGGTAGATGGATTGGATGACGAGGATCAACGGAATGACCAGCTCCATCACCAGACCTCACACCATTGGATTTTTCTGTGGTACCTAAATCGAAGGTTTACGCCACTGAACCTGACAATATTGACGTTTAAAACAACGTATTGTTGCAGAATGTGAGGCTGTTTCCGAGACACATTTCAAAAGTACGAGAAGAGTTTAAAAATAGGATATTTCACTGTCAGAAAGTAAATGGAGGTCACTTCGAGCAATTTCTTTGAGTAGATACTGATTCTTAAATCTGTAATTAATATCATACTGAATGGAATTTAAATTTTAATGTTTACTAATGAGCCATTAAAACTGCCATAAACACAAACAAAATTAGTATCATTGAATAGATTTTTTCGATACCTTTTAAAAGAGGTGTCGCTTGCCGAAGGTTCGATTTAAAATTATTGGTCACAATGGCCCTGTGACGTCATCTTTGACGATTTCGTTATCTATCATCACTAGTAGGGAAGTTCACAACCTTTAATATTCAGTTTCCAAATTTCACTTGTTTATGTATAATCGTTCCAAAAATGAGAGGGGGGGTGGGGACTTTTGAGAAGCACTGTATATTCCAATTTAACGCATAGATACAGTGATATTCAGAGGATGCCATCTTGCCTTAAGGATAAGAAAGACTATGAGGCTCTATATAACTCTATATATATATATAATATATATATATATATATATATATATATATATATATATATATATTTCAAATTACTGCATTTACCTAAATAATTAACACCCTAAAATGTATTGTTAAGTAAGCAAACCTTAGGGCAAGGTGGCACGCGAACACTGCTATCCTCTAACATCACTATATCTAAGTGTTAAATTGAAATATATAAGTTGTCTACTTATTATACGATAAATAATTGAATAGTTGGTAGCTAAGAATTTCGGACAAGAATATTTTCTTGTTTCGTACTTTTCAGAGCGCGATTTTTTCCGTAGTCGGGTTTTAGTTTTTGAAGTTATTTTTTTATTTGATTTTTGTTCTTCTGCTTGAGAATATATTTTTTTCATGTCTGAATTTTACACCCCCCTCCGGTCAAAATGACCCCTATTATGAAACAGGTTATATCTCGAAGATTATCGGTACTAGAAGAATGACATTTTGCAAGAAGGTAACATTCCAGCAATAATCCAATCCAATATTCGGATTCCAAGGGGTTGAAACTACGTCTATTATATATTTGAATAATGTTTGTTCATAAAACTGTTAATATAAAAGAAAAACGGCAAATTACGCCACTTTTTATATTTTTGAAGGCCACCTAAATATTGCTGTTTGATATGCATAAATACATCATCATCTCACCTTTTTCAATTATATGTAGAAAAATGAGGTTATTTATAATTGTATAATCGAATCATGTCAAACAAACGATATGATCGATTCGAAATCGTTCTATTCAACGTGATATCTCAATCAAATTCAACAATCCAACCCAAATTCGATTCCATCATGAATTGAACGTAAAAGCTCGAACAATACGAATGATTATTCACGTAGATTGGATACTTCAATTTAACAATACCGGATCCATGTTTACATTCTCAGATTAGAAAATTTTATTTTATGTTCTCTGTTTTCATCTACTATACGTGAATATTGTCATTTCAGCTTTGAAATGGAAATAAAATAATTGAAGACGCAAGGGGATGAAAGTGTTATGTTACAAAATTAAAGTTTTGAGTAAATGAATTTCAAAGTTTTTTTTTGTAATTTTCTTCATTAGCCATACACTAGTTGAGCAATGAATGATCATACAATTCCATTCACTAACGATTCATTAATATCATGGATGGGTACATAACACCTTCATTCATGCAAAAAATAGATTTTTGAGGTTTGTAACATAACACCTTCATCCACTCGCGTCTTCAAGTCCAAAAAGTTAGCGATAAGCGATAAAAATAAAAATGATGAAAAAAAAAACATACAAATGCACTGAAAAGAAAAAAATAATTTATTTGTTTGACTTAGTTTTTATTCTGTGGGTAGCAGATTCGAAATCTTGCCGCGCAAGAATACTCATTTTAAGCGGCAAGCTTTTGAATCTGTTACTTACAGAATAACCTAGGACAAACAATTACATAAATTATTTTTTCCTTTTTAGTGCATTTGTATAAAAGCTTGCCTTATTTTTTATCATTGTAATTCAATTCTTTTTAATCATTCATGAAATCCGTCATCTCATTTAATTCTGACAAAAATTGATAATATCCGACCCCAAAAAACCCACATACCAATTTTGAATGGAATCGGGCCATAACAAAACACGTCGCCATCTTGGAGCCGCCATCTTGAATTCATGAATTTTGCCAAAAAATTTGTCCGACCCCAAAAACCCCCACACCAATTTTGAATGGAATCGACCATAATAACAAAATTGTCACCATCTTGAATTCGTGGATTTTGAAATCACGATCTCCGACCTCAAAATCTCCCACATACCAATTATTATTAGAATCGGGCTATAATTACAAAACTCGTCGCCATATTGAAGCAGTCATCTTGAATTTATGAATTTTGACAAAAAATTCGTGATGTCCGACCCCCAAAACCCCTACATACCAATTTTGAATCGAATCGGACCATAATCACAAAACTTGTCCGCCATCTTGAACTCCTCGCCATTTTGGAGCTGCCATCAAAAATGCATAATCTCCGATCCCGAAACCCCACATATACCAATTTTGAACAGAATCAAACTATAATCACAAAACTCGTCCGCCATATTGGAGGCGCCATTTTGTTTTTCAAGTGAAAGGTCTAGCTGTGTGCACGTATCGTTATATTCGAAGAAATTATTTCAAAAAATCATAGCAGAGCGCTTTTATTTTTTCACTAGAAAGAAGCCATTTGAATTTTGCCGACTTTATATAATTTATTAAAGTTTTTGAAATTAAAAAAAATACCAACAGAGTTTTCGCAAGCTGTAAAGTCCATTAAAAATATTTTGAAAATTTCGTGTCCTCGCCCATTGCTAATGGTAAAACTGTATGGATATCACTGTTTCAATTGTTTCCTCTGATATCGCCTATATAATGTTCATGAATGCGGAGAAAAGAAAGATAATTACAAATTCTGACCTTCCCAACAAGTTTCTCACGAATAATTCACCGAAGTTCCTCTAGCGCATCGAAAGGAAGGAAGAAGTGCTGAATATGTGGAAGCGGTGAGATTATGGTGGCCAGATGGCTGTTCGTATACCCCGCCACGTCTAATGCAACCGGTATGACTACACGCTTCAAAAACTCCAGATTTCCGAAGAATTAGATGGAGAACTAAGCCTCGAAATTCTTTCGGTGAAACGGACATTCGAATTCTTCAAACATGGATTGCCGCCTTCTGACATGGGGCGAAAATCACAATTGTAATTGGAGGACGCCATCCAAAACACTAATAGTAACTAATTCTATAGGAGCAACAACTGCACAGCAACAACTTAAGTAACTTTCAGGGAATCCATATTTTTGGAATAGTTAGTCAGAAACTTGTTGACTCTATCATAATTCCAACGCTCCAAAGCCATGTAATTCTTTTGATCTTATCCTACAGGTTTTCACTGCAATAACTTTTCTCTCAATCGTCTCTTAATTTGGCAGCTGCTATATACAGCAGGACTTTTGTGAGGAGCCCAATAAGTCTTTTGGAGGAGCCCAATGAGTCGTATTACCATGCCATTCAGTATACTCTAAATTATTGAGCCAACTCAATGAAATTTGCAATAACTCACTTTGTAAACTACTTTCCTCAAGTTATGGGAAATTGGCCTGTTTCACAAAATTCTATTATACAAATATCCTCCTCACCTTTATGGTAAGTTGAATTATAGGACCAATGTTCACAACATTAATATCAACAATAGAAATGTACTGGCATGTCCTTCAGACAGAACCTCTATATTTGAGAGAAGATTCCAATTTAAGTTGAATGTTAGTCGTTAGTCTACCAGCCTCCTTGAAATATGTTATTTCATTGATCTATATCCATCTATTTCAACGATGCATTGTTACAATGCACATCAACACAGACTAAGTACTATGTACCATTAATTACGCCTGAGCTCTGAAGAAGCGAGAAACGTTAGCAAAGACGTAGAACAGTTGTGTTTCTGTCCAATACCCTGCAATTTTTCCGAATAACTTTGGATGCAATCAAAGTAATTATGATCAGTAACCCAATTGCTGGAAAAGGACAAAGAGACATAATGAAATAAGTCTGTATATATGTAAAGAAAGATGAGACTAGTTTGTAGTTACTAGGTAGAGGTACTATACTAGTTACTAGGTAGAGGTACTATATAATATTTACAACTGTACTACAAAAAGGGTTAAGTGGTAGAGCACCGAATGGTGAAAAGTGTTAATATTTCCTTCTTCTCCTTCGGTTTTTTTGTATCTTTCGTTATGTGGAAATGAAGATATTTAATAATATTATATTGAGAAATACATGAAGATGCTAACTTCACGAGCTACCATTTCTTGTAACTTTTACATTACAAAATGTAGTTTTTCAGCAGATTCTTCTGGATATGGATGATTATTTTGCACAATAAACTTGAAGTTGAAAAACTTGACCTTTGTTTCCCAACCTCTTATAGCCGACATATTGGAAAATGGGGCCCTATACGCGTTTTTTCTTCTATCTCTTAAAGAGATATGAATTTCGATGTGATAACTTTTTATCTGGGAACCACTATTAAAATATTCGCCCCTATACCTGGTGACAAACCCTCAACCATTTCGTTAAAAGTAAGGATAGAGATTTAACTTTCTTATTGAACAGTGCTTCCCAAACAAACACATTGCTGGACGAATGAAAACAAGCTGAAACTCTCCGACTTCCTAAATGTAATACTCCTAAAAGGATAGGTGACCTCAATAACCATTAGCCTGCTAGCAGCGTTATCAAAAGCTCAGGAACTGCCCTTGAAGAAGATAATAATAGATTTTGTCAATAAACAACAAATAACAACAGTTCAATCTGGCTTTCGAGAACAATATACAGCGCTCATCTCAATAAGAAATGATAATTTCAAAGCAGTCGATGATAATAAATTAGCTCTACTTAGTCTCCTGGATTCAACTGAGACATTATAATATACTTTCTGAAACATGGAGCTTTTTTTTAGAGGTATTGAGGTTTCTCTAGACGATATTCGAGTGCGCAATTTCAAAGTGGCCACTTGATAGAAAAAACAGTTGGAAGCTTTGCTCGTAGTGTTTTGAGTACCGCTAGGGCTAAGTAAGGCCCCTTCCATTGAACATTTCAGACTTTCAGCAACATTTGAAGAATTATCACATACACTACTATGCCGTTTATATCTATATAATACCTGTATTTTCCACAAGAAGTCCTCAAGTGGAAAAAACTCCAGAGACAAGCGTGTTCGACCATAACAGGGGCAATGTCTACCACCCCGACGGTAGCTATGGAAGTCCTCCTCAACATCCCTTCGTTACATAAACCTATCGAGGTCACCGAGCAATAGGGGAAGAAGCTGTCGCAAAGAAGGTAAAATCCCATCCGATTTTTTCGATTCCAGCCGATACAATGATCCCCCTAGACAGCTTTGAGGTTCTCCTCCCGGGAAATGAGCAGGCTACCAAAGAACAGGAACTCACAATTGCCAACTTATAATGGTATCCAATATGGAAAACGGAGTTGGGACCGGAGTACTTGGAGTCAGAATTTATCCTCAACGTAAACCAGGGAGAGTACGCCACAATATTCCACATAGAAGTTAATGCAATCGAACTCTGAATACAAGAAATACTGAACAGAAACACATTTTGGATAGAATCCAGATTAGTATGGAACTGTATAGGAGCTGGGACCCAACAATAACTATTGGTCACCGGTCACAAGAAATTGAGAAAGAAGGGATGAAGGGGTTCAAGGGATCAGAGCCGTTCTTCAGGATATCAAAAAGCATAGCCAAAGAGGTGTTCTCAGACAGTATCGAGCAAAAAACACGCGAGTACTGGTATGGGAATGGGACAAGTTAACTCGAAGGCTAAACTCTCCGAAAAGAAAACCAGTCCTATTAGGATTGAATAAATAGGAGAACCCTGAGGATTATAACAGACTACTGAAAGGTCCCTGTAGACTGTGAAAGTAAACTTGCTTGAAATCAGACTTGCTAAGAGCACGGATTGTCGCCTCTGCCAGGACGAAGAAGAAACAGCGGAGCACATCTTGTTATCATCAACTTCATCAGGACTAGAAGGTGAACTCCGAAAAGAAACTAACCTAAACTCAAGTTGAAAAGACAAGACGAGATTTACCCAGGGCTATTACTGAAATTAATAACGACCTGCAATTTATGTTTGACATCCAACTAAACAGCACCAAGTACTATGTTATGTTATTCGATCCATAGAAAAAGAGAGATAGCGCGGACCCTCTGATAAATATCTAGCTCAACAATGAGTCATTTCCATTAGTTTATGATAGCAAGAGTATGAAGGTTTATTTTGATTCCGAAGTAGAATTCAACAGACACGTCAGTTACTCATGTCATTCTTCTTTCAATGTTTTGAGAAGTCTCTTATTTTCTAAACTTTTATAGTAATGGGAGGGGGCACTAATAACCCACTGACAACGTTTTGTATAATTATTAGAGAAAATCCTTCTAAAAACGGTTCTTTCCACAACCTGTATGTTCCCCACCTACTTCTCGAAGGAAGAATCACTATCAGTCTGTCCCTGGTCTGCAGTAGTATTTCTATTTGAAATGTTTATTTTTGTTTGCGATGTCTTTGCATTCGCGATTATTATTGTTGGGACGCCCGAAATACACATGGTAGTGCATACTCGCCACGTTTTATGCGTTTTATGTGCGTCTATTTACGTTCGACTGCTGAAATAAATGATGATCTACATGAGTTTTCAATCTGATGCAGTTATTTAGTACACTTTTCAGGTTACTAAATCATCCAAAATTGATAGTGCCGCCCTATGTCGAAAACATTTCGTACGCTCATCGTTGTTAGCGACAAACTTTCGAAGAAAGTCAAGTTCGGGATCTAAATAAATTCCCAAAAAGTAGACTAGTCGAGAACTGAGTTTCCTGCGAAAAATATTTCCAAGTCTCCAAAAAATATAAGCAATAGCTCATTCGATTCGGGATGCAATTCTGAGAAAGATGTTCGTTTGTTTTTTTTTGCTGACGAAATTTGCAATTGTTATTAACAAAAAACAAAAAGAAATGTGTTCAGTTTTTTGGGAATAACTCAAAAACTATAGCAAAAATAGGAAAAAAGATTCCCAATAAAAAAGTCTGGACTCCCAGAACTCTATCTCCATTATTTATAATTTTAATTTAACGCTAAAAATAGGGCTCCGCACGACCGCTAAGGCATGCGCACGCGCCGTCTCTAAAGGGAGTACACCACATAAAATATTTTTTCATAGTGTTAAATATCAATTTAAGAATTTGAATAAACCATGGTGTGTTTTTAACACTTGAAAGAACAAAGTCCCGTTGTGAAAAATAGGTTTATTTTTCAACAAGTTAGGCATTTGTTTCCTTATTTTTCGGACCTCGGTTTTAATAAAAACGGCATAAATGTTTAAATATTGGCTCTAAAATTTGTTCGCTCCTTGGAGTTTTTCTTATATGTATATGCTTTACAAGATCAAGTTAAAAAAGTTTTTAAAATTGCTTATTTTGGAGATTTGTTATAGCGGAAACAACGACAATAAAAGTGGTCAAAAATTTTAAAAAATTGCCGACGTTTCGACGTTTATTTATCGTCTTCTTCAGGGCTAAAAATACATATGGGTTTACAATACAGTAGAACAATAATAAATTATGGTTTATAAATGAAACAAATAGAGATCTACCTTCATTTGTTTCATAATAATGAAATAAAAAATAATTGATTATTGTTCTACTAATTGAATTTTAACACATTACTGTTCGTGAATCTGTTTCATTCATTATTGTGTGTCATATTATGGTTATCTTTATAATGAACTTTAATATGTATTGTAAACCCATATGTATTTTTAAAAAGGCGATAAAGAAACGTCGAAACATCGGCAATTTTTTTAAATTTGGACCACTTTTATTGTCCTTGTTCCCGCTATACCAAATCTCCAATTAACTTGAAGGACACAATTCCTACATAATTGTTTATTTTGTTTATTATAATTTTTTATATTTAACAAAAAAGGAAAAATTAAAAAATGTTAAAATTGTTTTTTTGTCAATTGTTTGCTATTACCGTTTTTGCATCAAACGAAGTCATTTAATAACATTCGAAAAACATGTTAGGACATTTGTTTATGAATTGTTTGTAAGCAAATTGATAAGTTTAATATTTTTGAGATAATTTTTTTGCCATTTTGTTGTCTAGAGATCATGATTATTTTACAGGAAAGAAAAAAAAATCTTAAAAAAAATAATTTTTGTTTATAATAGTTTTTCTATTTCCATTATTTAAATAATTAGTAAAGAATAAAAAATCAAATATTAAAAATTAAATTGTTTATTAAGTTAAACTTTGTTATAAACAAATTCCAAATCTCATTATATTTTTTTTTTGAAACCACTAAAAATTAAAAAACGTGTTTTTTTTTATAGATTTTTCTAAAATTACAGTATATAATTTTTATAAAACTAGTTGAAAAAACAGATAATGAATGATTTTACAAAATACTATATATCTTGAGTATTTATTAACAAATATGTGATTGAACACCGCTAGAATACATGATCAAGTTGACATTATTTAAATAAATCCGTGTATTTCATGAACAATTAATGTTAATGACTGAAACCAAAATTTTTTTATTAATCCAAATACAAGCCTACAAAATACAAAAGGGCTAACTTTCATAGTTTGAAAGATATAAGCACTGTAAGAAGTAGATAACGGAATTTTTCATAAACAATGCATTTAAACAGGGAACTATAACATATACAGACTTGGTTTATCTGAAAGATCAACTGATGCTCTATAAAATCATCTCAAATGTTGATAACTGTATCTTTAATGGTTCAAAAGTTACAGCGGTATAGCTGCTGCAACTTTTATATACCATAATTTTGTTGCATATAATTGTTTTTGTACTTTTTTAGTTGTTTAAAAAAAATGAGATTTGGATTTTTTTCACAACAAATTGTTAACTTAAAAAATAATTACATTTTTAATAAAAAAATATGTTCTGTTATTCTATTAAGAAATGCCAATTATGATTGTTAAAAAAAAATCTTAACTAATTATTTAAATAATAAAATATAAAAAAACTATCACAAACAATAGAAAAATGTTTTTTTTAATAATTATATTCTCTAAATAACAAAATGGCATTTTTTTTTTCAAAATTCAAATTAATCAATTTGTTTATAAACAATTTAGAAACAAATGTGTTCATTTTTTTTTAATGTTATTAAATGCCTTCGTTTGATGCAAAAACAGCAATAGCAAAGCATATGGATAGAAAAATAATTTAACAATATTTTTCTAATTTATAATTTTGTGTTAATTTAAAAAAATTATAATAAAACAAAATAAAGAACTTTTAGAAACTTTTATAAAGTGATCTTGTTAGTATATATAATAGGAGGGCTCCGAAGAACGAAACATTTTTAGAGCTATTATTTTGACATTTATGCCGTTTTTTATGAAAACCGAGGTCCAAAAAATAAGGACTAATTAACAAATGCCTAACTTGTTGGAAAATAAACTTAGTTTTTAGTTCCAATGGGACCTTCTTCTTTCAAGTGTTAAAAACACACCATGATTTATTCAAATTTTTACATTGATATTTAATATTATAAAAAAATATTGTATGGGGTGTAGGTACTCTCTACAGAGAGAGAGAGAGAGATGCTGTAGCGGTGGCGCGGAGCCCTATTTTCAGCGTTAAATTAAAATTACAAATAATGGAGATAGAGTTCCGGGAGTCCAAACTTTTCCATTGAAAACTTTCTTTAATAATTTTATTTCCGATCTTGCTATCGCTTATAGTTTTTGAGTTATTCCCAAAAAACTAAACCCCTTTTTTTTGTTTTTTGTTAATAACAATTGTAATTTTCGTCAGCAAAAAAACAAAAAAATTTTTTTCAGAATTGCATCCCGAATCGAATGAGCTATTGCTTATATTTTTTGGTGACTTGGAACTATTTTTCACAGGAAACTCACTTGCCGACTAGACTACAGGTCAAATTATGAAGCAGGGCAATCAGGTGTGAATCCTTTAGCATGCTAATTTCTGACGCTGACTAGCTGTGAACTTACACACACCTAGGCCACTTTCTTACAAGTATCATTTGAACTTATATATTATTTTCGACAATTCACTGACTCCCTGTTCCACTGTTCCAAGTTTACATACAGAATGCATTAACTTCTTATTTTCTTTCAAAGGTTGTTATTTTTGGTATAACTGTTTTAATTTCCAGTTCCTTTGCAGTTGGCATTCATTTCCCCAAACCTAAAAATACAGCTTTTACAACGCTATTTCAATTTCAAGATTAACGATGTACTTTACACTTCCACTGCATTTTAACTTTTTTCCGTTAATGAAAAAAGCTGATTGAACTCAAAATTAATCGAATTGTTTACAGTTTCAGTTGTTTTTTTCCGAAGGAGTAATTGAAATGAATTCAACTGGAAATGTGTTTTTTGGATTGATTTCAATCTCCTGGTTAGTATTGCATTTAGAATTATTAATAGTAATGGTATATGAAAACTCAATCATTTACTGGACAGATTCTAAAGATATTCTTTTTTTTTTGTCTTGAAAGTAGTCTCTCTTTTCTTATATAAATAGACCAACCTACTGATTGCAGCAGGCCTCCAGCACAATGTCCCTTTCGTTATTCACATATTAAAAAAATCTCACTGTTTTTCTTTGAGTATGCAACCCCCAACAATCAATACATATATTCAGATGAATTAGTTTGCCCCATTAGGTGCCTTCAAAAAAATCAATTGATCGATTATTATATATTTGGTCTATGATCAAAAAGAAGGATGTTTCTCTAGATACAGTTGAAGATTTGGAGACTATATATGTACGGTTTTCGAAATTTATGAAGAATAGATTAGTTCTGATTCTCATAATATCCTGCAGTTTTTGCTTTTTGTTCAAATCCATCTAACTATCTGGCTGTCATTGAATTTCAGAATATGTTTCGACAATCATATTCCTGTGATTCGTCGATTTCTGATATAATTTCGATATTTGTTTTTACTAACATGATGTTTCACCAATATAACTTTTGCCACATGGAAATAGTTATTTATACAAGAATATAAAGCGACTCTTTAAGAGGCTTCATATTCGATTTGTAAACATGATTTTTTCCAATACTGTAACGAACCTAGGCCGGACCTGTCGCCTCACGCGTTGCCATCGACAACGATGAGGTCATCCCCGGAGATATTCGAGAACAATCCAGTCGCTCTGCCGCGGAAAACAACGGTCAATATTGGAAACAATTGGAACATGCTGGTCGCCAACTGCCAGAATTCGAAAGATCGGGAATTCTGTAACGGAGATAAATAGGCAACCCTCAAGATGGCACGGACAGTCTGAACGAGCCCATACGATCGAGCTATACAGTGGCGTAATATAAATTAAGTTGTAGATTTAAGTGTGAAATAAATTAGTAAAAACCAAGTTAAGTTTATTTACGTTGCAATTGGTGTCGAAAGCGAGATTTTGAAAATAAACAAGTGATCGTGGAGTGGATAGTCAGAAAAATAAATTGATAGACCTTTTTGTACGCCCAAAAAAGACAGTGGCCCGGTTTTCGCGAAGTGGACAATTGTGCGTGGGAATATAAACTGATACACTCTTCGCGTGAAACAGACAATAGACTGGTGGCCCGTGGAAAATAATTCGCGAAGTGAATTTTTAACAAACTGATAAACTTTTCGTGTGAAACAGACTGATACCTCGTCAAAGACAAAATGTGTTCAAGAAAAGTGCGCCTTGCGGACTTGAAGGTAGCGGAATTGAAACAGGAATTGGAGGAAAGGGAACTGGAAACAACGGGTAAAAAGCAAGTACTCCAGGAAAGACTTGCAGAAAATTCAAGAAGTCTGGAAGAAAATAGAAATGGAAGAGAAGCTTCAAGAAAATTCTAGAATCTGGAAGAGAATGCTAGAAAATAGAAAAACTTGAAGACAATTCTAGAAATCTGGAAGGGAAGCTTGAAGAAAATTCTAGAAATCTGGAAGAGAAGCTTCTAGAAAATTCAAGAAGTCTGGAAAAAAATGCTAGAAATCTGGAAGAGAAGCTTCAAGAAAATTCTAGAAATCTGGAAGAGAAGCTTCTAGAAAATTCAAGAAGCCTGGAAGAATATGCTAGAAATCTGGAAGAGAAGCTTCAAGAAAATTCTAGAAATCTGGAAGAGAAGCTTCTAGAAAATTCAAGAAGCCTGGAAGAAAATGCTAGAAATCTGGAAGAGAAGCTTGAAGAAAATTCTAGAAATCTGGAAGAGAAGCTTCTAGAAAATTCAAGAAGCCTGGAAGAGAAGTTCCTGGAAAACACAGAAGGCCTAAAAAAAGAATTGTGTGGTGTGGCTAATTTTCTAGAAGAAAGAATGGGAACCGTTGAGACAGAGAGAGATAAAATTAGGGAGCAAATGAACACGGAGGTAGATGAAATCAGAGATGGGGTCGAGGCAGAAATGGACAAAATGAAGGAAACGATCAGTAAGCTGGAAAAACGAATTAATAGTGCGCCCTCCACAGAGATGGTTAAAGAAAATGCAATGCTGGACTTGAGTTTGAACTTGGATAAAGTTCAAGAGGGAATAAAAGATGTCAAGGTCATTTCAGAAATAGGGAAGCTTTCCATGAAGCCGCCTCAGTTCGACGGAAAAACTCCATGGGCAAATTACCGCCGGCAGTTTGAAGCAGCGGCCAAAGCAAACGGGTGGAATGCAGGGGAAAGAGCTGTAGCACTGACACTTGCATTACGTGGAGAAGCGGCAAATATTCTACAAACTCTCACCGCCCAAGAACAGGAGGACTATGATCAGCTGATTGAACATCTAGAATTACGATATGGCCACGCCCATTTGGAACACGTATACCACTCCCAGCTGAAAAATCGCTGCCAAAAATCGGGCGAATCCTTACAAGAATTCGAAACTGACATTGCACGCTTGGTTCGTCTCGCATATCCAGCCACACCAGAAAATGTAATGGAACGACTAGCGGTTCAAGCATTCCTGAATGGACTCCGTGACCAAGAAACCAGACAAGCGTTGACACTAGCCCGTCCAACACATCTCGTAGATGCACTGGCACGCGCATTGGAATTCGAGGCAGCGAAACAATCTTGCAAAAGCCAGAGTAAAGTCCGAATGATTGAGGAAGACTCGCAGGAGCCTGCTAATTCGGAAGCTGCCATAAGGAAAGTGATTAAGGAAGTTTTGCCTGAGAAAAGACAGATAAGATGCTGGAATTGTGGCAAAATTCGAAAACACGACTCCGATGCAGGAAAACTAAAGAAGGTCGACGAGAAGGGGCAATCGTCGGCCTGTGTTCAGCAAGCCCCGGTTAACAACGCATATGTCGCTATCCTGCAACGACAGAACAGAGGTGTTTTCGTAGACGGTCTCATCAATAACGAGCCTTGCACCATGCTGCTAGATACAGGTGCGACTAGGACAATTCTCGGGCCTTCCTTTGCCAGAACACCGGAACGAATTGAACCGACAACTTGGAAGCTACGCACAGCAACAGGGGAGCCAGCTACTGTATATGGCGAGCTACCGATTGAAATAATTTTGGGCAGCACTAAAGTGAAACATCAGGCACTTGTAGCGGACATCGAAGACGATGCAATCATCGGAATGGACATCATGAATTCCAGAGGGTTTGAATTGGATTTCAAAGACGGCGTCCTACGTGTCAACGGAGAAGAGCTGGTACTTCATGGGAGAAGTGACGAGTTGATCCGTGTGCTGTTGGCTGAGGATGTAAGCGTACCTGAGAGGGCTGAAACCATCCTGGAGGCTCGCCTGGACGGGAGTGCGAGCAGTGGAGACGTGGTGATGTTCGAGCCCAAACTTCATGATGAGAAAATTGTGATCCGGGGCGTACGAGGTACGATTAGCCAACCCAACAACTTGCCCACAGAACTAGAAAAATTAGTTGCCATCTCTTCCAAAGCCATGAAACCAGCTCAACAGCCCAAACTAAGAGATTTAGTCAAAAAGTACCAAGACATTTTCGATACCGGACAAGGAAAAGGAGGTCGAACTAATGTGGTCCAGCACAAGATTGATACTGGGGGTGCCCGACCGATCCGGCAATCAGCAAGAAGACTTCCTCTTGCCAAGAAGGAAGAGGCTGACAAAATAGTCAGCGATATGGGAAAAGAAGGAGTTATCGAACCATCTGACAGTCCCTGGTCCTCTCCAGTCGTACTGGTGAAGAAAAAGGATGGATCGACACGCTTTTGTGTAGACTATCGCCAACTTAATAATGTCACGAAGAAGGACAGTTACCCTCTCCGAGAATAGATGACACCCTAGACACGTTGGCTGGTTCCACGATTTTCTCGACCCTGATCTGAGAGGATATTGGCAAGTAGAACTGGCTCGACTGCTTTACCATCGGCTCAGGATTGTGGCAGTTCACCGTTATGCCATTCGGGCTCTGTAATGCTCCCGCCACATTCGAAAGATTGATGGAGACAGTGCTGAAGGGACTCTCATGGAACACGTGTCTAGTGTATCTCGACGACATAATTGTGGTCGGCAGATCGTTCGAAGACCACGTGAAAAACTTGGAGGAAGTATTCCTGCGACTGAGGAACTCCGGATTGAAGCTGAGCCCTAAGAAATGCCATCTGTTCCAAAAAGAAGTACGATACCTCGGCCACGTTGTCTCTGGGGAAGGAGTAGCAGTGGATGACCAGAAGATCAAAGCTGTTAAGGATTGGCCCATCCCAAAAGACATTCACCAACTCCGAAGTTTCCTTGGTTTATGCACATACTATCGCCGATATGTGCTGGGTTTCCCAACATCGCTAAACCACTGACCAGGCTCACGGAGGGCCAAACAAAGTTCCAGTGGTCCGAAGAATGTCAAGACTCATTCAGGAAGCTGAAAGGAGCTTTGATCAACGCACCTGTACTGAGCTATCCCCTACCCAAAGGGAAATTCATTTTGGATACGGACGCCAGCAACGTGGGACTTGGAGCTGTCCTATCTCAGATCCAGGAGGGACAGGAGAAGGTCATTGGTTATTTCAGCAAGACGCTCAGCAAACCAGAGCACAATTACTGTGTCACCAGGCGAGACCGGAACTAGCCATAAGAATGCAGATGCCTTGTCGCGAAGACCATGCAGCTCTCAAATGGCTCTTACAGTTCAAAAATCCTGAGGGTCAAGTAGCACGTTGGATCGAGAGACTCCAAGAATTCGATTTCGAGATCGAACATCGAGCCGGAACTAGCCATAAGAATGCAGATGCCTTGTCGCGAAGACCATGTCCAGATGATTGCTCACATTGCCGACGAGCAGAAGAGAAAGAAGCAACACTTTGTAGAACCGCGGCAATGGATGACAACTGGAATGACAGCAAGATCCAGAAAGACCAAGAGAAAGACCCCGACCTTGGCTTAGTTGTCAGCTGGAAGAAGGGCAATCGAAGACCATCATGGCAGGAAGTCGCAGGTTACTCGCCGGCTGTTAAGTCCTATTGGGCACAATGGAACTCTCTTATTCTGGACAATGGGATCCTGAAACGTGTGTTGGAGGCCGATATTGGTGGGGAAGACAGACGCCAAATAATTGTTCCCAGGAACAGAAGAGAGGAAGTGCTGCGGAAATCCATGATGGAGTCGCTGGAGGACATCTGGGAGTGACGAAAACCCTGCAGAAAGTGAGGCAACGGTTTTACTGGACCAATTGTCAAGCTGACGTCCAGGACTGGTGCAGAAAGTGCGCTGTATGCGCTGCTAGCAATGGACCTCGAATACGACCCAAGGCCCCGATGCGTCAGTACAACGTAGGCAGCCCGTTCGAGAGAATCGCCATTGACATCGCCGGCCCGTTTCCCGTATCCGACCACGGGAATAAATACATCCTTGTGGCAATGGACTACTTCAGTAAGTGGGCGGAAGCCTATGCCCTGCCCAACCAGGAAGCCATCACCGTCGCCGACGTCTTGGTGAAAGAGTGGATATGTCGATTCGGTATTCCAATGGAGCTGCACTCGGATCAACGCAGAAATTTCGAATCCAACCTGTTCCAAGAAATATGTCTCTTGCTGAACATCCGCAAGACAAGAACCACGGCCCTACATCCGCAGTCCGATGGAATGGTGGAACGGATGAACAGGACGATCAACCGCCACTTGTCCAAGGTTGTCTCTGACCATCAAAGAGACTGGGACCAGTATCTTCATTTGTTCCTGATGGCCTATCGATCCGCAGTACACGAATCAACCGGTCAAACTCCTGCTAGTATTATAATGGGCCGAGAACTGCCTTGTGACCTGAAGTTTGGGATACCGCCAGGACAAGACACTGCGGGAGAGGACTACGTCAGCAAACTTCGGCAGAGAATGGACGACATCCACGAACGAGTCCGGTTGAACATCCAGAGTGCCAGCGATAAAATGAAGAAGACCTATGACATCAAGGCCGACGCTGGAGGGTTTAAGGTTGATGACCTGGTTTGGCTGTACAACCCCAAACGTCGTCGTGGACTATAACCAAAGTTGCGGAACTCGTGGGAAGGCCCGTATAAAATCGTGAAAAGGATAAACGACCTTGTGTACCGAATCCATAAGCCACCCCGAGGGAAACCAAGGGTCGTCCATTTCAACAGGTTGGCCCCTTACGCTGGAAACCATGACCAAGTTCGCACCCTCAAGCCACCGGAGGATGATATGACGTTCGAGAAGTTTATGTCCTTGTATTCAAACGGGCAGAAATTTCTACATGGGGTTACTAGAGAGGAGTCACGAGACCTTTTCGAGGTGCCTGCTGACTACGCACTAGCGCACTGTGTGGCAGAAGATCTATGAATGTCCAGGGGCATCGCCGTAGTGTTCTCCAAGAAATTTGGTCAACTCCAAACACTGCGGGAGCAGAATCCAGAAGTTGGTGGGGTGCTACAGTTGAAGAAAGGCCAGAGAAACATCTACTACCTAGTTACCAAGAGGCATTCCCAAGATAAACCGTCCTATGAAGATGTCTGGAAGAGTCTCACCAAACTAAGAGATACTATGGTGGACCACAATCTGGTGGATCTAGCAATTCCAAAATTGTCCTGTGGTATTGATGGGTTGGACTGGAGAGTCATAAGAAGTATGCTGGAGGCGAAATTCAGATCCAGCGGCGTCAAGATTTTGGTTTGCTGTAACCCTCTTCCACGACCGATCATGAAGACCGTGGAGTGTTACTTCCATCGAACTTCACGGTGCAGATATGGGGAGTCATGCAGATATCGTCACACTCCAAGGATGAAATTTCGGGACGAAATGTCTTTAAGAAGGGGGCAATGTAACGAACCTAGGCCGGACCTGTCGCCTCACGCGTTGCCATTGACAACGATGAGGTCATCCCCGGAGATATTCGAGAACAATCCAGTCGCTCTGCCGCGGAAAACAACGGTCAATATTGGAAACAATTGAACATGTGGTCGCCAACTGCCAGAATTCGAAAGATCGGGAATTCTGTAACGGAGATAAATAGGCAACCCTCAAGATGGCACGGACAGTCTGAACGAGCCCATACGATCGAGCTATACAGTGGCGTAATATAAATTAAGTTGTAGATTTAAGTGTGAAATAAATTAGTAAAAACCAAGTTAAGTTTATTTACGTTGCAATACTTTGGTTTTTTAATATAAAAGTGAAAATACCCTTTATTATCAACGTTTTGAAAGCAAATGTCCAATTTTTATTGTTTTGGCAGTGACAGTGACATTAAGCAAAATTATTTCAGTCAATCGCAATACATACCAGGAAAAACTAGAACAATTATAGGTTGTCAGGATGCATAGTAACAATTTCAATTATTACTGTCGCCATTACTGTAAAACCGTAATCAGATAATTTTCATATATTTATAAAACATCGCTTTAATTATGGATGAAGAAAGTGATTTTAGTGATACATCTGATATTCCTGCCGTTGTGATGGAGTCAGCGGAAGCACTCAGCTTAGAACTTCTACCAGACTACTATACGAAAAATAATGATGTATTTGATAATTGGTGTTCTCAGAAAAAATATCTAAGGTATCAGAACCCGTCATTCATTTGGAAGAATAATCTAAAACTATGAAGTCGTCAACCCTGTGGTCGAAATTTTCTATGTTGAAAGCAACTTTAGCTGTTAACAAGAACATACATATAGATGATTATGCCAAAGTGAAGGCATTTCCTAAAGGAAAAATTGCCGGCTATAAGCCGAAGAGGGGAAATATTTTCACGAGAGAAAAGGTGACTTTTTTGCTTGACGCTGCTGATGAAATTTTTTTATTGATGAAAGTAGTTATGATTATTTGATTGTCAGGCGCCTGTCGCCGGGACGAACTTTTTAAAATGACAATACATGATATTGAGGACAAGGATTCTTATATATTTGTTGAAATTTCTGATTCAAAAACGAAAATACAAAGAACATTTGTAGTTCCAAATAACAATGAACACAAATTTAATCCATCTAAAATTTGCCGTAAATGTCACTGCGTCCTAAGATAGCAGAAAACCCCAGATTTTTTCTTCAGTATAGGAACTAAAGTAGTCGGAATAAATACTTTTGCAAAAATTCCGAGTCTCATTGCATCATTTCTTGGATTACCTAATACTGCAAAATATACTGGCCATAGGTTCAGAAGGTCCTCTGCGTCGCTTTTAGTTGGCTCAGGGCCTGATATTTTGAGACTCAACATCATGGTGGATGACACATTTTTACGTAAGTTATGAAAAAAAGTTATTTTATATGCAATTAGGTATTATGTTTTCTCTCCAATCTCCATGTTTGTATAGGAGTAGATACCTTCAATTGATTATATTTTTATAGACAAAATTCAGAATACAACAAGTAAATGAGTAATCCATTATTATTTCATTCATAGTATATTAATGAAAAGGGTAAGGATTCCAAGTAATTTAAAAAAGCTACAGCTGAAAGTTCCAATATTAACTGGGCTCCATTTTTATCTACGGTAGAAATATCATGCGTGGTAGCACCATCTCATTTTCAACGATAGAGTTTTCTCCCAAATTTGAAAGAAAAGAGAAAAATATAAGAGAGATAATTTGCCAAAAACGGTATATTTGCAATGAGAATTTTGAACAGAACCCATCCCTTGATGTGTATATTACACGTTTTCATTACCATCGAATTCTCATACTTTATATGGAGATTTTTGTGGCCATTCCTTTTGGCCCAAATACAAAAATTCCGTTCCTCTATACCAACAAAAAACATGTCCCCCCACAAAAATTAAACTTAAATCATTATACTACGCAGAAGGTATTTGGATTAGTTTGTTTGAAGAAAAACTAGTGTTTCCTTGCCGTTTAGAATTTTATTAAATTCATCTTCAAGGCTCTGTAACAATGAGTTTTGAAGTTGAAAATGAAAAATCAAAACATTTCAAGTTTATTAAAATATTAAAAAATATTTGATAACGGGGAGTTCGATGCAAATAAAATATCAATACATATACAGACATAATACATACATAAAAATAACTTTCACGAGACAAACGAATACTGAGATAAAACTCAAAAAAATCCGTGAAACATATAATTTTTAAATCAATGTAGAAAAATAATTGCGGTCGAAAAATAATGATAACAAATCATTTCGGAATCTGACTTATCAACTTGAAATAGAACGTGTTTAATCCTTCTAGTACTGGCGCTTGTCTTGGTTGAGAATTTATATCATTTCTCTAAGAAGTCTTTTTGACAGGAAGGGTTTTTATCGAGGATGATGGGATTTGTGGAATAATAATAATTATTATTTATTTTATCTTATTGAAAAGTATAAAGTAGAAAACATTCTATAAATACAATAACAAGAAAGCGTCATTATACTTAATATGTATATGTGGGAGAAAAAAAAAGATATATCTTAATCATATCATACCATAACGTATCATATCATGAAGAAACAAGTACATATATATATATATATATATATATATATTAATAATTATATATCAGTCGTAAAAAGACAAACATATATCATGAAAATCTTCGAGACTCTAAAATTAAAGTTAAAATTAATCGAGAGTGTAGAATTTTTTTTCGACAAGAGCAGTCTTTAGTCTTGATTTAAAAACATCGATATTTGGCGCAGTTTTGATGGAATCATCGAGCTTATTATAAAGTGTAGGCTCTAGATAAAGATGGCTTCTTTGATAAAGGGTAGTTCTGTGCGTTTTGGTTATCAGTAGGTCTCTAGAATGTATCAAGTACTGATGCTGGTTTGGTGCGAGGTTGAGTCTATTCTTATATATGTGTATGCAAAGTTCGTAGATATAGATGCTAGCAATAGTAAGTATTTTTAATTCTCTGAATTTATTTCTACATGATTGTCTCCGCCCAATTTGTGCAATGATTCTGACTGCATATTTTTGTAAAATAAAAACATTTTCCGCAGAAGACCCTGTACCCCAGCTCCAAATTCCATACTGTAAATGACAATGTATGGTCGCATGATACAGATTTAGCAACACTTCTTTACCACAGTGCGTCGACATGAAACTCAATGCGTAACCATTTTTACGTATTTTTTCGCATAGGGTTTCAATTTGAGCAGTGCATGTACGTTTGTGATCTAATGTAAAACCCATCATTTTAGTTGTACAGCAAGATTCAACCTGCAACTCGTCATTCTCATGGATTTTGAAAGTTTCTGGGATATTATGAAGGGTGAATTTCATCAACGCTGTTTTGGATATGTTGAGAGTAAAACTATTTTTATTTGCTCATGTTATAACTTGATGGTAGACAGTTTGTGTCATTTATGTAAGAGCTGTCATAGTTTAAGAGCCGGTGGGAGGTCGACCTTCACCGATCTGATAACTCGATGAGACATATTTTTTATCAAATATAATTCATGAACAAATATGCCTATGATAACTTGCCTATCAAAAAGTGTTCATAGCTATTTTTAATTGAATTAATTTTAATCAATTTTCTTTCATTACCTTCACTCTTTTGATAACCGAATGAGTTTCATCTCAACTGATAGTTTTCAACACACAGAATATGCCTAGGTAGGCTTGCCTACTTATTTCTGTGCATGGCTACCTGGCAAGCAGATGTGAACAGGTAAGTCAATATAGGTAACTACACCGATCTGTTAACCAATCGAAATTGATATCATAGGTAAAATAATTTAATTACAAAACCAATCGTATAGGCTTGCCTGCAAAAAATCGTACATAAAATATTATTGCCAAGCTATAAAGTTTTAGAATTTCAGCTTTTCGATAGGTGCGAGAGAGAAAGTAGAGCGTCCGAGGTCCGTGTGATAGAACAGGACACAACATAGCAGCTGCACGCTACCTGACCGTTGAATGTATCCGAGTGCGCATGCTCGTGTACATGTGAGTGACAGTGACAGCATTTATTTACAGTCGATAGTAATTTTGAACTCTAATTTATTATAACTCTAATTTCGATCACAATTTTTGTATTATTTCACACTATATATACTTACAGCTATGAAATAATTTAAAAATAAATAAATAATAATTTAAATATTATATAAAAAAAAAATAATTTTTTTTTTAAAAAAAAATTAAAAAATCAAATAAATGCCGTAAAGCGGGAAAGAATAAGTGTTACTTTTAAAATTTTAGTATCGCTCTACTTTCTCTCTCGCACCTATCAAATAGCTAAAATTCTAAAACTTTATAGCTTGGCAATAATATTTTATGTACGATTTTTTGCAGGCAAGCCTATACGATTGGTTTTGTAATTGAATTATCTTACCTATGATATCAATTCCGATTGGTTAACAGATCGGTGTAGTTACCTATATTGACTTACCTGTTCACATCTGCTTGCCAGGTAGCCATGCACAGAAATAAATAGGCAAGCCTACCTAGGCATATTCTGTGTGTTAAAAACTATCAGTTGATATGAAACTCATTCGGTTATCAAAAGAGTGAAGGTGAAAATTGAATAAAATTAATTCAATTAAAAATAGCTATGAACACTTTTCGATAGGCAAGTTATCATAGGCATATTTGTTCATGAATTATATTTGATAAAAAATATGTCTCATCGAGTTATCAGATCGGTGTAGGTCGACCTCCCACGGTCTCCTCTACTATCATGTTTTGCCCTTTGACAAGAATATTTGTGTCATCTGCGTAAGCGATTACATGAGTTTCTGAAAGTTCATTAAAGTAATTCATCAGATCGTTAGCGTATACAAGGAAAAGTGAGGGTCCGAGTATAGAGCCTTGAGAGACGCCCTGTTCAATAGTTGCAGGTTGGCTTTTGGAGTTCTGAATCAATCTTTGGGACCTGCCTATCAAATATGATTTAATCAAACTCAAAGCTGTTCCTCTCACACCATATCGTTCCAATTTCAGCAAGAGAAGCACATGGTCAACACAGTCAAAATTTCTGGAGAAATCAATGCATAGTCCACAGATGTGTAGTTTCCCATCCAGAGCATTCATTACGTGCTCGTTGAATTCGTATAATGCTGTAAAAGTGCTTTTGTTTTGTGTGAACCCTTGTTGATTTGGCGAGAAGATTTTATTGGCAGAAAAAAAGACACCAATTGGTTCTTAATATTTAGCTCAACAATCTTTGAGATACTCAAGAGGAGACTAATACCTCTGTAGTTATAAAGATTTGAGTCACCGTTTTTAAAGTTTGGTAAAACAAGTGCTGTTTTCAATTTATCTGTAAAGGTTCCTTGTTCCATAGGCAAGTTCACAATGTATGTTATTGGATTACAGAGTTGATAAGCACATTTTTTAAGAGATTATTTGAAATTTCATATGCAGATTTTTTGTTTTTTCACATATCAATAACGTCATTCTCAGTAATTGGGCAAGAAGAAAGAGTTGGGACATGTTTTGATATTCCTTTCCATAAAATTCAGATTGATTTCTTTTTGCTGTAGAACTTTGGTAAAGTGGCTATTGAAATTATTGGCCAAGACGATTTCAGGGACTTCAACGTTACCTTCACAAATTGTAATAATATTGGACTTGCTTCCCTTTTTTGAATTTGGTTTACGATTTGCCACATAGTCTTCGATTTATTGGTCGAGTTGTTTATTTTGTTTGTAGCTTTCTTTCAGTTTTTCCCTGTATATTCGTGTTTGCTTACTTATATCTTTGAAATGTTCATCTACTCTAGCACAATCTGAGTAGAAAGAAACTAGTTTTTTTAATTCATTAATTTATGGAGTAAGTTGGGTAGCATTAAAAAAATTGTTTCCGTTCTTGAAAGCGCTTCAACGGAAACGTAACTTCGATATAATATTGAAGTATGTTATGCAGGATGTTTGGGTATTTTTCGTTGTAGAGATCACTCCACAATTCGTTACTCAAGAGAGCTTTGAAGTTATTAATACTGTTTTCTGAGAATGATCTTCCATAGCTAATGTGATTACGTGTTTGTTTTTGACATCCTATCTTTGTTGAAACGTGAATTATTTGGGCGTAATGGTCAGGCAAACAGATCTATAACCGTCGCCTTATATTCAGAATTTTTGCGGATAATAAAATTATCTATACATGTACTTGAAGTTACAGTTACCCTCGTTGGTTCATTAACAGTATACTTCAAGTTGAAGCATGCTAACTGATCACGAAAATAGTTCAAATCCCTACTATTACTAGTAAAGTTTATGGTGAAATCCCCACCTATTAAACGGTATCATAATTCCTACTACTAGGGTTAGTAGTCCGTTGAAGTGATTCAAAATCGAAATGAAATTTCCTGATGGAGGTCTGTAGATGCACACACAGATAAAACTGGATTTTTGAGTCAACACTGCAACATTCAAGAACTCCCTCTACATAGAAGCTCGTCAAATCAACCACTGTTATCAAAAGTATGACAATTTTTTTCCAGTACGTTCTGTCAGAGGGGTTTTGGCATTCAGTTTGTTTGTATCCCTATCGTGTTCAGATATGCGTTTTTCTAAATATCGACCTGTTTTACCAACGAAGCATTTAATACAATTATTACAGTAAATTTTAACGACGACGTGAAAAAGACTTTCAGAGAGATTTATCTCATAAGATATTTTGTTATATTTTATTGTCAGATCATTAGTTTTGTTAGAAGGCTTGTTATCATGGAGATCTTTTTTATTAGTAATGGAGGGTAGTTGTTTCTTTATTTGTTCAAGATTTTTTGTATGGTATTCTGAGCACTCTTGTTTCGAATTTGTAATGAGTTCAAGTTATGTTAAAAATTATCATGAGAATAATAGTTGAGAAACCTCTCTGAAAAAGTTGGATTGTTATAGGTACCAATCTACTTTCAACACGTTGCTATGAGTTTTTATGACATTTGTGTCAAGAAAAGCTAAGGAATTGTTATTTTCTTCCTCTAAAATAAATGTCAATCTTGAGTGAAACTCTGGAACACGTCCATAATTTCGGAGTTATTATTTTTAGAGATTTCTGTGAAAATGTCGTCAACATACCTTTTGAAAAAAGGGAACAGGGAAAGATAGATAAAATTGGAAAATTCCAATTTTTTCGGGACAAAACAATTCCGAATATAACATACTTCACCAACATTCCAGTTGACTTTCAATAAAAATAATAAAAAACGTTGGAATAAAATGTCTAAATTCACCACGTTATGGCTAGAAACTTTCATCAAAGTTTTTGAATTCTGTATAGATTCAAGTTATTTCACGCAATGGAATTTTTTCAGACAGATATATGGTTTATGAATGGGTAATTGCAAGTTACCTATTTGCACTGATCTCATTATGTCAGAAATACAACAACAATGCTTGGGCAAACTATATTTCGCTGGCCCCTTTTGGGTATTAAAATATGTTCAATTCATTCAATATTTCAACTACCAATAAAATCTTAAATGGATAATTTCCTCCAACTCTGAACTATAGGAGAGAAAGTTCCAACATCGCTGACGTACTTTTGAAACTCTGAATGACTAACTCGGAAATCTTTCTCGTCGCTGCCAGGCCTAAAATGTAGCTGGAAAAATAAACTTGCGTGTTGTGTGACCTGTCAAATCCACAGGGGCCCGTATGTTTGGTCCAATCAGGATAAAAGTTTGTATGTTTTTATTCCATTATTGATTGAACATGTGGCACTAAGGCAACTGAATAAACCCCTCAAGAAATGAAATTGGGGATTTTGGCCTGAAACGACACGTAGCTCAGTGGCGGATCGGTAGTAGAAATATAGATAATTGGCTGATTTTGTTGCAATAGAAATCATTTCTGATCTCGCATTCCTTTATTGATATATTCCATTAGAAATGTGCAGTGTGTATAATAGTTCAACCGTAATAGGTAGTTGAATTTAGTTTTCTGATCAACCTTGCCCAGTAACTAGCCTAAAAATAATATTCCATATCCCAAGTTGGCATAGATCTATTGATTACACAGTTCCTAAGGCCATAGTAAAACTATGTATACGTGTCAAATTTGAAGGCGATTGGTGGTCTTTTGTCTTGCACGGCGAACCCGAATTCGATTCCTGCAAAAATTGACACAATATGTGGAGGCCCTGGGGCAACAAAGGAGTGGAGGCCCCTAATTATTTTTCAAACAAGTTATTTTTATTTTTATTTATTGCGGAACAAATCAAATTATTTCGACACGAGCATATGTAGGTATAATAAAATACAAGAAATAAATTAAATTACAGCGTAAACGAATGGATTCTTGCGAGCTTTTTTCGACGAAAAATCATTGATGATTTAGGTCAAATCCAGCATCCGGAGAAAATCATTCTCAATGCTAAGAAGCGATAACTTTGATAGGCGGCTTTGTTTCATCGTAATTCTCCTAATTTTTTCATTTTGGAAAATGAGCGCTTTCCAGTGCAATTTGACATCATCACATTCTCAGTTGTAATATCACAAGAGAGTGAAAATAATTCGACAGATTTTCGAAAACTTGTTGCCAGGCAATAGATAAGAGAGACCAACTGGCTCGAGTGGCTATTGCCAACAAGTTTGAGAAAGAAATCTAGATAAATATTTTCTACTATATCGAACTCTCGTGTGGTATTCTTTAGATTATTTTTTGATGTTACGATCACAAGCACATTTCCTTGCAAAATTATATAATGTACTAAACCGGTTTTGATTCACTTCACACTTTTCATGCGAATTGATGACAGACGTCAAATTAAAAATATAGGTTGTCAGAAAATAAAAACAAAATACTTCAAATTATTCCCGCGACAATTTTCTAGGTAGAATATTCCCACTATTGATTGGCCAAAACGTATATGAATTGAACGTTTCCATTGGTTTCTAGCAATGTCAAAAAATAATCACTGTAATTTCAATGTTTGAAAATGTAGCTCTGAAATTTTGGTTTTCAAGAATTTGATAGTAGAACATCTTAGATTGGTCTTTTTGATAGTCCTTTTTCAGAAGGATTTACATTTGTTGCGGAATGTCATCCTTCTCTTAGACTCACACTTTCAGATTTCGGGGATTTCTCTGCTACAAGCGCGCCACTCAGCGGACACTTGTCGACACCAATAAATAGGAAAAACGGGCAAAGTGTTTGTAGAATCGGCAGAAAAATTGTCAACAGAATTTGAACTTTTGTTCTATTATGGAATGCGCACAGGGCTCTTATAAATAATTTTATGCAATTATATTCATAAATTGAAATATTATTTTCTTTTGCTTATGATTATTGAATTTCATTGTGTATCTAGATCGCTTGTGTCATTCGAAAAATACATCGACAGAAAATCCTTCATTTAATAAAAAAAAATTTTATTTTTTTTTTAAATTCAATTGTTCTTGTTTTTACAGCTAATTTTGATACGATATAATATTTTGTATTAATAGTATGATGTTTTTCTTGGTGATTGTTTCTCGCAAATACACATGATTCATCAGATCGAAAATTAATATTAACCATGGATTTTGACAAGAATACGAAACATGTTTTTGAATGTTTAAAACGAAAGATGAGAGGAAAAAGTGGGAGAACTGCTCTTTTGTTGTCAGATTTTTTATATATAATTTTGCATATCCTTCGGTATTTGTTAGGAAATTTTACCCAAAAATGTATATTGTGGAGGCCCCTATATGCAGCCCCGTTTGCCCCCCTCTTAATCCGGCTCTGTAAATGCATAGCTCTGCAAGATATTGCATTGAAATAGTTATTTATCAAGCCGTCAAGCCGTTAAGTGTGAAAAGACCATTTCCGCATGTGTTACGTACAACATTTTTCCTACGAGTATAATATATTTTATCTAAAATTTTTATGAGAAAGGAAGAATACATAATATACTTTTATTTATTTTCAATTCAAACTAATTATGAATAATATTAAAATTAAATGTACAATTGGTAGCATTATGCAAATTTAACGCCGATCGGCTCTCCTTAGATGTGTCATGAAAGAAAGCTTGTTGAATTTTCGCTGAATTATCGACAGGTGAGGATGCTGCTTCGCGAGAAACTGATGTCGATGGGGAGCTGGAGTTTGGTATTGGAGTGTTTGAACGTTTTTTAGAATATGATTATCATTTTCGAGCAAAGTCTCGATGTATGATTCTAAAAAAATAATAATGGTGTATTATGGTGCAAGAGGGAAACCCGCCTGCGATCCTCAACTCCCCAAGTTAGGACTGAGTATAGTTTTCCCAATATCAATTGCAGAAGCATAAAAAAGTCTTGCGGCGAAATCGTGTGAGCAGCAGTGGCGGAGATAACTAATTTTATTTAGATATTTTAAGATTTTAAAAATATTTCATAAATAATGAAAAATGAAAAAAAATTTAAGACAAGCTTTTATTTATACAAATACATTAAGAAAGAAAAATAATTTCTTTTATTGTTTGATGTAGGTTATTATTATATATTTTTAATCTTTCAGAGCTATTAAAACACAAATATAACGCGTGATTTATGACCTCCCATCGTAGACACACATCACACATCAATGTCCGACTCGATTGGCCCAGACGAATCGGGTGTACAATAGACAGCCGCCACTCGAGTCCACGTTGACTATCGGCTCTTTTGATCTACCGTTTGCCGACGGAAAATGTTTACGAGTAGTACAGATTATTTTTCGTTCTGTTTCTTCGCATATACGCTCGTATTAGCGGAGTGAGTTTTTATTTGCTCCCTATAGAAACAGCTTCTGCAATTGATATTGGATGGACTATACCTATCTTGCGACCTATCTCAGCCCCGCCCTTAAGGGATAATCAGAGATTAGGTTACGCCAATCAGCGCGCTAATTGATCCTGTCACAGACATAGATTTCCATTCACCGTGCCTTTTAATGTTGGTGATGTTGGCCCCAGTGTCGGCCAACATTGTGGCTAACGGCCGCTGGAAACAATGACCGGTGTATTTCTCAGGATTTGGGAGGCCCAAGTACATAGATTTGATGGCATTTTTCCAAAAGTATTAATTCTCACACATTTTCCTGATTTGAAGAAGAGAAAAAACCGCCGATGATGAGTGTCAGCAGCAGACTGGTATACTTTTTATATTATTCTAGATAGCTCGATCTTTCATTTTCGGGGTCGCAAACCACAAATTTTCTCATAATGTTGGTTTTTGTGTTCGGGATGGTAATAACAAGAAAATGTTTCTTGTCTTCAATATCGTCTATCGTCATATTCATCAATTCTTCGTGACGGCACGCACCAGCGATTCCAAAAATGATAGCCACCTTCGTCAAGAGGATGTCGTTGCCCGGAGCATCAGATAAGAGTTTATAGATTTCCAGTTTTTCGAAAATCTTCGATTTCTTCGGTTTGAAACCTTCATTCGGTCTTTTTGGATATGCCGTTAATTTAAAATATTTGCCTATCGATGTCTTTCTTCAATTTTACAGTCATTTTAATCATTGAGTACTTCGACCATAAGGTTGGCGGACAAAGATTTCTTAATAAGTGGTGAAAGTATACTATAAATACCTCTTCTTTCAGTGATAGTGTATTTTTCCCCTTATACCACAACTCAATTGCTGCAAATTCTCTCTCGTAACGCCATCGAGACTTTTCTGGAACTAACGCTACTTATAAAATCGGCAGCCTCCAAGATTTTTGATGGAATGTCACTTAATGAATCTTCTGATTTGTTAGTTTTTTATATCAAATTGAAAATTATATTTGAATATAACTTTAGGGTACCGCAATTCTGCTTTGTTGAAGTTAACAATATCTACTTATTTACCCGATTCTATGGTAACGAGAGAACGTACCATAGACAAATTAAAAATAAAGAGACTGTTTGAAACATAGGCAATCTTGACCACCAAGTTTTGGGTACGGCCAGTCGCGCATAGAGGCGCTGCCCGCAATCGACAGACGACTGATGACATGATAATTTTCCAATTTCGTCAATTGTCAGAAAATAGAAATTCATTGTTTACACATGTATTTTTCATTACGACAAACCACTCAATAATTTCAGAATAATTCTTCTACTGTTGTCATCGAAAAATTAATGACAGAAATTATACTATGGACTTGAATTAGGAACCCAACGTCGAAAATAAAATGTTTTGTTATTCGAGTTGACGCTGAAATTCCTGGAAATATTCTTTTACATGGTAAAATATAAGCTGCTTTTCGCAAAGCGATACTTATTTCCATCCATCAGTTGCAGAAATATTTTTACAAACTGATACTTATTTCCATCCACCACTTTCCATTTCCCTATCACCATTTGAGGAAGTACCTACGAAGATTATCATCAAACTGGAGTATTTGTTATACCTACTATGTAGTTCTCCTTTGTGCTAATAAATGAACAAAATTATTGAAGGTCTGTTGTAAATGTAGGTAATTTGTTTTTATTTTGGTTGATTTGATAATAAGACTGAAGAAAATTTTTAATTTTGTAGTTTTTCAGAGTTTTATTATTGTTTGGTATGTAGTTGTACCTTGTCCTAGACACAATAAAGTGTGTTTTTATAGTGTTCAACTTATTATTCTTGTTTTATAAGAACTTTAATTTTGTTCTTGATATCATGAAACAAAGATTTATTTTGAAACTTTATTTTAACCACGAACGAACTAACAGATTTCACGAATCGATTACTGTATATATTTTATTAGTGATCGATTTGCCATTCCTGTATTTCATATGATACAATCATTCATATGAAATACAGGAATAGCAAATCGATCACTTATAAAATATATACCAAATCAGTCATATAAAAGTAACACGTTTAAAAAACCCGCCTTATCTCAATCGGTAACTGAAGATAAATCTGTTCTACCAACTGTACTAACTTAGTTCGGCCAGTTGCGAGATATGTCGCCACTGTCTAAACTTGGTGCCAACTTTTACTGCAGGTTTGACAACTCTCTTTATTTTTACTTTCTCTATGGAACGTACCGTGTATCTTAGATGGATGAACTTGTCAATCGCTACTGCCAACCAATTTAAAAAGCTATATGCAAAAGTTAAAGGATATAGGAAGTCCACTAAATCTTACAAAATTTTCACAATATCTTTGGGCCAATATGATTCGAACGATCAAAATGAAATTTGCAGAAACACACGCTTATACCTTTTTGAGCTCACTTTTTTCGACATTTTGCTTCAATGGCACATCAGAATATTGCAGTGTCATTCTAATATCTCCGTATGAGCAATACAAGTCAACTATAATGGTTTCACCAAAAAAAGAAATTGTCCAAGAACTTGAGTATCACCGTTTTGTGAGTCTCACATACAATGACGTGATATGGTGACAAATTATGGATATTCGTTTGAATAATTCTGAGTATTTTGAGATCGTACGGAAAAGTACTTTACCGCACTAGATCGGAAAAGTGTTTATTTTCTCACGACAAATCATTAAATAAGTGCCCTTTTCCTCATACTCGTAGGAAAATAATTTCTATAAAATGATTGGAAGAACATAACTCATGAGAAATTGCTTGTAATAAAATTGCTGGACAAAATACGGGTTTTACAATAGCTCCTTCAGGTGAATAACTTTATTCTAAATAATGAAGAAGAATAAATTGCGTGAACATGAAGAATGGAAATCAAATTCTTTATTAGTTTCAACTGACAAACATTCTCATTTTGTATAGGAAAGGTCAAAAAGATACCTAATACTAGGCAAGAAAAATATACAAATACAGAATATAAATATGAATACGTACAACAGGATTTATCACAGAGGATCGTTTATAAACTCATCGGGTGTTTTGTTGAAACAATTGATTTGATAGTTTTATGTAACCATTTAGCCAAGGAGATTTTACCGATTATACTCAACAGTTTTTTTGATGAGTATTACTAATTGATATCGCTATGGAGTTGTTGAAAATGTACATTGACAATTCATACATGAATAAGCGACTACAGTTGAGATTTCGTTATTTTGATAAACTGTTAGACATGAGTTGAATGTACACCTCAAAATAACACACATAAACACCTTAGCGAAACTCAACTTCAACTTGGCCATAATATATGCTCATCAGTTGATTTTTATACAAAACAGCTCGCAGGTTTTTGAACGTATAAATCGGTGAGCTCAATTCAGAAACTAACTATTCGCAGTGGTGTTCCAATTCAGATACCCGTTCATATGAATACCTAAGAATATAACTCTTAGCAGCTGCTTAAGTTGGTATGAATAACGTTTATTTGACGTGACGTATTTGACTGATCATTATAAAAACGAATCATCTGAGTTTTTCTACGTTGAAAAGAAAATGTATTCACATTCAGGAGCTAAAATATGTGTTTCGTTAGGCGAGATCGAAAAGCTAATATCATCCATGGAACTGGTCCCAGGATGGATCCCTGAGGTACACACATCTAAACCAGTTTCATTTCTGATGTTGAAAACGAGAGTGCATTCTTCATAAAATATGAATGAAACATTTATTTCTGTAAGGATCGAAGAAACCCAGTTCAGAAAATATCCTTCCCAAAAATGAAATAGTTCGTCGTGATTACGCAGTCGAAAGCCCTGCTCAAGTAACAGGATCGCAGCAGGGCACTTGCCTGTGTCAATACAATCTCTGGGATAATTATTAAAAGTGAGTATGGCAGTTTGTCTTGAGAACGAAAATAAGGCTGCATATTGCAGAACCTTTGAGAAATTCGGGGGGGCAGTCACTGGTCTGAAATTATCGATTATGCATAGAGGTTACGTTTTCTCTTTCCTGTTTCCAGAGATGTAGGAAAAGTACCACTTGAAAATGAAAGATTTTCTAGGGAAGTAATTGGTTTCATAATTATGTACAAAATCCTTAACTATAAAAACGGGTATCTCGTTAACTCCTCGTGATATTTTGTTTTTCATTTGTCGGGCTCTAAATACATAGTGTGAGGATTAAATATATTCTGCTGTTCTTGAACCAGAGTAGCAATATTCTGGAATGTTACCGTATCAAAGCCTTGGGTGCTTTGATAAAAAAATCTTTGAGTTCAGGTACAACCCAGCGGAGACATCAATAATCGTATCATTATTTTTCCTCAGTCTAAATGAATATTCTAAAATATTTAATTCGTGATATTTGTATTAAATGTATAATAGATTTTCGATAGGCGGTTTTTGGAATTATTTTTTCCAGCAAAAAAGCGCGTATGGACGACAAATATCTGAATTTCGTCAAGAGTATCAATTAAAGGTTGTTATAACTACATCAACGCAACTTATTTATATTCGAATTCAAGTAGTGGAAATGAAAATGAACATTCGAGTAACTTCCCTCCAGAACAGCTGGATAGAACAGAAACACATAATGTGTCTCCTAATTTAATAAAAGTATGCGACAGTTGAGAGTACTAAAATGTGTCAAGATTGTGAAGGGACGACAAAGCAGTTAGTTGCTTTTCATTTGTTAAATTAGATTTTGAAATGGCACTCCAGTTGGAGATTGTGAACCCACTACAAACGAAAATGTTGAGTTAATGAGATGCAAACCAAATACGGTTTTTCATTTACTTATGATTACGTTCGCAAGTTTGAATCACAAAGTCATTTCTTTTTTCATTTTTAGGTCATATGATTTTTATCCAGAAAGAAGATTATCTGAGTTTGTTCATAAAGTCATAAAAAACTGCTTTTTAAAAAAAATTAAAAAATTAAAATTTGAAAATATCCCGACTTTTCCATATAAATATTCAATGAATACTCAAAAAGTATCCTTGAACTATAATAGTCTTTTATTAAATAGACAATACCATAACAAATAATTGTTGAAAATAACTCTCGATTAATATTTTACATTTTTGCATAGAAAAAATATAATATTTCATATCATTCTGACATAAAATTATGATTACTAATACCTACTAAATTTTCATTTTGTCAAACAAGCCATACGAATGAAATATTGGCAAAATTTCAAGATGAATTATTAGATTCACAGAGCAATAATAAATTCAGCAAAAGCAATTCGATATAACAAATATTTTGAAACGGCAATTTATGAGCAGTTGATCAAAATAACCAATTTTCCATTCAAAATATCAGTTTCGCTGAATCAATAGAATTTTGTAATATTTTCTATTGGGAGTTGACATAATTAGGGAATGTTTATATAAACAATTTATAATCAAAAAACAATTCCTAGAATATGAAAGTAATTCATTAGTACTCTTGATATAATTCAAAATCTCAGGAATATAACCTCCGAATTTGTGCTCCGCAGAAAAATGTTTTCACCCCCACATAAAACAAGTTATGAGCAAGAAGCTGGCTGCAGGAAACCTTGGCCAATCGAGGAACAGAATGAAATGTTTTTTAAATGTTAGTTCTCACAGCGACCATAAGAAAGATCATTTAGCCGGGAATTAAGTTTTGTATGTCCTTTTACGGAATTGTTTTTGTCAGCAACCAACTAATGAGTAACAGCTACTCTTGAATTAAGTATTACACAGTAAAATAATAATATATTTTAGTGCCTCGCTGAATTTTGTTCTAATGCCTTAACCCAAAACTTTTTTTTTTTGGTTCATTATCTATCGAGTAACAGCGTCAAACTACAACCAAATTGAAGTTCAAACATGTTTCTATTAGAACAAACATGTGTGCCACGTCTGTGCCTGTTAGTCTTATGCTATTACTATCTGTATAACATTAATGGTTTGTGCCAGGGCATTAGAACAAGATTTAGCGAGGCACTAAAATATTTTATTTTTCACTCTGTAAATACTAAATATTAAGAGTAATTCCAAACTGTTAGTCCACTGGTATGGTTGCTGTACAAAAATTTCCGGAAAGAGGACATACAAAACTTTTGCATAAATTCTGCCCATGCACTCAATCCGATGTTTAAAAGAATGAGGTAATAGACCTAATTGATGACTAGCACTAGCCTCAAAATCAGAATCAAAAGTAATTACGCTGCTTGTTGGATTGGACTCTCAAGTACCTATGAATATCATTTGGAGGTTATTGGGCCAGCAAACACATATGTGACATGCTATTTCTGAGACGTCAAAATGACGTACTTCTTCATTACATCCTTTCAAAGTAGTGAATTGGGATTAAGATGTCTAAAAACCTTGGTGCTTGCACTTATACATGTAAAAGATAACGTTAACGCATTTTGGCTACATATAGAGATTACTAAGCTTCAGAAGGGCAATTCATTCGTTTTAATTAATACTGTAACAACTCCATCCACAGTGGATTTTAATTTTTTTGATCGTCCCAATTTTCTACTGATATTCGTTGACAAAGATGACACTAGCAATTTCCAAAAAAATCAACATCACTGTTTTCTATTCAATTTTTTTCGAATTGACAGGCAAAATGAATATGAAATTTCTTTTCGTTCTAATACAACAAAAGAGGATTATGTTCATATCAACAAGACTTTTCTCATTTGGCTAAAGAGGATATTGAAGGACTTTAGATGTCAAAATACTGATTTTAAAGAATATCATTGATCCATGTCAAATCAACACTCAAGGCTAATGCTGATGAAACTTTTTTGAAGAATGAACTAAATAACTACTCAATCGAAGAATGACAAGAAATTTTCTTTAGTTAGCACTTCCCATGTTTTATATCTTTGAAGGTAAAATATTGATCCTGTTCTTCGATAAAAATTGGCAGGTTTCAAGTTCGTACAATGCATTATTCAGAAATTTGCTCCTTCACTTTGTGTTTAATGGTCCATTCGATTCGAAGAATTTCTAGGATACCATTTGTTTTCTACAAAATTTAAATCAAAGGCGGCAGATTCATCCATACCAAACGATTTCTGTTATGTCCGAAATTAATTTAGAAATTGCGTATTTTCTTGGACAAGATATCTGTCTTACTCATAATTCCAAATTGTGGATACATTTGCTTGGTCACTGAAGTCTATATTGAGATTAAACTTTTTAATACGCTCGTTACTTTCGAACCTTCTGAGCGTATCTATTTTCAACTCGCTCTGATTCATGAAACTTTGCCAAACGATAGTCGTGAATTTAATCACAATTATTGAACTGTTGACAGAAAGAGCTTGAACTTTAATGTATTTCATATAATCTCAAAATTGTTTCTAACATTGAGCGAATGCAAAGGGAATTCACAAGATTTATTCGTATAACAACATTTCCAAAATGTAAATATATAATCATTTAAAGTAAGTTTCTCCGACTGATGGCATAAACTTGGACAAATGTGAATAATACCTAATACAAAATTTGAATTTGGACCAATATTCTGCTCAGTGAATGGAATGAATATCTTTATAATATCTAGCCATATCTAATCTATGCGGCAGATTTTCCAATGGACACTATACTGCATATTGCAAACACCCTTGTTCTAATTGTTGGCTATCATCCTTCATGACTGCGTGTATTTTCCAAGATTGATTCTCTCTTAGACTCCCAGGAAGCATGATGTCCTCTTCTATGAGAAAGTTGATGATCTGATTTCTGATGGTTGTGGTTTTTCCGGTTTTCCTCCAACTGGAAACAGCAAATGCGCCATCACTTCGAATCTCCTGGTAGCTTCTATCAAGATTTCATCTTGATATTATCTTTTATATTTAAAAACTTTGCTTTGTATTTTTAATTCTGAATAAAGTTAGTTTGTTCCTTTAAAGTTTCAGCGATCATTTGCTACATTTGTATATTGAGAATTACTACCGTTTCAGATTTGCGACTAACTTTATTTCCGTTTTAATTCAGTAAACAATGTAACAACCCGTATACCAATGAGGCTTGTTTGATTTTCTTACAGCTTTCTTTTTAGGTGACTGTTGGCTTCATCTTCTGCTTCTATCTTGCTGAAATGACATTTTGGCCAAATTTCCCAAAAGCATAAAGCGCTGCAATTTCAAGAACTCCCCGAACATTGCACCGTGTTATTCTTTTGAGGTTAACTGAATTTTATTTTCGAAGGTTTTGACAGGCAGATAATTGGATATGAAATTGTCATTAAATTGCAGAAAATATAAAACTCAATACATACAATATGAGGGATTATGGAAAATTACTAGTTCATTAGTCAAGATTTTTACTTGCCTTTGGTACTGAATACAGGTGAATATTCGAATCTGTGACTTTAGACTGTCCACACAAAATACGAATGGGCCCATTTTACAAAAAGTATCATTACACACTACACTACTTGAAAATTAACACTTCCTCACGCGCTAATGAACTGATGAACGACGTGATTTTTGAAAGATCGAACTAGAAAATAAACTGAGCAAGATTTCAAATCGAAGAGAAGGGAAAACACAATGAATTATTACTTACAAGCTTTTATTTAGTTTCACCTGTCCCGATGTTTGTCATCAAATCTTGCAAGTTAAATTTGACCCAAACTAGTTGTTCGATTAACGTGAAATTTGGCAGGTGTTCATAGTTCCCGTGACAATGCATTATGCATTTGCTAGATAAGAAAGAAATTGCGGCTCCAATATGGCGGACGAGATTTGTGTTTATGGTCCGATTCGATTCAAAATTGGTTTTCAGGGTCCAAGATTATGAATTTTCTGACAAAATTCATAGAATCAACATGGCGGCTTCAAGATGTCCGACGATTTCTGTGATTATGGTCCGATTCTATTCAAAATTGGTATGTGGGGTTTTCGGGGTCGGATATTATGAATTTTTTGTCAAAATTATGGTCCGATTCGATTCAGAATTGGTATGTGTCTTAGGGTACTTACTAAAAAGCACAAAATAAAATAATTAATAAAAAAACATTTTTAAAAACCAGCTTTTATTCAAATACCTAATACAAATATGCTTTGATGTGATGGTTATTCCGTGAGTTATAGATTCAAAAGCTTGTCGCATCTGTATTCGAAATGAAAACTTTGCGCGACAAGCTCTTGAATCTAGAACTCGGAATAACCTACGTCACACATCCAAAGCAATTATTTTGTACTTTTTAGGGTATTTGAATAAAAGCTTGTTTATAAAAAGTTTTTTTATTAATTATTTTTTCATATAAAATCTCAAAAATTAAGTTTTAATATTGAGCGAGGATGCATTTTTGAACGGCGCCATCTACCACAGAGATTGACTTTCTTGTATAAGCAACAGGTGGTGTCCCCTCGAAAATGTAAATAATATGGAATCATTGAGATGTAGTTATAGTTTTCCCGATATCAATTGCAGAAGCATAAAAAAGTCTTGCGGCGAAATCCTGTGAGCAGCAGTGGCGGAGATAACTAATTTTATTCAGATATTTTAAGATTTTAAAAATACTTCATAAATAATGAAAAATGAAAAAAATTAAAGACAAGCTTTTATTTATACAAATACATTAAGAAAAAAAATTATTTCTTTCATTGTTTGATGTAGGTTATTATTATATCCTAAAACGTATTTCGATCGGCACACACCAAGACCACAGACGCTACTGCTTTTTAATCTTTCAGAGCTATCAAAACACAAATATAACGCGTGATTTATGACCTCCCATCGTATAGACACACCCCCAAGCATTGATGTCCGACTTGATTGGCCCAGACGAATCGGTGACAGCAGTCACTCAAGTCCACGTTGACTATCGGCTCTTTTGATCTTCCCTTCGCCGACGGAGAATGTTTACGAGTAGTACACATTATTTTTCGTTCCATTCCTTCGCATATACGCTCATGTTAGCGAAGTGAGTTTTTATTTGCTCCCTATAGAAACAGCTTCTGCAATTGATATTGGATGGACTATATAGTTATGTTCAAAGCAACTCTGCGACGTACAGTGGATGTACTTCAGCGATATAAATTAGTTTGCAAGTCTTCGCATGATTTATATTTCAGAATCAAATGAAATGATGTGCGTAATAATTGGAAATTATTCCGTCGATTAATTTTTCGAACTAAACTTTATTCTATACCCCAGGTAGAGCTAGGGCGTGTTAGGAACAATTAAAGTTCTACCCATATATAACGCATATGAAGGGCTATTTTTGGCATTTACGCTCTATTATAACAGTCGCTTTCTATTTTTCAGGTGATGGTGTTGGCCCTCACGTCTTCACTGCTCCTATCTCTGCTGAACTCTTTCGCCCTGGGCTCTATCTGTCCCCAAAAGCAATACCTAAACGCGAAACTGCAATTGTGCAAGAACTGCACCCAGTGTAAAAATGGCATGGTGGTGCTTCGACCATGCGAGTTCCACAGGGACACCCACTGCGTCCCTGTGAGCGAACTGCTCAAAAAGATCGGAACAGGCAACCCGCACAGACACAAGCACAACCTCCACCAGCAGAAACATCACAAAGAAGAAGGCGCGATCGTCTGGCGGTTCGGGGATGACATCAAGAATGAGCCTCAGAAGATAGCCGAAGAAGAACATCGAGAAGAGCCGGTGGCCGCGGAAGTGGCTAGTTCGTTGGCGCCGTTTTCTAGTGCCGAGACACTCGTGTGGGACTGGCAGGCCATTGCGCTGTCGTCAGCGGTTTTCACGTGTATACTGTTTTTTCTAGTTATCACCTTCTACTCCTTGCATCAGGCTAAGCAGTGGAGGAGGCTGAAGGAAAATTTTGAAGCTGGTAAGTTTACCTTGTTGATAATGATGATAATAATAAAGTGTCTTTATTCAATTGAGTTCATTACAAACAATAACAAGAAAGCGTATCGCGATATTTGTATTTCATTACATCGTTTTAAAATGCGGGAAGTACAAGAATTGAATGAAGATGATCCAGACAGACTGAAATCATGTGCCAGTTATTGAATGGTCATAATAATTACTTCTACAAAGTGTGCTTTTCTGGCGAATCTTCCTTTTATTTGAATGGACATGTGAACAGGCACAACTGCAGATACTGGAGTGATGTAAATCCACATTGGTACAGAGAAACTCATTCCCAAACACCCCAGAAATTAAATGTTTGGAAGACCATATTGTAGGTTCATATTTTATTGATGGTAACCCAACGTACAAAAGTATCTAGAACTTCTTGATACAACTGTAAACCCCGCAATCACTCAGCTACTTGGAGACGATGATAATCTACTTGAAGGTCAGCTCACCTTTCCAACAAGGTGGAGCTCCTCCACATTTTGTCGCACCTGTACACCAATTTTTAAATGACAATTCCACAGGAAGATGGATTGGAAGGCGAGGACCAATAGAATGGCCTGCGAGATCTCCTGATTTATCACCATTAGACTTTTTTGAAATTTTTCTCTATCACAGCCCAATTCCTTCGAAGATCTACGCAGAAGAATTGATGAATAGACGAGTGTCGTGTAAAAATTGTTGGAATAACCTATGCTCTAATAAATATGATTTCAACTGGGTCGCAATTTAATTTTTGCTGGGAATGGAGTTGAAAGTTCTTACAGCATAACAGCTGAGAGATCTTTGAAATTGAGAACACTACACAGATTGGCATACCGAGTTTTACGATCATTGCGACTGTTTCACTTACATGAGAGGTAGAGGAGGCCAAGGTGGAGTGATTACGAAAAGGCCGTTATATACGTGCAACGTAATAAACTAAATTTTTTTGCGAATAAAAATATATTTGTGAAATGAAAAACTATCATAGAAAACGTTAGCCTGAACCATATCATGGAATCGGTTGAATATTCAGTGCTAGTTTTATTGTGGTACGGACCTGAGAAGTGCAATAAAGTCTTAATAACCCGAATACACGACATCACCTGCGGACTATTGGAAAATAAAAAAAGTTCCATTGTGTATTTGTAGTTGGCTACTAAAAATCTCTAATGGAACAAATATGCTTGAAAATTAAATTTGAAACCTTTTGTCATAGGAGGGCTTTGAAACCTGCCAATAAGTCTTCCTACTCTTGAGAAAAACAATAAATAACCTGCATGAATAAAAAAAGCCACCAACAAACCTCCACAAAACTCTCATAAAACTAAGAAGAATATAAGTGGCATTTAAAATGTTACTTGTGGAAAGGGATTCAATGCTGCAATTCTCTACCTACATTTTTTCTTTCTAGAACTTGGATACAGAACTGTATGTGCTTTGGTTGGTTATTAAAAAAATACATTTATTGGAATATACATTCTTTCAGTCGCATTCTTGGTCTACCGCAATTTCTCTTGAACTTCGTGACAGACTGCATGTCTGGAATTATCTGTTACGATTCCATCACAAACAAATCTCGGCTATCCAGACTATGTAAGTGAAACAGTGCACCTGTCGCTTTGCCACTTTCATTCACTAAATCTCGAGTTCGCCGAGCTAGGCCAAGTTCAAGGAAGACGAATGAAGATATTTAAACATTTTTCGAGCTGGGCGGTCGATAGTTCAAATGACATCTAATTGCGAAGACGAATTCCATTGCTGATGAGATTTCCACTATCCTTTCGAATTGATTTCGGTAGAACCGATTGAGAATTGCAGATTTATTTCGAGAAATGAGAGAATTGGATTTTCAATCCGGTAGAACGAATAATTAGATCTTACTCTATGGAATTGGTTTTTAAGGAAATGGAGAAAAAAATAATACTTCTAATGAGGTCCAAGGTGAAAAGTTTGGGAGCTATACATTATTTCACATCAAAGATTTTGAGTAATAAATTGCTTCATTATGTGATAAAACTGTCTTTAGAACCCAAATAATGAGATAGTAGCTCATGAAATGCATTTCTAACAAAAAAAAATCGCAATATAAAATGATTTCAAAGAAAATTGCTGGGTACAAGCACTCATGATTCATGTGCCTTTCCAACGTCGAATTTTTCCACATTTCTCAATTTTTGCACGTCTAGATATAATATAACACCAAAAACGTGTGCAAATAAATTTACACTGCATAACATGGGTCCTTATTGCATGATGTACTTCATCAAGACAGTTATCCATATAAGGAGTATTTAGAAAGTTGAAATCAAGTTGCGAGATATGGTATGAACGTTCATTGTGTTAGTCACATTGCTTGTAATACCAAATCCGTGTGAAGGTTCACTCGTGTGACCCGTATTTTTCCGAATGGACATATACAGAGTGAAAACACCTCCACGATCGGAATTTTTATACAAAATTATCGATCATTTTATTAGCCACGATAATATTTTCATTTTAATTTTTTGTTGTTGTGTGTTAGTCGATTTTTAACGGAATTATATGAGTAATTATGAATTGAAAAATGAGAGGAATCAGGAAGCACACATAGATACATTCGACACAAACAAAGAACTACAAAAAATCTGACTTGTGTTTGCTTTACTTAGCTCGGTTTAGGTATTATAGTCTGTATAGTTATTTTTGTTTTGCTATATATTATTTCTTTCCCCACTGCCATTATAGACGAGGGTCGATAATTTTTGAAACCAAAAAAAATAATAGTAGGATGAAACGTTTTGGAAGAGAATATAACAAAAATGAAAGGAAAAATAATTTACGGACGATCTGAGGTCGGGAAGTGGAAGGGGGTGAGTTTTAAGGGTAAAAAACGGTTTATCTAGATTTTCGGCAAAACTACAAGTCCTATGGAAAAAAGTTGTAGGTAATAAAAAGATCTACAACTTTTGTATCCACACTTTTTTCACATAACCTCAAAATGTATGTGAAAAATTCAAATATCCAAGTTTTTTGTTTTTTATTTTTATCTTTTACAAAAAAAAAACACGAAATTTGGTGAAAATTTACCTTTTCATGTCCCAAACACACTGTAATTTATTAAATTTGAAATATTTATTTTTTCACCTTATTTTGACTTAATATCGAAAAAACACCCTAATTTTCAATCAAAAATTCTCGCTTTAAAATATCAGCTTTTTTTAAAAAGTCGGTAGGCTTTTTATTCGTTGAAATCTCTACTTTCTGATGGTAAAAAAAAATACATTACTATGGTAAATGTTCTCAGAAAATGCAAAGAAACGAAAAAAACTCGAATCCGAATTTAATAAGACATCTACAATATTTTGAGAAAGTTGTAGAATCTTCTTTAAATTATATGCGTAGATGCCTATTTATTGCTATTTTGAGATAACTTATAACTTCATAGAGAAGTGGAGAAGGGGCTAGGAGGGTCTGGGCCTTACCACCTGTTATTTCTTTGCATTTTCTGAGAACATTTACCATAGTAATGTATTTTTTTTTCACCATCTGAAAGTAGAGATTGCAACGAATAAAAATCTCACCGACTTTTTGAAAAGCTGATATTTTGACGCGAGAATTTTCGATTGAAAATTAGGGTGGTTTTTCGATATTAAGTCAAAATAAGCTGAAAAACTAAATATTTCAAATCAAATAAATCACAGTGTGTTTGGGACATAAAAAGGTAAGTTTATCCAAATTTCGTAAAATAATTTTTTTTAGTAAAAGATAAGAATAAAAAACCAAAAACTTGGTTATTTGAATTTTTCACATAATTTTGAGATTATGTGAAAAAAATGAGAATACAAAAGTTGTAGATCTTTTTATTACCTACAACTTTTTTCCATAGGACTTGTAGTTTTGCCGGAAATCGAGATTACTCGTTTTTTACCCTTGAAAACTCACCCCCTTTCACTTCCCGACCTCAGATCGCCCGTAAATTATTTTTCCTTTCATTTTTATTATATTCTCTTCCTTTTCCAATGTGTTTCATCCTACTATAATTTTTTTTCACTTTATACCATTTTTGAAGGCTTTAGCCCTGGTCTATAACCTGTAATTACCACTTGTTATTTGTAATGAGAACAATAAATAAATAAATAAATATATATATATATATATATATATATATATATATATATATATATATATATATATAAGAACTACAAAAAATCTGCCTTGTGTTTGCTTTACTTAACTCAGTTTAGGTATAGTCTGTATGTTTTTTTGTTTTGCTATATATTATTTCTTTCCCCACTGCCATTACCTGTATTACCACTTGTTATTTTAATGAGAACAATAAATAAATATATATATATATATATATATATATATATATATACAGGGTGTAATCTAACCTCTTGCACTCCCGTGAATGTCGAGTGTATAATGCCATTCGATAACGAATTACAGTGGTTAAAAATCTGTTTTTTTTTAAACATGTTTTGTTATTTCTAAAATTTTGGGAAGTGCCACCCGCCCTGCTCAGAGGAAAACAATTGCAATTGCCGAATGCAATAAACATTTAACTCTACATTTGATTAAGGTAGAATAATGGACTGTGTGGTAAATGTATACATTGCGGCTGCCTGAGATAGATATTCAATTTCAAAGTGAAGAAAACATCTAACCTTGTTATACCAAACTGGTGATATAGTCAGAACTAGTTGACTTCATACTCTGCTTTGAGGCACTTATCATAATTATCACAGTCACTGGTAAGAAACAAACGACACGAATATTATTGAAAAGGGAAACATTCATTCGCAATTGCATATTGTTTTGAGTAATCACGGCCATTGTTATGATTAGACATCGGGTGAACTGAACACTGTTGTCAAGCAAGATTCTCGCAGCACGGTTTACTAATAAAAGTTTGTTATATTCTACTAGTGTTGTTTGATTGGCTGGTGAATGAAATATCGTAATAGCAACATATCAGAAAACAGTATGCGATGTGCAGGATAATTAATTTGAACATTACTGTCTTTTGCTGGCTCTTGAAACTAAACACCGAGCTGTTCCGTGCGTATTTTGAAGAGTAGAGGACAATATGAATCACTCGTCGCATTTATGAATAAAGTAGTAAATTTACATTCTGGTTAAAGTCGCCAATCACTGTGCGGTAGTTTTCGTACTAGATATCTAGTGAACGCCCGCACAGTTATTGGCGACACCGGAATCCAACCAGAATTGAAATTTACTACTTTATTCATAAATGCGACGAGTGATTCATCTTGTCTTCTACTCTTCAAAATACGCACGGAACAGCTCGGTGTTTAGTTTTAAGGGCCAGCAAAAGACAATAATGTTCAAATTAATTATCCTGCACATCGCATACTGTTTTCTGATTGGTTGCTAACTTTCAATCACCAGCCAATCAAACAACACTAGTAGAATCTAACAAACTTTTGTTAGTAAACCGTGCATGCGAAAATTTCGCTTGGCAACAGTGTTCACTTCACCCGATGTCTGAATCATAACAATGGCCGTGATTTTTCAAAACAATATGCAATTGCGAATGAATGTTTCCCTTTTAAATAGTGTTTGTGTCGTTTGTTTCTTACAAGTGACTGTGATAATTTTGATAAGTGCCTTAAAGCAGAGTATGAAGTCAACTAGTTCTGACTTTATCACCAGTTTGGATATAACAACGTTAGATGTTTTCTTCACTATGAAATTGAATAGCTTTCTTAGACAGCCTGCAATGTATTCATTTACCACACAGTTCAACATTCTACCTTATTCAAATGTCTAGTTGAATGTTTATTGCATTCGGCAACTGTCGAAGTTTTCCTCTGAGCAGGTCACCTGAAATTGGGCGGGTGGCTCTACCCAAAATTTTGTCGAATTTGCACGGGTCTGCAAGAGGTTAGATTACACCCTGTATACGTATATATATATATATATATATATATATATATATATATATATAAATATTTCAGTCGTCAAGTGTCGACGTGCCCAAAATCTAATCTGTTTCTTGTTAATCTTTTTGGAACACTTTTTAATGATTCATATAATTTCCATTAAACTTTCAATACTAAGTCAACAACGAAATTCAATTTAGTGTAAACCCCTCGAGAATATCACAACGTGCCTCGTGAAGTCCTTGAAAAGTTTCAAATGAAACTCTGGAAGTAATTAAAATTTTGCCATTATCGGAGAGGGACATTAAACGGAATATTTCCATCCTACATTAAAAATCCCATATGAAGCAGGACATTTTTGAATAATTACAGCGACATTATCCTATATGAAGAGGGACATATTCAGCGATAATTGCCATGGTTATATATTTATACGTCCATGATAATTGCCCGGTAGGTATCGAAAATTTCCCTATAGGTCCGTATCTATAGTAACGATTGTTAAAATGTGCATTTGTCATCTTGACATACATAAATATTGAATTTTAAAAGTCTTTGAAATGTCACGTTTCGGAAAACCTACATGTAAATTTTAATAAAATATCAAACTTAGCACACTTAGCACGCTTTATATTAGCTTCACTTGTATGTTTGTTTGTAACCGACTCCTTTGGGCGCTAATTTGACCCACTTTAAACGGTCAGATTTCATTCAAACTTTGTAGATTTATCGAGATTATTCCATTTTTTTATTTGCAACAAAATTATAAAAATAATAGTTCAAAAAAAACTAAAAAAACACGCTTTTATAAATAAACCAAACTAAAAAGTAGGAAATAAATAATAGTTTGAAAAAATTTAAAAACACGCTTTTATAGAAAACCAAACTAAAAAAATAGAAAATAAGAAAAAAATTTATTTTATTTAAAAAAAAGCGTGGGGTGCATGGTATCGCCTCGGCCAACAATTACCTGTGATCTGAGACATTTTTTACTTTACTGTCCTAGGTGTGTAATGTACTATATAATCATTGATACCATGCACCCCACGCCTTTTTTTAAATAAAATAATGTTTTTTCTTATTTTCTATTTTTTTAGTTTGGTTTTCTATAAAAGCGTGTTTTTTAGTTTTTTTAAACTATTATTTATTTCTTTCAACTCCGGAAATATTCTACCGAATTACACTCGTGCATCAGAATAAACCTGATAATTTTCCGTTCAAACATGTTGTCAGTAAAAAACTGCGTTCGGTTATTTTCATATTTGCAATAAACTCATGCAGTTTTTAGACAACATGCTTTCATGGAAAATTATCGGTAATTTTGATGCACTCGTGTAATTACTTCAAAAAAATATAATATTCAGGCTTGATCTGAGAAATTTTATGGCAGCACATAACGTCGTAAATCAGGTTTAATTACATATACAAAAAAACCGAAGACAAACGGTCGATAAGAGAGTTCATTCACCATATCATTGCCACTCATTAGTTGATTTACTTCTAGAGTAGAAACAAGTACCGGGGTGAATTGAAGTTGGAGGAGTGAGGAAATTTCTCCCGAGCAATCAAAAATTTCAGAAATGTGTTCCACAAGAACATTGCAATTGGTGTTCATTGCAATGTTCTTGTACGGAATAATGTGTACATTTTAAAATAGGAAATGATGAAGCCTCCTCATCCTTTCAGAGCGTTATGTTCAGTATTCAACGGACTGATTTGAAAATGACTCAACATGCCAGCAAAAGTTTTCCGAATAGAAATATTGTTTTTCATGGTATAGTTGAATATAAAACACGCTAATATACATTGGTGGATACAAGAAGAGCAATGGGACGCGCTTTTCCCCCTTATTTTTTATTAGCAACTTCAGGATACAAATAGTAGTGAAGTAATGTTAGATTTTAGCTTCAGAAAGTTAGGGGACTGCGGTAACTTTTCACTGTACATTAGTGATGATGATAGGAACAACATATAAAAGGTACATAAGGTAATTTAATTATTAAAGAAATAAGTTGCAAAATTGAATTTTTATTGAATATCTGGGAACAAGTATTATTAAAAAGGTATATGAAGTTTTTCTTAAAAATCAAAACTGTAAGCTGCAGATTTTTTTTTCTAAAATACACAAATGTGAGGCTGAATTGCATCGCTGGAGGAGCACGTAAACACGAGCGCGCTTGTTATAACTTTTAATCTAATTGATCAAATTAAGCTAACAAAAATTTTAATGAAAGGAGAAAAAAGTAGCTGACGAGATGTCATGTTTTCAAACGTGAAAAAGTATAGGAATAGTACATATATGAAGTTACGTCAAAGTAGAATTTTCTATAAAATCAATTAAAGATCTGCCATTCTTTAAATTTTCAAGATAAACATCTGAAATTTTCGCAGTTTACTCCCAAAAATGACACTTGAGGTGTATAAATGAAAAAAAATCTCAAAATTATTTCTAAAACTACATTAATCAAAATATTGAAAAATTTCAAAAAATGACAAATTTGAATTTTTAGGCCATGCTTCGAAAACCAAAATCTCTAGTTTAAAATGTGATATTAAGATTTTTCAATAGCATTTTCTGAAGCTTGTAATCCATACTACAAGAAGCTTTGATTGATTTCATTAAAAAAATTTAATCAATAGTAAAAACCAAAAAATAAACATATGTTTCTCCAAAATTCGTGAAATTTGTTCCTAACAAACTTTGATAACGTTTATAAGAAAAAAAAGCTTACCCAACCAACATATATGTATATCAAGACCTCAAACAAGGTATACGCAGCGTAATTTTTTTTTCTTTGTTAATATAAGTGTAAATTGTATCAAATACGAAAATATTACGTTCTTCTATTATTGACGAAATGTTCATTTTCATAAATGAGTTCCTGCTTGAAATTCTCGTTTGAAATATAAATATAAGTTATTCTTTTGATTTACTTTATATTGGATCGAAAATATCATAATTGAATGTTAGAGAGAGATAGAACACGAGAGAACAGTTGATCGGTAAGTTTAGTGCTCGCCTGACTCTCTACGTATACTAGTGAAGTAATATTACTTTTAGCTTTTAGAAGTTGGGGGACTTTACATTTGTTATAACTTTTGATCTAATTGATCAAATTGAGCTAACAAAAATTTTACTGAAAGAAGAAAAATGCAGCTAACGTGAAGTCGTATTTTTGAGCGTGAAAAGGAATATGTATAGGAATAGTACGTATATGAAATTACGTCAAAGCAAAATTATGTCTGAAATCAATTAAATATCTTTATTTTTTTTTTCAAGAAAAATATCTGAAATTCCCACAGATTACTTTCAAAATCACAAATAAAAAAAAGCAATTTAAAAAAATCGAAAAATACCGAACTTAATATCAAAAAATTACAAATTTGAATTTTTGGGGCCATACTTCGAAGACCAAAAACTCTGGGTTAAAATGTTATATTAAAACATGTCCGTACATGATATCGGCAAACTATAAGTGTTTTATAGAGCTTCGTTAGCTCCAAAACTTTTACCCGAGATGTTCACATAAATAAAAATAGCTGTAAATTATCATTGATGAAATCTACCTTTACGACTGGCCACGCCATCGTTTTTTCAATATCATATTCTTGTTCAGCGACCTCAAAAACCCCTACATTATCAATTTGGGAAAAATTACTTCGAAATTCATTGTTATTTCAAATTTCCCTAACAAAATGCTTTTTCATTGTTTAAACAATTAATAAACAATCAGCGCACAAATATAAGTTTATAATTTTTTCTGCAAGTCATTTCTAAGTTATATCAGAAGGTTTTCGGAAAATCCATGGCGTCCTCCAAGATTCCGAAATAATTCATAATTTTAAGCTATTTTCACTCCACTATAGACTAAAGTCCACAGAGGTTTCCTCTGAATACATAAGTGTATATTTACATCGATATTATTAAAATATTATACGTGTCCTTCAAAAAGGTGGCATCGTAAGGAAAACACTTTTATTGATAATTTATTTTGAAATTTGAGGTTTGCTTTACAAAAGATGAAAAATATCCTAGTCGGACGGGGTCACGTGATTCACTTCCCGTCAAAAGTTTTTTTTTTCAAAATAATCACTTATTCTATTCCAATTTTACAAAGTGTCTATAATTTAAAATTGCTCTTGCAACTTTTTTTGTCTTTTTTTTTAATCTACGAAATATAAAAAAAACAGCTCTGGGACACCTCAGAACTGGACCGGCGGGCATCGGGAGAATGGGCTTATTTTGAAATAAAACATTGTTAAAACATTTTTAGGGCTGCACGAAGTCAATTTGATCGGTCAATTCAACAGTCAATTTACCGGTCAATTGACCAAGGGGGGTATTTGAGCCCAGTCAATTGAGCGGTCCTGTACCAAACGCGGGTAGTCCTAGTCAAAGCACGGGTGAGCGGCCGTCTCGGATGGTAACGCCCAGGAGAAATATTAAACATTCTTAGTGTCAGACTGGGAAATGGTGGAAATCCATTGGATAGATTTTGATTAATTGAATGGCAGTTTTGAACTTTTTTTATTTTTGGCAGATGTCAGTTAAATAAATAATTTTGACTGTTCTGGATACAGTTTTTCAAATGACATATTGCAAGTCAAGTTCCGTGCTCTATAGTTTCTGTTATTTTTCAATAGTGGCACTTCCGTTTGACATATGACAATGGTCGCATTCGATGCAGAAACTGTATCTTCATACCAAATTTCAGCTCGATTGGTCCAACGGTTCGGCAGTTATCGTGGAAGTTTACAGACAGACAGACAGCAGATTTCATTCTGGAAATGCTCTCATTTGGCTCGGGGGACCTCAAAACGGATATTTCCGTCGATATCTCGATATTTTTTTTTTTGCACGAATACATGACTTGACCACTCAAGCCGGGCCATGGGCCGGTCAAGTAAAATTACTTCGACAGAACTGTTTTATACCAGTAGCTTTATTATGCTAACATTTTAGTTACCAAATATCGATAAAAATTCTTCAAGAAAATGGGAATACTACTTCAAATTTCTATTATGTTTATCCAAAAAATGTGTCGATGAAACAATCAAAAATATTAAAAAAAAAGAACAAACAACAACCAGCATATCTATTATAAAAACCTCTACAACCACCCATGGCAATAAACATAATATCACACATCCATGGTGTACCTGAAAACACTTTTTAATGAAAAATCAAACCGAAGAAAAAATAAACTGAGAATCGAAAAATAAAATAAACCTTTTTAGTCTTGATAACTAAGCTCTAAACCTTGCATTTTTATGTTATTTTGGTTTCGTTATTTAATGTTCTTCGTTGTTTGTTTGGCGCCGACTCAAAATTAGTTAAATTAGTCTAGGAGCTTAGTTATTAAAACTAAAAAGGTTTACTTTATTTAATGCTGAAAAGGGAAACATTCTTAATTGAATATTCTGAAGACCGGAAGAATTGAGAAACACATTTTCATTTCACTTTGCGATGATGGGAAAATGTTAGGAACATTTCTTTCGGAGAAAATGCTGAAATAAAATTATAATTTTATCCAGTTTCAACCAGTGGACTTATGTAGTTGAACCCCTGGAACCAGGAGCACCACAAAATATCGATATTTTCCTTGAATTTTATCTATTCTCCTACAAATTGGAATTCCAATGTCACTCACTACAAATAGTTTTATGGAAATTGTGATTTATGCACCTTTCGAGACCACAATATTCTTAGTAACTCAAGCAGATGATACGGCAATCGTTTTCAGTGAGGATTATTGGGACGGGCTGCAAAGAAATGCTGAGAAGAGTCTGACCCCCATATATCTATGGCTAAATCACAGTTTGCTCAGCCTCAACTTTCAAAAGAGTAAATTTATCACCTTCAGCCTGAATAGCGTAGATCAACCTAGGAAGAGCATTCATGAACTCTCATGTGAACCCCCAAATTGTTGTTGCCCCTTAATCGAGAATACGGACAAAATTAAATATTTAGGTATCATAGTTGACCAATTTCTGAAGTGGGACGAACATGCAACTTACATTGCCAAAAAACTCAGACAACTGATGCATACATTTTATTTAAGAGGCATTCTGAACAGAAAAAATATACTATTAGTTTACAATTCATTAGTAGAATCCCTCTTGAGATATTGTATTACAATCTGGGGAGGCCCAAAAAAATTTACAAGTTAACAAAGTAGTATCATCAAAATATGTATGGAGAAAACCAGACACTTTTCTACAACTCTACTATATCAAGAAGCTGATTTATTCAATATAAAAAACTATTTATTTATCAATCCCTACTTTATATGCACTCAAAAACAGAACCAAAAATCAAAACTAACAAACAGCACCTAACTCGATCTATCACAAACCTATCTATAGATATACCACTGTTTTCAAAAAGCCATGCGCAAAAATTTATTTTTTATATTGGCCCGAAATAACTTGATGGCGATTGATCTAAAAAATATTAGAAGTGAGTTTATTTTCAGAGAGAAATGCTAACGAAATAAACTTGGAAGCTTTTTGATCCGAACAATCAAACAATTGAATAATTAGCTCCTAAACTAAACCTAACTACCTAGTATTGAAATGTGTTGCCCTTGATTGGTAATGGAGAACATATTACAAGCACAGCAGCGCTTAGATGGTCTCCTATCAATCCAGGTATAGTTTTCCCAATATCAATTGCAGAAGCATAAAAAAGTCTTGCGGCGAAATCCTGTGAGCATCAGTATTTAGATATTTTAAGATTTTGAAAATACTTCATAAATAATGAAAAATGAAAACAAATTAAAGACAAGCTTTTATTTATACAAATACATTAAGAAAGAAAAATAATTTCTTTCATTGTTTGATGTAGGTTATTATTAAATCCTAAAACGTATTTCGATCGGCACACACCAAGACCACATACGCTACTGGTTGTTAATCTTTCAGAGCTATTAAAACACAAATATAACGCGTGATTTATGACCTCCCATCGTATAGACACACCTCCAAGGATTGATGTCCGACTTTATTGGCCCAGACGAATCGGTGACAGCAGTCACTCAAGTCCACGTTGACTATCGGCTCTTTTGATCTTCCCTTCGCCGACGGAGAATGTTTAGGAGTAGTACACATTATTTTTCGTTCCGTTTCTTCGCATATACACTCGTGTTAGCGAAGTGAGTTTTTATTTGCTCCCTATAGAAACAGCTTCTGCAATTGATATTGGATGGACTATATACAGTTTCATATTATTTTTTAATTCTAATTACTATTATCTAAATATTATATTTATTTCTTAAGAGGCAACAATAATATACTTACATGTGATACTAATACTTATATTACTTATATATATTATATTAATGCAAATGTGTAGCACAATAAACAATACATCACAAAAAAAATCTTCTTTATTCTAGAATATTTTCGGAATTCGTAAATTCCTCGATGCAATTCAACGCGATCTTCAGGTATTTGAAATGATCCTGACCGTGGAATCCTTTCCAAAATTGAAAATAAAATGACAAACAAAATGGTTTCTGGGTACTAAGTCAAATAAAGGAAGATATAGAAGTTGCCCATTTAAAAATTTGAATTTCTAGTATAAAATAATGACCAGATAGCTCTTTACATCCTCTAATTGAAAATTTCTTGTAGTATTCGTACAAATTTGAAAAAAACATTCAAGAGTTACTGGTTAAACCATTATCAAATGTCACCAATAGAACATTACGGAATGTGCCGCTAACAATTACTACAATACAGCACAGATTCCATTATGTTTTTCATAGGCATTTCCAGGCATTTTATGCTGTCAAACTGAATATCTTCGACTTTCCCCTTTCATTCTATCTGTACGGGCTGGAATCCGTGTGAGGTTCAATCAGTTACAACGATGGCAACCCGAACAAAATCCGTGAATGAAATGAACCAGAATATCAATGACTTCGTACTTGGAACTTAACTGTTACCTTTTGTAATTTCGTAATGCCATTTAATAGTTGAATATTTTGGTCATGTTTGGTGAAGCAAAAAAAAACACGTTACCAAATCAAAATTCCCTGCGTATCATATCACTTGGACTGCGAATATCAAGTTGTTCCAACATGAATAATTGATATAGATTTGTGTAAGAAATTCAGGTATGAGAAATATTAGGCACATTAATCCTAAAGGTCGGAATTATATAATAACGAGTTTCGACAACTGCTTACGTTAAAATTCCCATGAAGTATAAAAACCATTACGAGCCTCCAAAAAGCTTTCGACGAATATTTTTGTAAAAACAGATCCTCATTTTCGATGATCAACGAGAGCTCACAATAATATTGACTAAAAAAAAATTACCAAATTTCCTTCCTCGAAGGAGAAATTAGAAAAGAGACACTCACCAATAGATATCTCAATTTCAATTCAAATCATCAGCTCAGTATCAGAAAAGGTGTCGTTAAAACACTTTTTGACAGATTGATTTTTTTGGGTGTTCATAAAATCATACTTTCAGATTTTTCCTTTTGAGTTAGGGGCCTTCCAAAATGTCTATCATATGTAGTTCAATGTCCATCGTGGTTTTAGCCGGGAAAGTAGTTGTTTTCTGTTAAATATTCACAAAAATACTTCATTTTTATCGTGGATTTTTCAATTCACAGAAAAATATTTCTATTCAATATTCAATTGAGAATGTTTCCCTTTTCAACTTTTTGGCACAGTTCTTCATCGACGCAGAATTTCAAAAAATGAGATTGTACTTTTGCCAAAAATATAGTTGAAGATATTTTAGTAAGCCTCCGACAAAAATGTACCAAAAACACATCTTAGATTCTTCTTATTGCTCATTCTCGCCTTTTATTCAAATTTAGTATCCACAACCCCCGTCTACACCATAATAGAATTCACAACTGATCACTGTGTTAAAAAAAATTAAAGAATGAAAAATGAGAATGGGCCGCGCGTTAGTTTTGTTCGAAATAATGATTCAAAAGGACAATTAATGGAAAAATATGACGTTATCAGTCATTACCTTTCCCAAGCTAACTTGGCGCCGTTTAGAACGTGATGCCTTTTGTGGTTCTAACGTATGAATCGAAATTAGGTATAGCGGGACATATCCTTATTCAAACCTGACGTATCGAACCGTAAAGTCAATAGTCACAAAGCATGATTACGTTTCCACGCTAATGTTTCTTCGACGGTCGAGAACAAATACGAAATTTCAGTAGAACTATTAAATTTTATGAATCACCCTAGTACCAGCATTGGTGGAAGATAGCGAGCGTCAGTGACTAGGTCCTAAGACTTTCCCGAAGACATGGCTTTCCTCAACTAAGCTGATCGTGTACAATTCCTACTCAACCTTCTTCCATTGCCAAGTGTAACGCCGGTAACACACATGGCGGATTTTTCCGATCGGATAATTTACTGTTGTAGCCCACTGAAGTAAGTTAGAGCTTACACATTAGACGAAAAAAAAACGATCGGTCAATTTGACGTCGGCGGTAGCTGTGGAGCCGTCGAGTGCCACTGGGGCCGACGGAAATTTTACCGCCGCATTGCACTAGTGGCCTACGTTACCAAATGCACGTTCACACACCCACCGGTTTTTCTACTGTACTGTACAGTCATTTGCTCATTGTGATTTGAACTGCATTCTTGACAGTTTATCAATATATTCGTCAACAGGTTTGTGAACATGAGTGACATAGATGATGAAAGTCTTATTTCATTACTCCACAAAAGAGAGATCTGCATTATTAAAAAAATTCTGATAGCGGTTCGTTTCTGCATGTCTGACAACAAAAAAATCAGTTGGGACTTATATCACGTAACCTCGGATTTGGCGGGAATTTAAAAAAAGTTGTCTGTGGTGCCAAAAAATGGATCAAATTGACAAGATATCGAAAATTTTTATTGAGAAAATGTGTTTGCAATCCAACGAGGACCCCATGTACCAATTTTGAACCAGATTTAAAAAAAATGCCATTTTATTCCTCTATCCTTAATAAGAAACATTATACATTCTTGTTTCATCTGGAAGCAGCTTTAATAACCTAAATCACATAAGTTTTGGTCAAAACTAATCAAATATTTGTGGAATAGACATTTTGCGGGAGAATAATTATGAAAACACGATTTAGTCTTGTCACTAGGTGTAGTCATGTCCTGTATATTGCAAGGATAAATAAAGTATTATTAAGTTCTAATTACAAATATTAGTTGGTTTACATTTTATACACGGGTTGAGAATATTGAATGAGCTCATATGCATCAATATACAGGGCATGACTATACCTAGTGTTTTCATAATTAATCTCCCGCAAAATGTCTATTCCACAAATATTTGATTAGTTTTGACCCAAACTCATGTGATTTATGTTATTATAGCTGTTCCAGATAAAACAAGAATGCATAATGTTTCTTAGTAAGGGTAGAGGGATAAAATGTTTTTTTTTCTCTTAATTTGGTTCAATATTGGTAAATGGGGTCCTCGTTGGATTCCAAACACATTTTCTCAATAAATTTTTTCGATATCTTGTCAATTTGACCCATTTTATTGGCACCACAGACAACTTTTTTAAAATTCTCGCCAAATCTGATGTCACGTGTTTTAAGTCGTGATTTTTTAGTTGTCAGACATGCAGAAACGAACCGCCATTAGAATTTTTCAGAAATTTCAATAACAATTTTTTTTCCATATGTAGCCAACTTCATGACGGACACTATAATATATATATATATTGTAATGGATTTGTAAGATGATTTATTGTTGTTATGATTTGATATGATAATTATTTTCGCTCCGCGTTGGAAGCCAATTGTAATGATGGGTTGTTTCGTTAATTATTTAATTTATTATTATTATGATTACAAATATGTTCGCACTGCTTTGGGGAGCCAATTGTTAACATATAACAATTGTTGTTAATTTTACCCACAAATATTTTCTCTACCTTCTTTGCCTTTATGTTGGGTGAGTTCATTCAGATGTCTCGAACAGTGTAGTTGTCTAGAAATTGATCTGCCTAAAGTGCCAGTTAAACAGCCCAGAAACAAATAACAAAAGAGGGAAATTAACAAGTGTAGTTTGGAATACCGAATTGAATAATTTTAACACAGTTGAAATGTCTACCAGAAATAAATCTGAATTAACGACTTTAGTCAAAGATTCCATTAATGAATTCTTCCTAGACGATGTATTCATTAACCAGCTAACAAAAAAGATATCTGATAGTATAGAACAAAAAATCAGGAGTCTCAAGAGGAAGTAAAAACGCAAAACAGTAAGGTGCACGATTTGGAACAAAAAGTGATTCACCTAGAACAAGGATTCGATGATATTCAACAACGAGGTAAAATAAACAATATTTGTTTATACGGGGTACCGGAAGAAAAAGGGGAACATCTTGATATCAAACTGTTGGAATTACTAAATTCCAAAACTTCGTTGTCAATGGTAAATTCTGATATAAAAGATGCATACCGAATTGGCAAAGCTGAAGTTAACAAACCAAGACCTACGATTGTGAAACTCTCCAATACTGCATTGAAGCGCGAAATTATTAACTGTGGAAAAAACTTCAAGGGAACGAAAATTTATATAGCTGAAGACCTAACGAAGCTCAGAAGATCTTTGCTAATGGAGGCGAAAATAGTGGTTGGTGTTAAAAACTCGTAGTCCTTCAATGGACAATTATTCATCAACAAAGACGGAAGAAGAATCAAGATTAACTCAATGACGGACTTGGGGATGTACCGAGAACAGTTAATACACTAATATTATTTCTGATAAATTTCCTATATTATTATATGCTCTTTAATGTTTGCTCTTTCTTTGAATTGACGGAAATAATTTAGAGAGGTGTCTGGGTCTGCAAATAATATATCATTTTCATTCATTATTTTATGGCTAAGAGCAATTGTTTTTCTTTTTTACATTTAGATCTGATATACTTATATTACCTATTTCTTGAAGTTACCTGATTTTTTGTGTATCTTTTTACAAACTTTCCTTTCCTTTTTCTCTCTAACTTCATACAAAAATAAGACAAAAATGTTGGATTTCTTAAACAATATAGAAGAATATGAAGAGATGGATACAATCGTATGTAGCAGTTTGGATGAGAACGTAGAACGATTCACCGGTGAGTATACAATGAATCGCGATATAACCAAAATGACGGACTGGTAGTGTACATCAAGAAGGATATTAACTACTGTAGTTCTGTAAAACATATGAGCGAAAGCAACCTGTTAGAGATTTCTTTTTGTATAGATAACAAATAAATTTTATTGATTGCTTCATATCGCCCACCCTCAACAAACTTGGAAATGTACTTACATGAAATTAACTCCTATCTCACTTCACAAAAAGAGGCTGACATAAGAATTTTCATGGGTGACATAAATATCAATATTCTAAACACATCAGACACTCAAGTTATTAACTACATATGTAATATGGCTGAACTGGGATTTTTTTCATACATAAACAAACCAACAAGAGAAGTAGGTGATTCCTCTAGCATAATTGACCACGCTTATGTAAAACTGTCCAAAAATTCAATTAAAAAAATTACTCCTTTTATCGTCAAATGTGGTATAACAGACCATTATATGACATTTTTATTCTTAAATCAAATAACAAACTGAAAACGAATAATCAGTATGATTCAAATCGATTAAATAAAACAATAAATTATAATAAGCTTACAAAACGAATAAAGAAGGAAGAGTGGGAATCGGTACTTGCATTCACTGATCCAGAAAATGCTTTCAACGAACTAACTGGTAGGTTACTCAATCATATTGAGAATTGTACGGAATCTAAAATAATAACTGTGAAATTAAAAAAAATAAAACCATGGATGACAGACGGCCTTCTCACTTCTATTAAGTACAGAGATAAACTTAAAAAAGATCTTAAGGTTAAACAAACCGCGGAAAGAGAGGTTGAATACAAAAATTACAGGAACTTTTTAACGAATCTTCTGAGAGAAACTAAAATCAATTATTACGAAAATAGATTACGAGAAGCTGGTAACAACTCAAAAAAAATTTGGCAAAACATTAATGAAATAACAAATAACAGTAGAAAAAAAAATGATACTAAATACGAAATCATGGGACACCATGGAAAAAAACTCCCAGATGATATAGACAAGTCAAACTACTTTAACCAATTCTTCATTGGCATTGGGGAAGAAATGGCAAATAAGATAGAAAAACCAACAACTCCTGTTACAGAAAATCGCAGAAATATCAAAAACTCGTTATTTCTTCACCCAGTCACGAATAATGAAATAAGCAATATTATATCAAATCTAAAAAATAACACTTCTTCCGGTCCGGATGGAATTTCAGTTTTTTTAATCAAAAAGTTTCACTCTTTCTTGGTAAAACCGCTCTGCCACATCTTAAATCTGATATTTTCCACTGGTAAAATTCCCACTTCATTCAAGGATTCCATTACGATACCTATTTTCAAAACGGGCGATAAAAAGAATGTAACAAATTACAGACCAATAACACTTATTAACAACTTCACAAAAATCTTTGAAAAATGCATTAAAAATAGGGTAGTACACTTCTGCAATGAAAATAATATTCTTTCTGAATCCCAGTTTGGTTTTAGAGAAAACAAATCAACTGAAAAAGCGGTATATCAGATAATCAACCAAATTGACAATTGCTTCCAAAACCAAGAAAAGTGCATTACTGTATTTTTGGACTTGGCCAAAGCATTCGATACGGTAGATCATGACATTCTTCTCCAGCGTCTGTCTGACAATGGTATAAGAGGCATCGCATTAGATATTTTTGAAGATTATTTGAGTAATAGATTGCAAGTCGTGAAAATCAACGACTCAGTAAGTGATCCCTTACCAGTATCCAGGGGTGTGCCGCAGGTATTGGGGCCAATACTGTTTTTGTTGTAAATCAATGATATTTTTAATATTGCAGATTTTAAGGGTAAAATAACATCATTCGCTGACGACACAGCAATTATATTTATTGGAAATACTTGGGACGAAGTACAAACTCTGTCTGAAACAGGTATCAGGACGATTTTTGACTGGCTAAGTGATAACTTACTGAGTGTCAACGTTGAAAAAACGAAATATATCGCATTCTCGCCAACAAGCAGAGACCAACCGATAGCTAATGTTATAAAAATACACAAACCATCATGTGAAACCAATAACTAATAGTAATAATGATGAAGTCTCCTAGAGTAAAACACTCCGGAAGTAAAATACCTCTCCATTCGGATTTCCGGGCGAGAGGTACTCGAGGGGACTCAACATTAAAGATTAATTTTTGCAACATCCGTGGACTCAACAAGAACATCAATGACGTCCACCATCACCTACAGACGAAAAAACCGGATATTCTGGCTCTAACAGAAACACAAGTAAACTCGTCCACCAACAAGGTCCATATGCTTTGTCCTGGTTACGAACTCCATTCTCGATTCAGGTTCAAAGGTGGAGTCTGCCTTTACGCTAAGGCTAACCTTTCATGCCAGCGTGAAGAGAGTTTGGAACCGAAAGACCTTGATGTGATGTGGTTTAAGCTATCTGATACCAAAGTGACTAAGTTCCTCTGCTGCCTTTACCTATCACCTAATGAACCTTCATATAACAACCTCTTTGAGTTTTTATCACTCAAACTGGACTACATTCAGGAAAACCATCCAACAGCTGAAACCATAATCATGGGGGACTTTAATGTACATAATGCTGCCTGGCTCAAATTCTCTAACAAAACAGATGATGCAGGTCGTCAAGCCGAGGCCTTCGCCATCACTCATGGTCTAGAACAACTGGTCGAGCTACCAACCCGCATCCCTGATGTCAACAACCAGTCTGCCAATACACTAGATCTTTCCTCACCACCAATCCTGACCCGTATAGAATAGAAGTTTGTGCCCCACTTGGAAACTCTGATCACACCCTCATCTCCACAACATGCTCTTTCCACTTACCATCGAGCAGCACAATACCACCCCGTCTCATGTGGCATTCAATTCGGCCGACTGGGAAGGTCTTCGTATGTTTTTCTCAGCGTTTCCATGGAAGAGAGTTTGTTTCTCTTCAGTAGATCCAACACGATGTGCTGAGACAATTTCTGAAATCATCATGTTGGGGATGCAAACTTACATACCGAATACCGAAAGAAGAACATCATCCGATAAGACCTGGTTTAACAGAAACTGCTCTAGAGCTGTGGCTTCCAAACAGGCAGCATACCATCGATGGCAAAAAATCCGGACCTGAGACCAGAGCAGCATACGTTGAGGCTAGAGGCATATGCAAAGAGACAATAGAATGTTCAAAAGATGGAACACTAGCAACGACTAACCAAAAAATTTTAAGGCCTTTTGCTTTCCAAATTAAAAATTCACCCCTTTTCCTCCCTAACCAAAGAAGATGGAACACTAGCAACGACTGCCCAGGAAAAAGCCAATATCTTTTCCGCACCTATTTGCTGGAAATTCCACTCTGGATTCTTCGGGAAAACAACCCCCGAACATTACACCTATTGACAGTCACATGCCCGAGATCACCTTTCGCCAACGTACTATCAGAAAGATTTTGCTGGGTCTCAACACCAACAAAGCCTGTGGATCTGACGGAATCCCGCCGATTGTTCTCAAGAAATGTGCCCCCGAACTAACACCTGTTCTTTGCAAGTTGTTCAACCACTCTTACAATTTGGGAGTATTTCCGTCCAATTGGAAAATTGCAAGAGTACAGCCAGTCCCTAAAAAAGGCAAAAAGACCCTACCTAGCAACTACAGACCTATCGCACTGCTATCTATTATTTCGAAGGTCATGGAAAAAGCCATCAACATCGAGCTCATGAAATATCTGGAAGACTCAGGAATTATCAATGATAGGCAATATGGCTTCCGCCATCAGAGATCAACTGGTGACCTGCTCGCATACGTCTCACATATATGGCAGCTATCTATTGAAAAGTATGGAGAAACTTTAGCTGTGGCATTAGATATCTCCAAGGCGTTCGATCGAGTTTGGCACCAGGGACTCCTCGCCAAGCTTCCATCTTATGGCTTGCCCCCTCAGCTGTGTTCTCTGCTTGCTAGTTTTCTCTCAAACAGGTCTCTCCATGTAGTGGTCGGTGGAGTTTCATCTGACACTCTACTCATAAATGCTGGTGTTCCGCAAGGATCCATTCTAGCACCAACACTATTTTTACTTCACATCAACGACGTGTTGAAAGCAACTTCATGTCCCGTACACAGCTTTGCCGATGATAGTACCCTCCATACCGCATTCTCTTCCAGGGCCCCTATATCAGCCCGTGAAACCAGAAATGAACGAGGAAGAAATGTTAACAATATAAATATGGACTTAGCAACAATTCTCGAATGGGGATCCAATAACTTGGTAGAATTCAATGCAAACAAAACACAAGCATGTCTTTTCTCTAGAAAAGCCGATCTCACTGTGCCTAACATAACTTTGTCAGGAGTAACCATACCACTGAAGTCATCCATATCGATGCTTGGTATTACTATCAGCAATAACATTTCCTGGGAAAATCACGTGAGGTCCATTGCCAAAATGCATCCCAAAACTTGGTTTTGTTTCGTGCCAAGAGCTATTTCACCTCCAGTCAGCTGCTTATGATCTATAAGGCACAGATCCGACCTGTCCTGGAATACTGTTCCCATATTTGGAGTGCGGCACCTAAACATATCCTGAAGCTATTGGATTCTGTCCAAAAAAGGGCAATTCGTCTCGTCGGTGATGCCTCGCTTACAAACTCGCTCACTTGTCTGGAACACCGTAGAAAAGTTGGCGATTTGTCTCTATTTTATAGATATTTTCATGGGCGATGCTCTTCTGAAATATCAACAATCGTTCCTCCTTTGGCAGTCTCTTCGAGATTAACCCGTCAAGTTCAGTCTTCACACCCCTTCGTGGTCACTTTGGAGACCTGCAGAACATCACTTTCCAAAGACTCATTCATCCAACGAACTGCGAGGCTTTGGAACTCATTGCCTAGGGAGGTGTTCCCTCGAGGCATACAACCTCCAGAAATTTAAGAAGAACACCAACTCCTACCTTTTTCCTTGGTTCCTAGATGTCCTCTGAACATTAAAGGATATCCCTTTTCGTGGGAACAAGAACAAAAAAAAAAAAAAAAAAAAAAAAAAAAAAAAATGCATTGTGGCTGCTCTTTCATAAACAAAACAAACACAATGAAATACTTGGGTGTACTTGTGGATCAATGCCTTCGATGGAAATATCATATTGATTGTACTGTTGTCAGATTACGTAAACTCATCTACAAATTCTACCAGCTCAGAAATATAGTGAGTAGGGGATTAATGCTGAAAGTTTATGATGCTTTGGCTGAGTCCATAATGCGTTATTGTATTATAGTGTGGGGTGGAACATTCAAGTCCTCTATAAAGAACCTAGAAGTAATCCAAAATACTCTGTTGAAAATTATGTTGGGGAAAAACAGGCGACATTCTACAGAATTGCTCTACAATGAAAGTGGGTTGTTAAGTGTAAGAAAACTGTACGTATTCAACTCTATATTATGGACTATCAGCTCTCCAAGTACAACTATTCAGCATCCCTATAATACTCGGATATGTAAAGATCTGACTATACATGTGCCAAGATGTAGACTCACCCAAAACCATAAATTTGTATCATATTTAGGACCCAAACTATATAATGCATTACCTTTACAATTAAAACAAATCCACAGTAAATTTAAACTGAAAAGAGAATTGAAGACATTCATAAAAAATAATTATAAAATGTTTGAAAATATACTCGATAGATAATCCATATAAGGTATGGGCTGGAACTTATTATAAACCACTGCTACATGCGTTGTCCGTATCTACATTTCTTTCTATCTATCTTTCTCTTTCTATCTTCCTCTCTATTTTCATCTTTATACTCTTCTCTCCTTTTTTTAAGGATCTAAGTTAAATATAATTATATGTTATCTGTTCTGTTGAGTCTATTTGGTTGCTCGCTACAATACAAGCTTGCTTAGGTAGCGTCAATCGCATTAGACTCAACAGAAATACACCTAATTTGTACCTCGTTGCTGAGGACGACCTGTAAACTTTTTTGTTTATCTGAATGAATAAATTACTTACTTACTTACTTACCAATTGTTCTGATATGATAATAGCTAATTGTTAATTTTGCCTTTCGTTGGGAGACAATTGTTATGTTATATCAATTACTAATTTTGCCAAATTGTTATGAAATAAGAATTGCCAGCTAACGTTAATGTTTTTACGCCACGTTGCTGCCAATTGTTATAACCTTATTTGCCTTTATGTTAGTTGTCAAATTGTAATGAAATAATGATTGTTATTTTGCCCTTACTTTGGATGTCAATTTGTTATGATTGGGTAGAATATAATTTCTATTTCTATTTATGTTTTGTAAAATTATTTCTTCTACCCAATACCATAACAATTTTATTGAAATTTTTATTATTTTTACTCTTTGTACTTCCTTTTCTTACCACGACTAAACTCAGTTCGAACGCCTTCGCCTCAGGAGTCGGTACTGGCAATAGAGCCACTGCCTGCACTATTTCAGTTCAATTATTTCCTTTATTCAGGAAAACTTATATTAACCTGGCCTGCGATAAATAACTTATAGCAATTGACAAATTTTCATAAAATAATGAAAAACAATGATGGATATTGTAAATATAACCTCACTTTTTTCTTTTGAGTTGGAAGAATTTTTTCATAGTTCAATACCAAATTATATAAAGTTCTTCAGATATACGAGTTACTTTGTAAAGTGATTCAGTTTGTGATGTGCACTAAAAGAGTTTATACCTGAAGCTGGAATGTCGCTGATGCATTACCTGGCCATAATCTGAATTCCTGTTTCATCCACTAGTCTCAGGAACTCTCCATTGCAAAGGAACCATCCAAAATTCCCAAATCAGCTTGGACAAGTTTTCATGTAGAGGACAAAAAAGGTAATCTTCTTTTATCCTCATTTATTTGGTGTCGAAATGATCCAGTGGTTGAATTGGTTTGTTATTGTTGGAAAAACTACCTTATCATTAGTGAAAATCCTCAATTTCTTTTCTCTCAAATTTTGTACGTGGCTTCTTTTTTAAAAAAAAATCAATCTCCTCTCGCTTTGTTTTTTCTTCACCTGGATACCATATCTGTTTTGTCTTTTTCTTTGAATTTTCAAAATCGCGCACTTTCTTGTCGCACTTTCACTAATTTGGTGTTATTTGAGAAAAATTTATCAACTAACATATTTTACATTTCTTATAAACTAAGTACAATATTTGATCATAAATATCTTTGACGTTTCTGTGTTATTACTTTTCCACAATTTCAAATCTTTTATCTAACCATCTCTGTTCCCTGATTGGCTATTTTCATCAAGAAGTTTCTTGTTCTCCCATTGGCTATTTTAGTTAGATGCAATTTCATATACTGTATGTTTCAACCTTATAATTTTGTTGATCACATTTAATCCAAAATAATTTTGTAAATCTAGACTTTTTGTTGTATTTCAAACAATCATGTATTGTAATCATTTTTTAAAATGCAGGAAAATGATTGCATTATAGTATTTGCATATATTTACCTATCAATGTTATACAGAGGCTTCATAAAGGAAATATAATCTCAAAAAAATTTAAAAACAATATCTCATGAACTACTAGCTATTAAATATTTATTATTTTTGTGGATATTTTAAGAAATTATTTCTTTTTGACCTTTAAAATATATTACTGGTCCTTCCTAACATAACAATATATATATATATATATATATATATATATATATATATATATATAATAATATATATATATATATATGATTTGATAATTCCCCACACTTCCTTTTCACCTGATTTTGTCCTTTGTCTTTATAACTGTAATTCATAACAAAATTATGGAAAAATTCTACATCGCTTTTAAAAAAATGCACGTTAAGGTTACGAAAAGACCTTACTATGTTGTTGTGATCGTATGGATGAAAACAAATCCGCATGTGTAGAATATGAAAATCTTTTTCGAATAACAAATGCCCTACACAATAATGGCGTTTTAAGATGAGTGCAGGAATACGCCACTTCCGCAGCGGCGAGGCCACAGAACACCGTGTTCTGCATACTGAACACTTTTAATCGGAAACACTTCTATGTATACGTAGGCTTTTGCACATTGCCGACTTGTGTTCTATCAACCGCAAATTGATTATACTTGTTGAAATTTACATGATATTCAATCTCATCGCATGTCTGAAATGATTACTCGAAACAATTGATCGTTAGGAGCTCCAATCCATGAGATGATTTTCAAACTTTGTAAATCTATAAAATAAAAATAAAAAAAACAATTCATGATAAAGATCTAAAGGTATGGTGTGGTACAGATTACATGCAATAAAATCTTTGACGGATCGAATAGTGAATGATCTATAAACATAACAAACATTCATTTAAATGTACTAAAAAAGAGTAACATATTTGTTAAGCTGGCACCACACATTCGGGTATTTGGCAAATACACGTATATTTGTATATATGTCTGTATATTTGTGTTATATTTGCTTGTTTGCCAAATCTACATCCCCTATTTGCCAATTTATATATTGGTCTATTTGACGCGGGAAGCACAAATATTCATACAAAAATGTGCGAATATTTTTCTTCAAACACCCCTTACACATATTCGTCTATATGCCAAAAATTTGGATATTTGTGACAAATACCCGAATGTGTGGAGCCGCCTTTATATTTGCTTGGATGTCGAATCTACATACCCATATTTGCCAATTTATGTATTATTTGACCGGCAAGCACAAATATTTATACATAGTTTTCAAAATGGAAGAGGAAATTGAAGACGTTTCAATGGTTGCTTCAGCGGCGTTTTTGGTATAATTTCAGCTCTTTTACTGTTAAAAAAAAACTGAACTAGCACCACTTTTTGAACTCTCTTTTATATTTTGCATTACCAGAATCTAGCCATCGAAGATTCTTGATTTCTCTTAAGTTCTAAGACAGAATAATCGGTGGTTAATTGTTGTTGTATTCTGGCAAAGACTTCGTTCCTGTTTTTGTGAAGCGGATGAGACGTATTCCAAATTACATATTATTTTTCATATAAATAAAACAATTCCATTGTTGTTTCGTTGGACAACTCTAGAGCGCACTGCGTGTTCATTTACCGATTTTTGTTTTGGTAGTTGGCATAAGAGCTTAGAATTTTTGCCACAAAATGTTCAATAAATGTTTAAATTTTTTTATGTATTTATAACTTTATTTTTCCTTTTATAATGAATTACACCAAAGCATCATAAATTTCCTTCTTTTATGATGGAACGTTTACTGGGAATGATTCAATAATGAAAAACCAACCTAATGAACTGAATCCAATGAAATTCGTCCAGACAATTAGGAAAATAACCCCCAAAGTTGAAACTCTGAGATTTTCGGAAAAAGGACGTCCTATCTTCGCGTTCCACCTACCGCATACAATAACCCTGGCGGTGTTGCCTGCTGTATGGAATTTCTCCAGATTTCACATAAATCACATACAAAATAAAGTGTTTTTTCCACACGAGAAAGGGACGCGCTATTTTCAGGGACACCCTGTATAAGTGGATTAGAAGGAAAGAGTAGCGGCGTTGCCAATCTCAACACTTGAACATTCGTATTTATTGCAACTGTGAAATTTGGTAAAACCATATATTTATTGACTAACACTATTGACAACAGTTCATGAAATATTATGTAAGTGAAGTCAGGAAAATTAGTTTTTTCGTTTTTTAAGCGCAATTTCTGAGTTATGTGATTTATTTGACTTTTTGAGAAAACTATAAATTTTTTCACTTATAATTGCACGAGAGGTTTGTATTTTATCGGGTGAATTGGGTTGTTTAATGGGAAACTGTTGCCTAGCAATTAGACGAGAAAAACTGTCAACTATTAAAAACACGACACCGAAGGTGGAGCGTTTTTTAGGTTGACAGTTTTTCGAGTCAAATTGCTAAAGGAAACAGTTTAGAATTTGAACAACACAAATTCACCCGATATCAATACAAACATCGAGTGTAATTCGGCAGGACAATTTAATGAATAAGAAATTTAGAAACATATCAATGCAAACTTTATTTATTTTGGCAACCAACACCGCGATAATTGATAAACAAATGAATAAGTGAAAAAACCACTAGTGCATTTGTCGCTGTAAAAGTTGCAGCTAACTTTTGCCGCTGTCAAACTGACAATTGCACTGTGGCATATGCGATTTTTTATACATGAGTTGAATTGTCAGTTTTATTGGTAATTGATTCATATTTTGAAATAAAATTTAAAAACAGAAAATTTCATATCACTCCTCGGTTGGTTTCCCTTAGTGGTGATTGCAACAAATTGAATAAGCTGAGATGGACGAACAAAATTGTGTCTCTTATCAGAAATATAGTTTTCTCTTGACGTATGCGCATTCTTCTATAAACACCATTTTTGAAGTATCGATGTTCACTTGTTTTTGCTGTTTCACATTGGCTATCCTTATTTTCATTTAGTTAATAAATATACGGGTAAAACTATATGAAGCCGTAGTGGTAGTTGATTGTTAGTCGAATGCAGCTAAATTTATATTTATATATTGGATTTTAAACATAACATCTTAAAGTTGTTATATACTGAGTGACTGTAGACCTAGTTGATATCTCAAAAGTTGCATCCTCTAGATATCACAACGTGACATCTGCACATCGCAGTGATCTAACAGAAGTAATATTGATTGAAATGCCAGAGGTTTTTGCTGGAAATAACTTGTTTTACTTTAACGAAAGCCACGTCCCTAGTTCGAATGATCAGACCTCTTCAATCTTCGAACCAGGTGTTTTTCGTTGTCTGTTATCTTGTCTCCAAGATAACATAGGGCGTTATTCCTCTAAAAATATCTTATTCAATCAGTGATATTCTTTATCAAGGTTGGTGTTCATAATGGACTAATCCTATAGCAGGGCATTCACTATTCCACCGACGCCCTGTTTTCAAATTTGAATTCACACTCTCAGAATTGTATTCATATAGCAATAGCGGATTTAGAGGCGGATTGTAAATAAATTCTCATTTAATTGCGTAAGGAAAGCTTGAAGCCACATACCTTTATAATTATGCGGCAGTTAAGGTCGTAGTTGAGCAATACAACTTCATATTTGATATCGTACCCTTGCCACTTTCGATGAAAGATCTCATATACAACATTTTATTTAACACGTTATGCGCTGTTTTTTATTCATGATTCATCTATCTAAAGGTCCATACATAATCAAGAAGGAATTCATGAAAATATTTGAGTAGCATCTACTCACGACTTTTTGATAAATGCATAGCGAATGCTTTTCTAAATGAGATTTTCCACTTCAACTGATTCAATTACCAACATTTACATTTTCAAAGGCTTGTAAAAGTTTCAGAATTCTTTTCTTAGCCTAAGTATATAGAGAACTTAACGCTTGGAAATTCATTACATCTTTCTAATTGTGGTTTTGTGGTTTGTTTCAATTGTTTCCGTATAATGTTAGAAGCAGTCAGGTGGCCGTGGGCTATATTTGGAATGGAATGGGATGTGGAAGGCCTAACAGAATACTAATGAGAATGCAGTGGGAATACATAGTCATCGATTTTCTGATTGAACAATATGAAGGACGGTGGCTAGGATGTCGGTTTATCACACGCCCACAAAATTGAATTGTTAAGGTGACAGGGCATATTAGTTCAGCAGTCCGTCCAGAATAAACGATGGTTCAGTTCGATTCAGAAACGCTTTTTTTCTGACATCGCTGAAAATTGGCTCAATATTCGTGAAAGCCTTGCCCTATGAGGTTATTGAAAGAACGTCGAGGAGGCAGCAAAAGAAAGAGAAAGAGCGTCTATAGAAAACATCCAGAGGACTGGACACGTAAGGACTAGTGAGAGTATATTAGGATTGGAAGAGGAATACGGCGGCGACGGGACGTTATTTATTGACATTCTCCTCGAATGTGGGAGTTTTTTATCGCCGTGGAATACCTTATCAGGCAATAAATTCCATAACTTCACCACACGACAACAGAATGATTCCTGATAAATCAATTATTGAAGTTTGAAGCTGATATTTGAAGTACATATAAGGAATCTGAAAAAAAAATTGCCTTAGGCTGCTATGTCGTTCGATCCATTACCAAACAACTTGGCTTCAATTCAGGCATCACTGCTAATTTCTCCCTAATTGAATCACACCTAAGATATGTTATCGCCTTTTTGGGCTTCTGCAACAACCAGTTAATTAACTCAATCTTTGTGTTACGAAAAAGAGCAGTTAAGTATCTTGCAAATGTCAACCAAGCCTCTTTTTATTGATTATAGATTTTTAACTCTAATTGTTCCCTGTCTTTTAATGTTTCCTTCATTCGTTGTATTCAAGAGATCGAGCCATGAGGCCAAGAACAATATATTTATGAATACTGGCCTATAGCCAGGCATAAACAAACTTCTTGCGCTAAATCCGCCGAAGCTGTTTTACCGCATAGGTAATTGCTTCATAATAATCGGTTCTGTTAACAGGCAATAATAATGGTGTACTTGAAACTGGCAAGAGGAATGACCCAAATACCAATAAAATAGTGAAAACATTGAAATTAGTTCCTATGTTTACGGGATCCGTCGGCGGTTAAGAGCATGTGTCGCACGTATGTTGGCTCCTAATCTCTGTTTCATTTCAAGCACGGCATATAAACTTATAGGCAGTGGCGTAATTACCAGAGGGACAATCTCATTCGTCAAAAAAAAATTCAAAATCTTTGGTGGAAAAACAATGCTCTTGGAACACATTCAAAATTAATGACGTTAAAAAATATCGATACTGTATTGCAGTTTTTCTTGACATCAGTCAAACGTTTGATGTAGTCTAGCACATAGGAAGGAGTCTTATACATAATTCATTATTCATTAAAATATCCCGTTTCATTGTTCATAATTCAAGGAGTACTGCAGGGTAGTGTACTCGACCCTGTATGTCTCTACTGCCGACTTACCAACTACTAAATTGAACACAGCTGCTACATACCTTGATTGATCAACACTTCAAGCATCATAGAACTTTTTTTTACTTGAAATGGACGCAAAAGGGTAGACCTAGCGTGTGAGCAGCGGGCGGTCCGCACTGCGACCATTGGAAGGGGCGGGAATAAAGAAAGGAGATGATTGTGGACCCTCTTTTTGGAGAGCTGTAGGTTATAGTTCTCTAGGAAAATTGGTTCCGGGAGCTTGTTCCAATCCTAGCAGCCCTGTAAAAGAATGATTGTTGATGGAGAGTGGTCCTTGCCGTGATCAGCATGCCGAGTTCTTCGGTCGAATGTGGCCAGTGGTGGTATAAGATATTTCATTTCTCTGGAGCATCTGCCGTGAAAATATTTGTAGAATAGTGTCAGGGCTGCAACTCTCCGTCTATGTTCCAGTGGGTGGAGGGTATCTGTGAGGGTTGGATTGTTTATCAACCGAATGGCCCTTTTCTGTATGGAAAATAGAAGACGAAGCAAATGCTTTGGTGCCGAACCACGTTTATGCAAGCAATACTCCAGCAGAGGTCGGATTTGAGCCTTGTATGTCGTCAACAGTTGGTCAGGAGTAAAGAACTGTCTAGCTCTCCATAAAAAACCTAGTCTCTGGCTTGCTGAATTAGCAATGTTAGCAACATGGTCATGCCAAGACATGTTATTGGAAACCGTGACTCCCAAAATCGAGATGGAGGGACTTGATTCAATGGTGTTTCCGGACATTGTGATGGAATGATTTGAAGAGTTGACTTTCTTGGAAAACGTGGTGCATTGTGTATTTTGGGGGTTGAACTGAACAAGATTGTTGGTTCCCCATTCGACGACCCCCTCATGGTGAGGCCGGTATGTGCTACGAATCTGAGTCCAAAGCTCAATTTTTTGCAGATTCGATAAAAAGACAATTTAGATTGAACGAGCATCCAGACGATGATTTGGATCGAGAACTTTCGCTGGAAGATCAGGTTCGTCGCACTCTTAGAGAACCCAATCATGATGTCATCCGTCCAGCTTCGATGGATGAACTCAAGGCGCATATTAGAGATTAATCCAAAAAAGCACCTGGTTATGACGGTATTACAATCGTATGATTAGGAATTTCCCGGATAACCAGGTGCAGTCACTTTTAACATCATTAACAATTCACTGCGTCTTAAAAGATTCCCTCGAAGGTGGAAACATGCCATTGTGGTTATGATTTCAAAAAAGGGACAAAACCCGACCTTCCCGCAAAACTATCGACCGATCAGTCTTCTTTGCAGTTCAGCTAAGTGGCTGAGAAAATCGTTCTGGAAAGGCTTGACGAAGAAGTGGAGGAAAGGAATGTCCTACCAAATGAGCAGTTCGGCTTTCGTCGCGCTCACTCCACCGAGCTTCAGGTTCTGAGGCTGGTGAAAGACACCATCAAATCGCTGAATACTAACAACAGTGCTCACGTCATTCTGCTCGATATCAGTAGAGCGTTTGACAGAGTTTGGCATGAGGGCCTACTCTTCAAACTGATTGACATCAAGGTCGAAAATTCTCTCTCGGATTCGAGAGAAATTGAGGCTGGCGTTCCTCAGGGGCCAGTGCTGTCTCCCTTATTATACGCTCTTTACACGTCTGATATACCCAGAAGTGAATATTATTCGCTGACGATACGGCTTTGCTTTCCTCTTCAGCCAATCATTCGATGGGTATCGTTTATTTGCAGAATGCATTGAACGACCTCCAGCAGTGGTACCTGGAGTGGAAAATAAATCTGAATCCTGACAAAACGTAGGCGACTTCGATGGGTCGGAAACGAAACAACCCGGAGAGGGGAGTGTCTATCTCTGGAAGGGAGATAGAATGGTCAGAGCAGGTCAAGTACCTGGGAGTGACGGTGGATCGCCGGCTCACCTGGAGACCACACGTCAAAATTGTCAAGAACAAAATGTATAAGAATATCTCCTCGTTGTATTCCCTGATAAACAGGAAACACAAACTTTCTCTCAAGAATAAAGTCATGATTTATAAAATGATATTCAAGCCTGTCACTTTGTATGCCTCAGCCGCCTGGGGCCAAACCTGCAGAACCATCATTCGGATCCTTGAACGGGCCCAAATGTAGGTTCTGCGAATGATAACGAACGCTCCGTGGTACGTGCGGAACGATCGGATCCTCGAAGACTCAAATCTGCCTTCCATCAGAAGTATCATTAGAGATCGCAATGAGAAAGTATTTGATTGCGCAATAACCCACGAGAACCCTCTCGTTAGGGAAGCCACTGATTACAACATAGACGACCCCCCGCGCTTTGAAGTCCCAGGCGCTCTCTGGAGTGATGGGCTACTTACCAATCCATATTGGGTAGTGGAAGCTGCATCCTCTATAGATATATAGAAAGATATATTTTTCAAAATTTAGATATCAAAATTCCTTTCTCATCCATTTTTTAGGAACACCATCATGGCAAGGGCTAGAGACTTGTTCAGTCAAAATTCCATATTAGTGAATGGCTGTTGCCCACTTATTTGAGTCCAAAGAGTAAGAACCTTCAGGCTACACTCGTCTTTAGTAATACTGATAGAAGACCCTGACCCATTCGACAATGGCTTCAAATCTCTATTGATGGAGTCAATCTGTTCCTGCCTGATTCAGTTCATGTCGTTCACCGAAAGTGTTCGATAGGATGTAAAAGTCGAGGCAAGTCGGGGCAGTCTGCGAATCTATAGATGGGGTTCGTGGTGATCTTCAAGAGGTCATTGATAAGTATAAAAAACAGGGTGGGTACAGGATGGAACCCTAGGGATACCCGGCATTGGCTGTGATCGCATCGGAGGAAACACCTTCAACCGCCACATGTAGGGAGCGATGTTGTATGATCCTTATCTTGATCGAAACTTAAAGCACTTTTCATTCCAAGGCGTTGAATTTTGGTTTCGATAATGTAATCCAAGTGTCGTTCCATTAATTTCGTATGATATTAAAGCTTGACTTATACTGCTTCCAGCTCTTAGGACTTCTAACGCTCCGGCGAAAATTGCCTCGGACCACTTGGCTCTCTTTTTACACGCTTTATATTAGCTTGTTTGTAACCGACTCCTTTGGGCGCGATTTTGACCCTTTTCCAGACGTCCGAATGATTTGAAATTTGGCAGGTGTACATAATTCCCGTGATAATACATTAATGAATTTTTGTGTGAAAAAAAAACAAAATGGCGGCTCCAATATGGCGTACGAGTTATGTGATTATGATCCGATTCGCTTCAAAATTGGTATCTGAGGGTTTTCGTGGTCGGAGATTGTGATTACCTAATACGATAAGATCATTCCATTCTTTAATTTGCAAAAAATTATAAAAATAATAGTTAAAAAAAACTAAAAAACACGCTTTTATAAATAAACCACACTAAAAAGTAGGAAATAAATGATAGTTTAAAAAACTAAAGAACACGCTTTTATAGAAAACCAGACTAAAAAAATTAAAAATAAGAAAAAAATTTATTTTATTGAAAAAAAAGCGTGGGGTGCATGGTATCAATAATTATATAGTACATTACACACCTAGGGCAGTAAAGTAAGAAATGTCTCAGATCACAGGTAATTGTTGGCCGAGGCGATACCATGCACCCCACGCTTTTTTTTAAATAAAATAATTTTTTTTCTTATTTTTATTTTTTCAGTCTGGTTTTCTATAAAAGCGTGTTTTTCAGTTTTTATTTATTATTCGGCATTCTGTTGAAAATAAAGCTTTTCTCAATCAACAATAAATTTTTGGGGTAAGTTTCAAATATTTGGAATTTATTCACATGGAAATATTAGGAATTCATTCACATGGAAATATTAGGATCACAGCTACTCAGACAAAAATGACATTTTCGTTGATTTGCTTTTATCTTATAACTTTAAACGAGCAATTCTTGTATATAATATAGGCTATTTCGGAAACGGCTCAAAGATTTTAATGAAATTTGTATTTAGATAGGGTTTTGCTTTTTAAGTTCATCTATATAGGTATCTTTCCGGGAAAAACGCGATTTCACAAACACAAAAATTATGGTAGGTTAGGTTAGAACAGGCGAATCCACCAGATTCAACTACGACGTCTGGAATACCAGTAGATTAGGTAAGGTAATAAAAATTATTATTTTTTTGTGTTGAATCGCGTTTTTTTCAGGAAAGACACCTATATGAGATGGCGTTATAACATTATCCGAATATTTAAAGTTTATCTAAATAAGTATCTCCGAAAAAACAAGATTTTACAAATGAAAAACACTGAGCAACGCTCGGTCGCCCAGATACTATTTAATTAAACACATTATGGATTACGTAGAAATTATAGGAGCAGAATTCATATTTCGTAATATTTAGTAAAACTATATAGTGCCCACTACTTCGTTGTCTGTTCGCTCTTATATACCTAGCAATCAGTTAAAAGTCTGGTTCAGTGTTAGAATAGGTATTATTTTCTGTCAGTAAATTATCGTTTTGCAACGCCGCTGGGCCATCTAAGAAAGAAAAGGCACGACAACTTCATTTCCGTTTTATGATTTTCCTCCACGTGCCGCGCAATAGTCGATGCTATAAACAATTATTGATCATTGGCATCTGGTACGTGGCTGTTAACATGTTTCGAAAAAATCTATTACGCAAAAAACCGTTGGTGTTTGCGCGCTACTCATTTTTTATTATGTAAACTTGAGCCTGTGGTCGGATGTTGTTGATGTTAATTGATTGTTTAGCAACTATACGATGGTCGTATTTCTTTCAAGTTTCCGAAACTATTTCCACTTGAATTATTTCTGTTTAGTCAAAGTTTTCGTGGGTGCTGAAACGATATGTTTTTTCAACAGGATGGAGCGCCCACTCAGTGCAATCGTAAAAGCTTGATTGATTCGTCGAAAGATTTCTGCTTGATTACAGTTCATACATTGTATTCACAATCCTCTCTTCCTCTTTCCCTGTTTACTCCTTTGAGAATCACTTCAGAGGTAGTCAATTATTCGATCAAGTTGAATAAGGACATAAACATTTTATTTGAGACAGCTTCAGACAAAAGTATGTAAGTATACTGTTTATTCAACCCCAATGTTATGACATAATTTTTTTATAGTATTCATTCTATTGGAACGAAGTTCCTTCACGCGGCTTGCGGTAGGTGTTGACTGGTAGAAAATGTAAGGTACGAAAAAAGCGTTATGCCCTATCCATCTCTCTCTCTCTCTCTCTCTCTCTCTCTCTCTCTCTCTCTCTCTCTCTCTCTCTCTCTCTCTCTCTCTCTCTCTCTCTCTCTTTCTCTCTCTCTTCTCTCTCTCTCTCTCTCTCTCTCTCTCTCTCTCTCTCTCTTTCTCTCTCTCTCTCTCTCTCTCTCTCTCTCTCTCTCTCTCTCTCTCTCTCTATCCTCTTCTCAGTCATGCGCTAATATATGGAACAAATTCGATATTTGCAGGCAATGTACTTTCGATAAAATCCTGAAAGAAGTCGATTTTTGTTTTAAATGCCGATTTTTGAAAGTATATTCTAAAGGGGTTATGTCACTGGTTTTGACATGGTGACGTAATCGGTGTTTTTTTTAAATTGAAATATTAATTTAATTAAAAAAAATTTAATTTTTTGAACAAAAATTAATATTTCAGTAAATATGGCATTTTGAACATCTTATTTGAATGTTTTATTTTGTTGGATATTGAGTTATTCTCTTACTGAAATAAAATATTAATATTTGTTCTCCCTGTACAAACAAATCAAATTATTTATTATCATTGAATGCAGTATTGAAGACCTTTCAGAGAAGTATCACAAGACATTATTTCAATTTAAAAAAATTACCGATTACGTCACACGTCAAAACCTGTGACATAACCTCTTCAGAATATACATTGAAAAATCGGCATTCAAAAACAAAAATCGACCTCTTGCGAAATATCGAATTTGTTCCATAATTTAGCCGCGCACTGTATACGAGTATGTGTGACAACCACACTTGGTCTTGTCAGAAATAAATGTCAACGCATTCAATTCCTATATAGGGAAATAGAAAATGCAAAATTGATGCAATAGGGGATTTTGAACTCACTACATACAGAGATGTGATATTAGAATTCAAATATACCTTTTTCAGCATGTTAGGAAGCCTCAGTTTTTCAAGAGGAGCAATGAATGATTTGTGTCATTTTGTAGTTGGTAGAGCTTCAATTTGCTCCTCGCATTTCGTGAAATTGAGTAGTTTAAAGTGCTGTATAAACCCCAAAGAATTGAAAAAGAGAATTATAAACTCCTTCGTTAACTTAAAAACAATAAAACAGTGGGCTGAAAGTGATCTAAATGCCTAAAGAGAGTAAAAATAGGGTTTCTAACACGATATCTGAACATTGGAAAACTGCAGGCCATTGTGACCCTTGATAACCGCCGAGTACGAGAATTTCGACCGTATTGGTTCGCCAGAGGCAAAAAGTGAGGTTAGGATTTCAAAACCCATGAAAGTGAAAAGAGTTTCGCTTATAAAAAATGAAAGCACACAAACAACCACACCTGAGTTGCTGGAAAAGTTCAATAAATGACCCCCCAATAGAAGAATCCAGCGATGATGTGCATATCGCAACAAAAGCGTGGATAAATTGAAATAAAAAGCCACAATGGATCACCCAGTGACAAAAACTGTGAAAAAGACATTATTTCAAAAAACAGTGAAATCGCCAGCTGTTCGGTACTAGAAGCCGAGGAACTCCGAAAAAGATGCGATATAGTGCATCATTTTCCCCCAAATGAAGCCGAAAAACTCAATGATTACATTTCCAAACATAGTGAAAGTGTAAAGAAGAGTAATATCAAACCTAAGACACTGGAGGGCCAGGAAAATATCCAAAAGGTGATTGGTGATGGTAATTTTTCGCCAGAAGCGATTGGTTTATATTTTGGCACCGACAAACCCAACATGTTCGCCGAATCAATAGAAAGTAACACAAAATTGAATGAACATTCTATGAAGTTGAATATACCGTGTGGCTTAACACTTGTTTGATCAGTGAATTCAGAACTTCATATTTCTCATATATGCATTGAGTACCATTCCAGTAAAAATCCGTTTGAATACAAAACTCAATTGAAACAATCGCACTGTACATACATTCATCGATTATACAAAAAATGTATGGTAGGATGATCTTGCAAATACAGATTTGAATACCGCCTATATTCGAAACAAAGCGGAAATTGTGAAATGTGAAATAATCACAATTTCTGGAAGTTTGGTCACAGTTTAATAATAATAATAAATGTATTTATTTCCACATTCCAAGTACATTGAAGAAGAACAATTATAAAAAATATCAAAATAAAGATAGAGAGGAAATTTCAAAGGGCAGTTCACCAATTGGAGCTCTACCGCTTAGCCCTTGTAGTAAAGTTTTATATTATTTTGTCCACCTAACCTAAGCCTATCTAATCTAAACCTAAACTTTTTGGGTCATTTATTATTTCCTTCTATAACAATCAACTGTGTTTTGAGTTCTTTTTTGAATTTGATCATATTTTATTGTTTTAATTCAAGAGGTATCGCATTGTATAATTTATACACATCAAACTGGAAGCGTCTTTCAAAGAAGGAGGTTCTGAGCACAGGACACGTCAGTAGATTTTTATTCCTGGTGTTAATATTGTCGATATCGCTCCTGTACTTTAATTTCTCATAAAGGTAAGTTGGGCGTTTATACATTAGAATTTTGTGAAATATTCACAAGGCATGGAACCTGAATCTTTCTCTCTTTGAAAGCCACTTCAACTCCTACAGCTTGTGGGAAACATGATCATATTTTCTGATGCCATATATGAATCTAATGCAGGAGTTCTGTACACGTTGTACTCTATTAGCAATATCTTGATCAACACAAAGACTGTAGATGGAGGAAACAATAATTGAATTATGACAAAACTAGAGTTTCGCATAAAACTTTTTTTGAGGCTATGGGTAAGTAACGTCAATGAGGATACAGGAGTCTCAGAGCTCCATATGATCTTGGTAGTACATTACGTTTGACATGCTCGTGGAATCTCAAAGAGTCGTTTGAAATCAAGTCTAGACTCTTAGCATTATCAGAAATCCCAATAACGACGTTATTAATAATTATCTGGAAGTTATTTTTTATTAAACTTGTTACCGAATACCAAGGCAACATTAACATTGAGATTGCTTACTAGCAACGTTTGCAATGTTGTCCAAATTATTATTCAAATAAACTGCTGCGTTAGTCAGATCATCTAAAGGGAACTTGTAGTAAAGTTGATTATCATCAGCATACATGTGTAGTTTACAATTCCGAACTGCCTTGTGTAGATTGAGAAGAGAAGCGGCCCTATGACTGAACCCTGTGGTACACCAGATGTCACATTTCTAGCAACAGTAATTTCATCTCTCAATTTCACCCTTCGCAAGCGATCTGTGAGGTAAGAGCGGAAGGAATTAGGAAATGTTGATGATAATATTAAAGTTGAAAATGTGAACGACATATGAACAACAAATATTTATGAAAGCAATACTCAGACCATTACATCGAAACCTGGAGAACTATTTTAATTTTTCTTTAGAGTCTTCAGAACAGTTGATTTATCGACAAGTTGCAAAGGAAATTCATTTCCACATACATCATTCAAGAATTATTTACATCAATATGTGGTATACTATTTAAAAAATAATCATTAATGACGTTAGGGTCTTTAAATTTCTGGGTAATATCAGCTTGCGAGTTTCTTCATACATTCAACAATTTCAGATTTCTCCACAGCTCTTCACCCGTGGTGTTAGAAATAGATAGAAAATGTTCCCTTTTTCCTCTAGTTATAACATGGTTTGTTAGATTCCGTAAATATCTGTATTCCTCCCAGTTATCTTGTGTTCATCTTTTTCCATGTCTTGCTTTTTTTCTCTTTCATTAAATTATTCACTTCATCTGTCATCCAGGGTGAGTTTTTTTTTATTCTGATAACTTTCAGAGGGAGTGTTTATTGAAGAGGTTGGGAAGTGTTTTAAAATTGAATATTTCGGTGAAAGTTTATGTCAATATCATTAATGTAAAAAATATTTTAGAGATCTGAAATTATTAGAAATTGCTGTCTTCAAAATTTTTACAGTCTCTGATTGTGTTATATGTGTTGCCTCACTGACGATTGATTCATTTCATTGGATTGAAGTATTTCACTGAACAGGAATTCTCATTGAGAAAATTAACATAGCACGTCCCCAACGCAAATAATATTTTTGTGACATTACATAAGTTAAGCTAGACTCTAACGATCACTATAATATTTATGGGATAAGTCGGGTGGCTTATATGTAACATCTATCACAAAACTAAGTCCGTTGTACGGAATTTTAACTAATAATTAATTGTTCTATTTCATCTGAAACATTAATTTCTTGATACTGGAGTTTACTGTGCGCATACAGTAAGACCCCACCACCCCTCGTGCCTTGAAGTCGATCCTTCCTTATACATAATTATCCATTGCTAATATTTTAGAGTCAACACTGCTATTCAGCTATATCTCGGATATTACGAGAATATAAAAACCATGTTGATCTTTAGAGTTAACCAATTCATTGAACTTAGGAACTAACGATTGAATGTTTAAGTGACTCAATGCTAAAAAATCTTTGCTATTTACAGATTTTGATATATGCTAGAGGTACAGCTAGTGAATGATCTAAATTTCCATTAAATGTTATATTTTTTCCACACCGTTTCCAGTTTGGATGAAAATCACCCCATCAAAAGTCCACACATTTTTGGAACCATATTTATCTGATGCCTCCTCAAACAGTTCACAGGAAAACAAGAGCGATGATTCTAGGTCTCATGATTTTTGAAAAATACAATATTTTATTTCCGAACTTTCATTCATCGGCGTTCTAGAAAAGATAAGCAAAAATGAAGGCTACGCACGAGACTATACTTGTACAGCTATTCACTGCTAGATGGCGATGAGATTTCAGGATTTCATGTTAAATGTCTCATTTGTAGACAAATTTGAACGAGAAGGTTTCGAAAATGTATTTTTCACGAACGTATGATGTGATCATAAAATCAGATAGATGATTTCTGAAAGGCAGAAAGGAGATATCGACATAAGATGTGATACAAGCTTTAACATCGAGCATATTTGAATCTCTAGACAAATTCCAAAAACATGTATCTTTGTGGATCATAGTGATACTATGAGAGTTCTATGCCGGAAGTGACATCATGCGGGCGTGTACGTGGACAGAGTCTACGTACATACTGATTTATACGATGTATTCAATACAGAAAGTCATAGTAAACGTCTAGAAAAATTAGAAAATTGTGGACTACGAGGTCGGGCATACGACGGGTTCAAAAATTACCCTAGTGATGTAGCGCAGACGGCATGTTGAGCAATTTTTTTGGCGTTCCACACGGAACCTTTTCAGGACCAATACTCTTTACTATATATGAGAACCAATTGCTTCATCTGGAAATATGAGGAAGAATGTTAACGATACTATCACGATACTATCACGGGGCTTGTGGCTCAGTGGAACAAGCGTCGGTCTTGTGTCAACTGTTTCCACCTGGCGCGGGTTCGATTCCCGCAGCTGGTGAAAAATTTATTCAAGGTCCCAAGAGTGGTTTCGGATCCCACTATAAAAGGTAAGGTCCCCGTGATCTTAACTCGTACAAGTTTTCATTAACTTCTGAGGGTTGGTCAAACAACTAAGAAAGCTGTTAAAAACCATTTTACAATTTTACAATAATCCTCTTCAGAGAGCCAACATGACAGCAAAACGAATCGACAGCTGAAGAAGACGAACATTGAAAGATGGTTCTATCACAACAAACTTGTTTTTAGAAACAAGGCACTTAAGAGTCTCTTCACAAAAAAAAATATAAATTGAAACAAGTGATAGATCATAAGCGAAAAACAACTACTTTCCTGGCAAATATCACGCAGTACATTAAATGATATCCACCCGAAAATCTCTGCAAACTTCTATAGTCAATGAAAATTGATTGCAAATGTTTCTTTTTGATAAACTTGAGTATGTTTAATCTATGCCGGGTCCGCCTAATAATCCGTATAGAGGTTTCAGGCTTTTGGCCCTCATCAGTACGGAGTAGTCACCAGTCGGAGATCCGAAGACCTCTGGCCGAAACGAGACCCAACACAAATTAAAACACCATCAAGCTTAATCACTTGTAGGTACGCAAGAAAAGGCAACTTTTAACTGGCGGTATGACAGAAAGAAACACTCCAAAACTATTCACCTATCTCAATAGGATTCTATCTCGATAGGAGTGAAAAAAACAAATTTTACCCTTTGTATTTTACATGATATCTAATATGGGACAACACAACATTGGTTATGACTTTTAAATACCTGAAACCGATTTTATAAAATATTTAGGAACTGATAGGCACCTACGCTGGAACTTACATATAAAAAAATCGTATACGAAAGCTAAGAGGGACACTATATAAATTAAAATATTTGGGAAACTACATACTCAGATACTAAACACTTGAAAACATTGTACTACGCATTTATACAATACAAATAATATATGGTTAAATAGGGTGAGGTGGAGTTTAAGGAATTGGATGTAGGGGTTTTATTCATTCCCATTATGATAAGTCGCATTATCATTGACTACTATTGATCTGGAATGTAAATTAGGTATTTATTTTTCCCGCAACAATTTTTCGTAATTTTAGGAGTTCATGTCGCCGTGATAATCGCCACTTTTCCATCTTGATTTTTAAATAGGCAAACAGTTCGGAATGAAAGCCATGTCTCCACCAGCATGAACAATAATCAACCGCTTTCCTCTTGAAATAGGGGTGAATAATACGGACGATGTTACTTCACTCCAAGACTTGGAGGTTGTATGTCCAGCGTGAACGTAAGTTTCATCCAAAAACACGATCGGTCTGCCTCAAACTCCAAAACTTTTCAACTTTTTCTATGAGAATTTTCCTGTTGTCTTTTTCCACTTGAATCCAATTTTCTTCAGTTGATGGTACCACGTCCTTTTGCCTGTCCACTTTCATACATTTTTGAATTTTAGTTGGAGATTGTCGATTGTCGCAGACTACAGTCAGTCAGTCAGTTATGAAGACTGTAGACAATATTCCTTATGTCGTTGAATTCATTATCTTGTAACTGAATACCGGATTTCCATTATTTGTTTCTCCCATAAACGTTAATGAAGTTCAGGAAGGGAAATTTGTGTCTGTGATATATAATGTAAAGAGAGTTGGCGGCGTGCAGACAAGAAATTTTAAATTCTGATTTTATCACAGAGAAAACACTATCATATGATCAAGGAGATACCCATTCATTCAATGATATACTCTATTCCATATTCCACGAGTAGAGTAATACTTCATAGGCTTATATTTGGTTACTAATTAGATTATATCATTGATTTGACTATACGGATCCATTGGATGTCAATGGATATTTCAAATATAGTAAATGTTTGGATATCAATGATATACTATATTAATTTCAATAAAGAATTTATCATTGATTCTATCTTTTACTCAGTTTAATTCAAATTCAATGTTTGGATATCATTAATATACCATATTAATTTCCATTCAGAATTCACTCATTTTCATTTTCAAGTGATATAGCTTTTATTAATACAATGATTTTTATAATCCATAATCCCAGTGATTATGTGGTAGATCAGCAGCACAAACCGAATTCATTCAATTGAATGAATTGAGGATGGTTAATTTGTTCTTGCTTCATTTGTATGCATAGATTCGAAAATGTATTCCATTTGAAATAATTACATTATATGATGACTTCATGTTGAAAAGGGAAACATTCTCAATTGAATATTGATAGAAAGATTTTTCAGTCGCAGATGATTCCACATCTGATCTTATGAACATCCTGTTCATATTTTCAACAAATCAATGATGACTTCAATATGGTTTTCTGTTGGGGTTACAGAAATATTCCTTTTCATTGAATGGTAATTTCGATCGGATGAATTATATATGTATATATATATATATATATATATATATTGTTATGATGTGTTGTATTTGTTTATATAATTATTAAAAAATATTTATCCGCTCAACAAATACCCATCACAACAATAAACTCCGGCTATGATCCTCTTACCCTTTTTCAATACACTATTTACCTCTGCTTTATTAGCTTTCTCTAGCTCAGTCAGTACGCCTTTCTAGAGATTATCGTCTCTATCTCAGGAGGATTGCAGTTGCGCCATCTAGTTATTTTGCTTGAAGTCAATGTACTGTTTTTATGGAAATATAGCTTGTAATATGGTCAAATGATAAATAATGAGTCCAGAATATAGTTAAATGATTGTTCTTTTATTCAAATCATATATATATATATATATATATATATATATATATATATATATATTGTGTTATGGTATGAAAAATATGTTAAATATAAAAATAATAATTTTTATATATAATGATATTAATACATTACATGAATACCTGCTATGATCGTTTTACAATTTTTCTGTGTACTTTGCATCTCTGAAACCTTCGGCCATCTTATAGTCAACGCAGATGATCCAAGAGTTTAGCAGTGGAGCTTTTATATTATCATCATTATTGATTTGTTGAAAATATAAACAGGATGTTCATAAAATCAGATGTGGAATCATCTGCAACTGAAAGATAAACTTTAGTCACTATCTTCCATCGTCAAGATAACCTCTTGTGGGGTATTCATTTTAATCGTGGATTTTTCAATTCACAGAAAAATCTTTCTATCAATATTCAATTGAGAATGTTTCCCTTTTCATCATCATTATGTTTCCAACAATCCATTTAATTTGCACAGCCTATAAAAGTATAGAAATTTAAATCCACAAATAAAATTTTTCATGGAAAAAATATATCTTGGAATCAAGTGTCATTTTGGAAAATAAGTAAATTTGAATCAATATGATATGATTTATTTTATCGAAATATAGTCTAATTTCCACGTAAATTTTTTATGTTTAAGAATTATACTACTTTGAAGGTGTTCAATATCCCTAATAATTGTGAAAATGATAGGTTGCATTTCACATAAGTATTGCTCAGTTCAAATTCGATGTAAGTCTCCATTTAAATCGATTATACACTTTGAATTTTTTTGGCTGAACATTTGATTAATGCAATGTGAGTGTTTTCAAAAATAGGCCTATCATTGCAAATAATACAGTGCTTTTTTCTGTGTACAAGCTTTCATTCAACTTGTCTTGTTCATGGTGCCCATGACAATACATTTGGATATGGCAGCTCCAAGTTGACGAAAATGTTTTATAAAATATAATCCCTATCTATCTAGTAATCTGGGACTTTTTTCTCTTGTCAAAATAAGGAAAAGTTTGACACTTGCTTTTTCACAATTTCAGTTTTCTATTATTTTCAGTGGATACATTTATATTGAAAAATTCTGTTAAATAGATCATGATCATGATCATTTGATAGCGAATGAGCTCCCTTCCACCTCATAACTCCTTAAACACACTAACATTAAATTCTAGAAAGCGATATCTCGATCGCGGTTGAGTACCTACGTCTTCAGTAGCTCAGTTGGGAGAGACTTGACTGGTAATCATGAGGTCGTGAGTTCGATCTCCGCTCGAGGATATATTTTTCTAGAATTTAAAAATTCTTGTCTGCACGCCGCCCACTCTCTTTACATTATATATCACAGACACAATTTTCCCTTCCTAATTTTCAAATTCGGCTTGATTGTTCAATGGTCGGAAATCCACATTTGAACCTTGCTGAAAATTGCAAATTGTCGACGACGCTAGGTGAAAGGTAAATTGGATCTTGATGATCATTTGATAGCGAATGAGTTCCCTTCCACCTCATAACTTTCCTTAAACAACTAACATTAAATTCTAGAAAGCGATATCCCAATCGCTGTTACGTACCTACGTCTTCGGTAGCTCAGTTGGGAGAGCACTTGATTGGTAATCATGAGGTCGTGGGTTCGATCACCGCCCGAGGATATCTACCTTCCCAACTGGCCATCGTGTTATTTATATTTGAGATCATATAGGACACTCGGTATTATGTATTACTTACTTGACCCCAACTGAAAATTGAAACATATAATTTGCTATTGCTAGTACATTAAAGTTGTTTGTATTTAAATAATGTGTTGCAAAATTATTCACAAACGGTATAGGCTTGGTCGAGACGATCAATCTTAATTATCACTGGTGGAAATACAGCTCTGGCCTGAAGTTATTGAAGCGAGAACCATGTTTAAAAATGTATTTTTCATAATAATCGTTTCAGACTCATCAATCATAAACTCAGTTGGGAATAAAGAAGCGTTGTGCCACCAAACCACAATCTGTAAAATTGTTGAAGTGTAACTTTTCGATATACCAACGTGTTGTAATCTGTTTGGTTGAATTTTCTGTGGAGACTCTGAACACCGTGATTAATTCCAACAGTAAAAGAGTGAAAAAGTGGTACTGAGAATTGTATATCTGATGGCAAAACGGCAACCAACTATTTGTTTGAAAATATGAACAGGGTGTTCATAAAATCAGATGTGGAATCATCTGCGACTGACACATAAACTTTAGTCACTATTTTCGTTCAACATTACCGCTTAGGAAGTATTCACATTGAAAAGGAAAACATTCTCAATTGAATATTGAAAAGAAATATTTTTATGGAAATTGAAAAAACTACATTAAAAATTAAGGTTTCCTTTTGGTAAGTTCAATAACGTGAATTATATCATTATATACTGGACTAAACGATAAAGTACATTTGCAAAGGCTTGAAGCAGTAATATCTCGTTTGATATATCACAATTAGTATAAGATTAAATGTAAATAAATGTGAATTCATGCAGAAAAAAAAAATTTATAATTGTGGGAATATAATAAATAAGTCAGGTGAAATAAAGTCTAAAACTGACCTTTAATGAAAATAAAGTACGAGCATTTGTAGGATTAGTAAATCATGATGGTATATTTTTCAGAAATTTGAATGTCGTACTATTTTCCCTCAATGGTTTACCTAAAAAAATAAGCAAAACAAAAATGTGAAACTGCTTTGGAATATATCAAGGAAAAAATGCATGAAGATCAGGTTTTAGAACATTTTGATGCAAATTTATAAAGTTACAGAAAGTAGTTCTTCTTCTGTGATTTAACATATTTCCCCGTATAGTACTGAACGACATTCAATTCGCCTAACAAATATTGAATTAAACCAACAACAATATACTCAGATCAATACGGAAGTCTATGCCATTATTTTTGGCGTTAAAAAATATTTCAATATTTGTATGGAAGAAAATTACACTTGTGTACAGATCAGAAGCCTCTAGTGCTAAAAAAAATAAACATTATACTTATTTTTATAAGGATTTCAGTGTAACACAAAATTCAAAAATAAAAAATTACATTCTAATGCTGATGCACTGGCTACATTACCATTAGAAATAGAAAACGAATTTACCTTGATGAGCCAGACTCATTCCAGATCAATCAAATATAAATTCCCTACAAATTGAAAGACTATTTTTATAATTTTGTCTCTAGGTGCCCCAAATTCCCCCACGATGTCATTACAATTGCATTCCAATCTTTCTCAAGTCACGCTTTGATATAAAACATGATATCAATAGTTTACCGTGACTCAGTTTTAATCAACATCGTGATTAATAATTAGTAAAAGATCCACACGCTGTTTCAATTAATGCATCATTTATGGTATGCATACTAATGAATCATCATAAATTAGTTTTTTCTAATTAATATCCAACGATAGCAAACTTCAATGATACTTTGAGAAACAAGAACTCGGAAAGAATTTAATTACTTTCTGAACCATGCTTCAGAGTAAATCTCAAATTAATTGAAATCTTGGTGATATTTGGATCAAGATTTTTACTCGACTACGCTAGAATCAAAAGGAAGGTCACGTGGTTAGCATGTCCATGTATCTAATTTTTTTCAGATGATGTCTCAATTGAATAAGTCAGTTTTAGTTGGAGATAGCTATTTTTTATCGAACAATGTAATGATTCTCTTATAAACAATTATTATATGATGCACTATCTATGGATAACCACAATATCTGTCCCGAACTCAACTGTTATTTTACAATAGATGTCTTTCCAAATATAAGAATAATAGTAATACATACACTAAGCAAAATGTATAGTATCTTTATAATCATTATAAATTTGATTTAAATAAACATAAATAAAATGAAATCATTCCAGTATCACCAAAACAAAAACTATGAGTTTAAAAACTAAAGCGTTAGTAAAAGTTTGAAATGAGAGTTTTATCTTACTTGATCAAATATTTTTATACTATTCTCATGTGTCATATTTTGATAAAGTATAAACATTGATAGACGTATAGTGGCTTTTCGCATTTAATTATTAATAAAAAATAATAATGACGTGTTACGTTCGATCACTTTTATTCTATTTTCAAGCAAAAACAACTAGTAATAATGAGGACGATATACACGTGAATCAATTTTCCCCATTTCCAACGGTGTACAAAGGTACAAACTCACCAATTTACTTCACACTCCATTTATTTCGCTGCTCGAATAAAACACACTAATACCTATTTATTTTTGGAATTCGGTATCGGTGTATCCGGTAAGGATCATAATGAAGAGCCCTTCGGAAAGAAAACATAGGAAATAATTAAAAACACGACCTATCAGAGAGCAGGCTTCTCGCAGGGGCCATAAATTATTTCGTTTTACACATGATTGAGCCCACTTCCTTCCTCTAGAAAAAATGTTATCTGAAGATAGAAGCGAGCGAAAAGGGTATTTTCGATGCGTGAACAGTTAGTGAATAAACAAGAATAATGGAGTGGAAAAATCGAATTATGATGGGTTTGATGGGTACACCAATTGAAAGTTAATATATTTAAATGGAAAGGAGCTTTTCGGAGTAGATAAAAATTCAAAAGATTCTTAGGAATATTCTTCTTGAATTTTTTAAGATAACTTTTTTTCGGAATCAATTCTATATGTTTGGTGATGAAGTTTATTCCCTATCATCTGAGGGTTTATTCTCTGTGAGCTCATTCACTTGTTGAACCACTTTTCTTTTTCCAGCTTTCTTTTAATTATGTTCTTGCTCTTCATCAATCTGTCCCCTCGTAACTTTTAGTATATTCTGCATCTCTAATACTCTTCAAGCTATTATTTCTATTGGCATCTTCCATATATGGCCAGACCCTTTCTGTTGTTCCATCACTTGTCACACCACACATTTATATCTATATAATTTTCTACAACGCTAATGTTGTTGTAGTAACTTTGAACTTCGTTTTATACCTTGATCTACGTTTTTTTTTCTATCACTATGTTAGATGGATATGTTTAACATCATTGAAACCAACCTCAACAAAATTTCTTCCTGATGATGGAAATAAACATTTCCGAAAGCTTGGATAAACCTTAAAGAGTTTACTTTTTCATTGACCTCACTCGTGCTTTCGACTGTGTTGACAAAGGAAATCTAGTAAAAAAACTATCGTGTATGGGTATTCGTGAACCTTTGAATAAATGGATCGAATCATTTTTATTATTGTAAAAGCGGGCAATATAAAATCTTCAACACAAAAAATGAACCTAGGAAGAAAAGACAATGGAGAAGACTACAAAGAAGCGGTAGTTAAAACAATTTGGAACACCACCGCTAAAATGCTACAAAGTAAATATTATAACGAATTCAATATTGTATTTAACCCTTTCACCGACGTTCAGTTCAATTCATCACGAGCTGCACGTAATGCTAAACGTAAAATCCTACAAGCACAACCCGAAAGGAGAAAATCTAGTGCATCAGCTCTTAATAAATCTGAAATATTTGCAATGGCCAGATTATATGACGAAAATTAACCGGAAGGACTTCAAAAGAAATTATATCACATTTTGGCGTTTGAATTAGCTTGGCGCAATAAAACGCTTGAAGAGGCTGATTTAACCAAATTTTTGGGTCTTTATCTAGATCGAAATCTCTCATGGGCTGGTCACATCAAGCACATCTTCAAAAAACTGGCTCTGCATATTTTGCAATACGGAATCTGAAACCTATTTTGTCCCAGAAACAATCGTTAAGCACTTACTATTCTCTAGTGTATCCACATTTAAAATACTTAATAATATTCTGGGGCTCAGCAGTAGATATAAATCGAATATTCATACTTCAAAAGAGAATTATTAGACTCATCTTTGGTATAAAACCACTAGACTCATGTCGCCAAGTATTTTCATCCAACAATATAATGAGTGTCTACAATATATTAATATTGGAAGCATCCCTATTTGTAAAATGTAATATATCCCCGTTTCCACCCAACAATAGCATCCACAAACAACCACAACACAAGAAATGCTTGTAATATACATATAAGAAATTTCAAACTAACAACTTTTAAAAAAGGTCCACTATATGTCTGCAGCACTATTTACAACAAAATTCCACCAGAACTGAAAAATGTTGGTAATGTAGGTCAATTCAAAAAATCAATAAAACATCATTTCAAAGGAAAATCATTTTATGCTATAGCTGAATACTTAGAGGCTTAACATATTGCTAAAATTGTCAATGTATTTTGAATTTCCTCACAAAAGGATGTATATATGTAATGTTTTATGTTTTTATGTCTGTTACTATTGTAATACTATGGCTGTGACTTTTCACTTCCTGTTGAAGGTTATACGTGAATAAAGATTATCTATCTATCTATCTATTGCTGCTTACCCCAATATCCCTAGTTTTGTATATATATATATATATGTATATATATATATATATATATGTATATATATATATATATATAATATATATATATATATAATATATAATAATACAATGAAATTTTTATCATATACAATATTGAAATTAATAAAAACTTAATCTAGGAACAAGTAAAGAAATTATTTTTCCTTTTTGGTACATTTGTATGAAAGCTTGTCTTGATTTTTTTCTCAATCATTTTTATTTCATTCTTTTTAGTCATTCATGAAATTTGCATTCTATTGAATACTGACAAAAATTGATTCGACCCCAAAAAACCCAACCATTTTGAATGGAATCCACCATATAACTAAAACGTCGTCTTCTTGGAGCCGCATCTTGAATTCGTGAATTTTGACAAAAAATCATGATGTCCGATCCCAAAAACCCCCACATACCAATTTCTATTGGAATAGGGCTATAATAATAAAAGTCGTCGCCATCTTAGAGCCGCCATCTTGAATTCGTAGATTCTGACAAAAACATCATGATATTTGATCCCAAAAACCCCCACATACCCATTTCTATTGGAATAGGGCTATAACCACAAAAGTCATCGCCATATTGGAGCCGCCATTTTGAATTCATGAATTCTGGCGAAGAAATCATGATGTCCAGCTCCAAAAGCCCCCACATACTAATTTTGAATGAATCGAACATAATCACAAAACTCTTCCGCCATATTGGCGCCACCATTTTGTTTTTTCTCTGACAAAAATTCCGTAATGCATTGTCACCGGTATAATGAAAACCTGCCAAATTTCACGTCAATCGGACAACTAGAAGTAGCTCAAAATTCACTTGCAAGATTTGAACTAAACATACATATTATATGAATTTAAATGAAAGCTTGTGAAAACATTTCAAGATGTTACTCGATCGGCCAGGTAGCCTGCAGCCAGCTCTCAGACATGATAAATGATTTTTTTGGGACGAATATGCACCCCAATCAAATCATTTTTCAATTTCGAAAGAAAAAATTTTAAAAAAGCTTCTTAGACCACTTGACCAACTGGAGAGATAGTAAATGTCAAACGTATTTCGGACATATATTACATCGTTGTGGTTGCTTTTTCCGAAAAAAGGCCATAAAAAACTCATGCATCACTTTTGCCCAGACAGTCAATGATTTTTCTCATGTTTGCTGTGAGTACTAACATTTTAAAAACATTTCATTCTGTTACTCGATTGGTCAGGTTTTCTGCAGCCCGCTCTCAGCTTATGAAATGTTTCATTTCAGTTGATTCTTTAACCGACGAAAAAGAAGGAGGTTCTCTAGTCGACGCGTATATTTTTTTATGTATGACCACGCATAACTTCTTACAGAGTAGTCCGATTTTGATGATAATTTTTTCAATATAAGTTGGTCCCATTTGGATTGTAAAAAAATACACCCCTAAGGGTAGCAAAATAGGGGATGATTTATTGATTTTACGCCTGTGAACCGATTTTGTTGAAACTTGGCACACATATGTAGTTCTGATGACACTACAACATAATGGAGGCCCGGAGTTAATTTGATGATGGAGACGGAAGACAGTCGAAGGATCTCCTCAACGGTTCACAGCAGCTACCTCGTGTTTGGGGTAATATGTACATATATAATTACATGTCCTGACTAACTGACTCACTGATTGACTGATATACGATCAACGCCCAGACCAAACCGCTGGTCCTAAGAGCAAAAATTTTTTTGATATTCCATCCTTAAATGGGTGAAAAGGAGGGTGAGAAGGTGGGTGAAAGTGAGAGTACAGTTGGTTTTGAAATTAGAGTCATGGAAATTAGTATTTGGGCTCTTCTTCACAAATGAAACATTGTGTTTCAGGGTTTTTGAAAATGCAACCCTAAAGGGGTAAAATGGGGGTTGAAAGTCTGTATAGTTAGTTTTCAAGTTGGGGTCATAAAAATTGGTATTTGAAGTCTTTGTTACAAATAGAAGAAATATTTCAGTGTTTTTAGAAATTCAACCTCCAAAGTGGGGAAATAGCGGTGAACGTTTGTGGAAGGGTTCCGTTAGTTTTTAAGATGCTTACCATACTGTTCATCATATACACATCCTCATTTTCATCTTACATATAGAATTCCAGTGTTCAGATGTATGCTGACGACACTCAATTAATGTTCACTTTTGATCCCAATGAGCTCCAACAAAGTAAACAAAGTAAACTAATCAATAATGACCTTGAAGTTCTTTATAGTGTACCATTAGAACACGCCTTACATTTGAATCCAACGAAATGTTCTGCAATGTTTTTGGGAAGACAAATTGACAGATTAAAGTTATCCCATTTGGTGCATGTGGAAATCAACAATGTAAATGTTCCATTGGTGAAAGAGGCCAAAGTTTTAGGTCTAACAATCGATACTGATTTGAGATACGAGAGTCACATTTCTTCCTGTATTAAAAAAGTTATCATCAGGTTAAACCTGCTGTATAACTCAATACATATTCTGAACATAGAATAAAAAATCATGCTTTGCAACTCATTAATACTAACAACTTTCAATTACTGCGATCCTGTATATGGGCACTATATCACAGACTATACAAAACAAAGGATCCAAATAATTCAGAACTATTGCTTGAGATTTATATATGGCAAAAAAAAGAGCGCACTGTTAGTCATAAATTAAAACAGGCAAACTGGCTCAACATGAAAAACAGACGAACATTTCACTGTGATATTTTATACCATAAAGTAATTAATAGCTGTATGCCTAAATGTATTCATAGAAAAATAAGATTTTGTTCTGATGTTCACAATGTAAATATTAGATCCAAAGGAAATATAACCCTTTCCTCCCATAAACTTGGTGCAGATACAAAAAATTCCAGGATCAGCTTGCATTTATTGAATTCCAAAACATAAGAAGAGAAGTAAAGTCTGAAATTGAATCTAACTACCAACTGTACTGCCGTAATATCGAACAGCAAATCAAAACGGACCCAAAAAAATTCTGGCAATTTGTAAAAAAAAAGAAACACTCGTCATCTCTACCACTAACAATGGTCTATGATGGCATTGAATATAATGACCCCGTAAGCATTGCAAAAAAGTGAAGTTTGTGAAGCACTCAAAAAAATCAAGCCAAAATTTACAATGGGACCTGATAAAATACCAGCTTTCCTGATTCATGACTGTGCCTCCGTATTCGCTGCACCTCTGGCAATACTTTTCAACCTCTCAATAAAATACCAACAGTTCCCTGATGTGTTGAGACAATCTAAATTAATACCAGTTTTCAAAAAAGGTGACAAACATGACATAGAAAACTATCGGCCTATTACAATAGTCAATAATTTCTCAAAATCTTTTGAAATCCTTCTTAATAAACCACTTTACAACCATGTCAAAAATCAAATAACTGAGTTACAACATGGCTTCTTCAAAGGTAGGTCAACTACCACAAATCTCTTCTGTATTACCCAGTACATATCCAACACATTCGAAAATAATGCCCAGGTAGATGTCATATATACGGACTTTTCCAAGGCCTTCCATAAGCTTGATCATGATATTTTACTCAGTAAAGTGAATGCATTTGGCTTCTCAGGGAAGTTGAACACCTTTTTCACCTCTTATCTACAAAACCGCTCCCTCTACGTTGAGTGCTATGGCCAGAATTCCATTTTATTCACACCAACATCAGGCGTTCCACAAGGTTCTGTTTTGGGTCCACTTTTCTTCAATCTGTTCATAAATGACATTATTGAGGATGTCGGAGTCAATTGTCTATTATATGCGGATGATTTGAAATTATATATAAAAATAAACTGCCAGAATGACTGTACCATTTTACAAAACGCCCTAGATAGAGTAAATACTTGGTGCAAAAATAATCGTCTTCTATTAAATGCTGATAAGTGCTCAATTGTAACATTCACTCGGAAACAGAACAACATCACCTATAACTACTCAATTGCCAATGATGTGCTCCCTAGATCCAATTCTGTTCGTGACTTTGGTGTCACCTTCGACCAAAAATTATATTTTTCAATACACATAAATAAAATTACCAATGAATGTTCTAGGGCTTTAGGTTTCATTGTCAGAAATACTCGTGATTTCTCGAATAAGAACACACTGCTACTGTTATACAGTGCTAGTCAAAAGTCCCCTCCCCCCCTCGTATCTTTTGAACGGGTATACTTATAATAATGAAATTTGGAGGGTGGAAATAAACGGATGTAGGCTTCTCAACTGGTCATAACAGGTGACGCAATAGTCATAAATGACGTCACAAGGCCACTGTGACCAATAATTTCAAATGAGACCCTATGGCAAGTGACAGCTCGTTTGAAAGGTATTGAAAATACCTATTCAGTCATACCAATTTTGTTTGGGTTTCGGCTAATTTTGATTGATAAATTGAAGAAATACGAAAATTATAGTTTCGCATGTAATTAATAAAGATTTAAGAACCAGTTCTTATAATAAGTGTTCAAAATGTGCTCCATCTACCTCCTGGCAGTAATGCATCCTATTGCTAAACTCTTGTCGTACTCGTCCCAGTGTGTCAGCGGAAATTGCCCTACATTCTTCAACAATTCGTTGTTTCAGAATGGCAATACTGTCAGGTGCTGTAGCGTAAACCTTAGATTTCAAGTACCCCATAGAAAAAAATCTAATGGTGTAAGGTCCGGTGACCGAGCTGGCCATTCGATCGAACCTCGTCGTCCAATCCATCTACCACGATATTCTTCATCTAGGTAACGTCTTACTGCACCGTAATAGTGTGCAGGAGCACCATCTTGTTGAAACGTTATTTCCAAGTTGTCGAATTCATCTGGATTATCTTCTAGAATTTCAAGAATTAACGACTCAATATCATTTTGTAACATCTCCAGATACAATTCACCGGTTAAGTTAGCATTGAGAAAAAGAGGCCCAACTATGTGGTTTCCCAAAATACCTGCCCAAACATTTACTTTTTCTGGAAATTGAGTATATTTTTCACGAAAGATGTGAGGATTTGTGTCACTCCAATACCTCACATTTTGAGTGTTAACATTTCCATTGAGAAAGAAAGTACTTTCGTCACTAAAACAAATTGTCTGTATGTAGCCTGGTTGTTGGTTCATTTTATTGGACATAGTTTCACAGAATTCTAGTCTTCGGTCGGGGTCATCATCTGAAAGTTGGTGCACCATTTTTAATTTGTATGGATGAAATTTGTTTTTAGCCAACACCCTATGTACTGTCCTTTGACTGACTTCACAGATAGACGCAACTTGGGCTGTGGAAGAAGTAGGGTTTACTACCATTTCTCCAATTATGTCAATTTTTTTGTCATCACTAATTGTTGGTCGACCAGATCGTTTGGCATCTTGAACACTACCTGATGCTTCAAACTTCCGAAGAAGCTCCCTCAAATAAACCCCTCGATATAGGGCGATCGGGGTACCTCTCATTAAACAGTCGTTCCGCTGCATGGAAATTGTTTCTACATTCACCAATTATTAAGATAGCTGCTACTTTGTCGACTACAGTACGTACCATTTTGCCTATGTAAACACTTAAACGTCTCGTTAAACAATAGCTTAGGTAAATTTTCAAGGTATAAACACTTTTGACAAGTAGAGAATTCAAAAACGTCAACCTTTTTGACAATTAACCAGAGGCGTACTTTAAAATCTTTATTAATTAAATGCGAAACTATAATTTTCGTATTTCTTCAATTTATCAATCAAAATCAGCCGAAACCCAAACGAAATTGGTATGACTAAATAGGTATTGTCAATACCTTTCAAACGAGCTGTCACTTGCCATAGGGTCCCATTTAAAATTATTGGTCACAGTGGCCTTGTGACGTCATTTATGACTATTGCGTCACCTGTTATGACCAGTTGAGAAGCCTACATCCGTTTATTTCCACCCTCCAAATTTCATTATTATAAGTATACCCGTTCAAAAGATACGAGGGGGGGAGGGGACTTTTGACTAGCACTGTATAATTCCTATGTCCGTTCTAAAACAGAGTATGCATCTATCATTTGGTGTCCATATTATAATGTCCATTCAAATGATCTTGAACGAATCCATAGACGCTTTATGAAATATCTCTCTTTCAAAGAAGATGGTGCGTACCCTGCTACAGGAATATGTAATACCGCTTTACTAGAGAGACATAACTTCACCTCTCTCGCAAGCAGAAGGAATACATCTGCTCTGATTTTCCTTTATAAGGTGATCCATGGCCAAATCAACTGTAGTGCTATTTTGAGTATGCTGAATTTTCATGTTCCAAGAGTAAATTCAAGACATAACACTCTATTTTACCTCGAATTCTCTAGAACAAATGTACAGAAAAACTCACCCTTATTCAGAATTTGCAACAACTTCAATGCTGTCAATGACAGTTGTGACATTTTCTCTTGCAGCATTGCTTCATTGAAAAAAATCAGTTTTGATATTAATTTTCTTTTTTCTCTAGGTTTTGTATCATGTCTCATTTCTACACTATTGTTGTATCTTTACTGATTCTCAAATTATTTATATTTTTGTTTTTGTACCTGTGATTTTCCCACCCTGTAAATGGATTTCTGTTGGGTGGTGTACAATAAAAATTTAAAAAAAACTGCAATCTTCACTAGATCTACACATACAACATAGTGAAACTATTCAATTCTTCACTGTACTACTAAGATCTCTATCCTACCCCAATTTCCGAAAAAAATACAAAAATCTACTTCTCACCCAGTAGCCATAAAAGCGAATGTAAAAGGAGAGAAAGTATTTAATTTTGTTTGTATGTATTCTTTATTTTCCTAATGTTAATGCAATTCTACCTTACCTGGGTTAAGTGGAAGAACAGCAATGCAACCTTGCTGAACTTCGCCCTTTCAATTGTATATGAATACAAATGTAATATTATATTGGCAATTTTAATGAAGTATATTATTATTATTAGTTTATTATCCTCTCTAAAGGAAAGTGCACAGTTCATAGTCCAATTCTCAAAGACATATAAGATTGATGACATTCGTGAACAGAAATTTACATTTGAATCGGTTAAATAATAATTGCGGACATACATACTTCCGACTCACCCTATACATATGAATACATAAAAATAGGCTAAGATCCTTCTCTCAAATTTTAGGATCACTATGCAAAAAGTTGCATTCAAATTCATACAAACATACACACCTACAAACATACAGGTCAATTATATAGTCTCCTTTTTTATGCTGATTAATAACTAATAGTTGAGGGTCGCCCTTCCACGTTATACAAAAATGTATTGAAATGATTGCAATGACGGATTGACATTGCAAAAAATAATTATCAATTATCGAAACTTCCCAACAATTTCGCTTCGCAGTTTCCAATTTAACGAAAGATAGCTAATGATTTATGACTATTGAGAGAAATACTAGAAATTTTGCATATTTTGTTTGGCAGCCATCCAACACCAAACAAATAATTCAGTTTCTCAGTTTACTAATTTCAATACTAAAACAAACAATGGAACGAAAATAGACTCGTATCTCTACTTTTCTTCGGAACAGGCATTAATCAAATTGTGTTTTCCTAGAAACTGTAAAATTTCCACTGTTTTACTCGCCCGATACAATGGAACAATATTCGTTATTTTTTCAACAAATATAACCAGAGGCCATTCAGATCTATAGCCAAGTTATCTTTTCCATTAATTTCTTCTTATTTTGTTCAACTGTTCAACTATTTGAAATAAAATGGAAATAGATAGGAATGATTAAGATGCCTAAAAACCCTGGTGTATTCACTGATTCGATTTTGTTTAGAATTTTTGGGGGACAACAAATGAATGGCGTTAAATTCTCCTTATAACTTCACGCTAAATGTCAAACTTCAAACCTATGAAATTTTTTTTCTGTCAACATTACATTATTGCTTAATGCATATTTTTACTCAAAAAATTGTGAGTTGATCGTTTACATAGATTATAGTTCTACGAACAAGATTCGGTACCGAACAGTTGGCGCGAAAATGAGATGAAATCCTTGAAATTTACTACAATGTTCACATCTGTCTGTCAGAAATCAGATGAGATTTCACTTGAAGTCACCTGGCGATTTTTCCAAAGTGATTTCTCCCCAAAATGAATTGATTTGAAAATTGAGGGGATTGGAAAATGCCCCCGATGATATTGTTTCATTGAACTTTCCGATACAAATTATTACCAAGCCATTCACTGCCCATATCTGCCTGACTATCACCTCTCTAACAACCTTCTGACCTGAACAAAATCAGAAAATTTATTGTAGATATCATAAAATCTGTTGCTGAAGTTGAGAAATCGATTAATCCTGTTCTGCGGCAGTCTAGGCTTCTTCCAGCTATCTTCGAATTACTTCTCCGGAAAAGGTGAGCCCTACTAACAAAGGTGAGGAGAGAAAATAATCCAAATCAGCTTCTCTTTGATTTTTCAGTAACACCTGCATGAGATATTCGGAGAAGGGGGGCAATCTAAACCAAGCAGGTGTTCGGAAGAACAAGGCCCACTCCCAAGATCGATAAGGCTAATGACTATCATTAAGATAATTATAACTTTTTAATAAGCACATGAATTTCACAAGTAAGCGTGGACTTTTCATTCTGTGAAGATATTTTGATTTTGGCTAGTGAATTTCGAACCGCCACAGAGGGTCCCATGGCTCTTTGGAAGAAAATGTCCACTAGATTTAGAATTTTCCAATACTCTTAGTCAGAAGACTGTCATCTCATGGGAAAATTTTCGTACAAAATATATATGATTTAAAAAATAAATATAAAAGTAATGATTGAAATAAATTACAATCACAAGTTGAAAAAAAATATTACAATTGGCAAAGGTAGGTAGAAGAAACAAATTAATGTATACATATACGAGTCATTTCACTATAAAGGTAATTTGAGTTCCTGCGATAAGATAGTCGTGTTGTCTGCCAAAATAGTGATCACCTCTTAATTTGCCCAAAAGCTGTGAGGTTCTTTCACTCAGATTGAACTCAAACCAATTGAAGCTTCGTCCTCTGAAGCTGTAGAGATGAAGCGTACGTAACAGTCAAAAGCTTTAGATATGTCGCAAAACACTACAGCGCTCACTTCCTTCAGACTAGAATATATATTTTTAAAAAAGCGAAAGATTGAATCTCCAGTACTTTTATTGGTTTGAAAGCTGAATTAAATAATTGTATGTAATTTACATCTTCATAAAAGTATTATCTGCCCCATCATAGGATTTTTATCATGAGCAAACGTCTTTTGTAATTGTGGATGTGGATGTGATGTGGATGTGTATGTCGAATTTCTCAAAATATAACAATTTCTTCCAATCACTCAAGAATTGTCCAATCAACTCCATATTTTTCAGATGTCAAATATCAGAGAATACTGAAAACCGAAACTAGCAATCAATAATATACCATAATTTTTTTTTTTTTTTCGTTTAACGTCGGCCTATTTCTGCTACCAAGGCTAAACACCGACGCCGGTGAGCACACTCCTCCCAACCGGAAATTTTGCCGAATCCTCTGTTGTTTCAGAGGTAGGGTTCTCTAACGAGCTCAACATCCATGAACTCGGGACAGACATCTTAACGTCCCCTCCGAAGGACGGCATATCTATCATCTTATCTCGAGCTCATTGATAAGACGCCTGCAGCTGCGAATATGCTACTGCGCTACAGTTGTTAGGACAAGGAAGATTATTAAGCTCCAATCTAATTTCGCTAATCGCAAAATGACCAAAGCAACTTCATATTTTTGCGTCAATTATCAAAAATACCATAAACCAAATCCATGTACTGATTTGCTATCTAATGAGCAACGTTCTAATATTGAAGATCGAGGTTTCCAAGGTTCTAGTCTGTGCAATTTGAATTTCGCGCTGCGCTAGTTATTACTAATATAATATAAAAATAAAATTGATCTAGTGAAATAGTAATTATGCCATTTTTTCCTTTTTACAGCAGCTCTCCTATATTTCTCTCTTTGCTCCAATTTCCAGGCCTATTTTTTTTAATGTAAAATTTACACAAATTATTATTTCCATTATTTGTGCAGTTCACAACAAAAGTAGTGTAACACATTTTCTTATTATCTCAGAAACAGCGAAACAGCGAATTTAACGTGAAATTATCAAGATTGATGTGACAGTCCTTATATGTTTTACATTTCTGCCATAGCGAGCACATAGCCAATATAGATAGATCAATATTTGGGGAAATGTCTAGCGCAGGGGGTCTACAAAGAAGGAACAAAGAGAGAAATCTCAGTTCCCCTAGGCAAATATGCCTCAGGGTTCCAGGCTGAAGTATATGCTATAATCACCCACCTGTGTCCAGGAAAACCTCGACAATAAAAGTCGATGACCTATTGCTATCTACTCGGACAGTAAAGCTGCTATTATGGCGTTAGGAGCATTCAAACTGGTGTCCGAGTGCAGAAACGCCATAGAGAGTTTATCGAAAACAAGCAAAGTCAGCCTCATATGGGTCCCAGGACATTGTGGGATCACCGGGAACGAAGAGGCAGACAGATTAGCCAAGCTAAGATCGGGAAAGGCTCCAGTCGGACCGGAACCTATCTTGGGAATACCCAGCAGATTGACAATCTCACGGAGGAACTGCTACAAAAGCAGTTCATCAAAACATGGCAAGAGGCGCCATGCATGAGGCAATCAAAGCTCCATATAAAGGGACCATCGAAGAAAATGTCTAAAGAGATCATGTCACCCAACAGACGGGACATCAAGACTGTGACTGGGCTCCTAACGAGATACAATCACCTGAACAGGCACATGGAGCTCATCGGGATCACAGATGAACCCCTATGCTGCTGGTGCCTGGAAGATGACGAGATATCGTCGAATATCTTCACTGAGTGCCCCGCTTTGGTGCACCAGAGGGAGATCAACCTTGGGAGCATAATTCTGAACCCAGAGAACGTCAAGGAGATTCAGCTGAGGAAATTGATGAATTTCGTCGAAGAAATCGGCCAAGCTGATCCTCAGAGCAAGTGGGCGCACAATGGGCCCAAATAGAGAGTCCTACGTGCACGGGGTTCTTCGGAACCGGCCCACTTTGTGAAGAAGAGGGTGACAGCAAAGTTATATACTGGATTTTACGTGGCGAACAGTTTTCACTAATACGGGAAATCATAATTATTTATCTTTCCATTTTCCTTCATTATTCAACATATAATATGTTCGATTTTGAACGAACCCTATATTTTGAGTTGAAGATGAATTTATTCAACTGGGAATAGATATACTATAAAAGTGCAAATTCCTACTCCACCACCACTCACCTCGTTGAACATTAATCGAGTCATGTTGTCCATTGTATGATGATGATGATTAGTATTCCGAAGTAACCAGGGGAAGTGTGATCAAATGAGAGCTGAATTAATGTAGAATTAATACATTAAAAACTAAATACCAGTGTTTAAACATGGTAAAAAATATTATAAAGTATGAGGCCAGCCCTGAAGTATGAGGCCTGCCCTGGTCTATTTTCGATTTATTCTTTGTGTTACAGAAACAAGGTAGGCTTGTATCTTCTAAGACTAATTTGAATAAGATGTCAATTAGTTTTGCTCCCATTAATAATTGTATTGTTGTATTTAAACCTTAAAAAAAATTTACTGTATATTTACTTTCCGGCAGTTGTTGTAAAAGTTCGTTCTTGAAAATGGGTAGAGTTTCTGAATTTGTTGCTGAGAAACGGACTAGTAAAAGTGCGCTTTCTAAAAATGTGAAAATTATTATTCTCAATGTGTTTAACGCTGTTCGCCACCAAAACTCAACATTCCGAGTTACAAAAATAGTTGAAATGTGTTCGAATATGACTGGAGTCGGACAGTCAACAACATACCGACTTGTGCACGAGGTCACCAAAAAGAAGTACAGGAAGAAAAGAAGCTGTTATAAATGAGGATGAAAAGACTGCCATCAGAAGAATCATACACTCGTTTTACTTAAAAAAAGAAATACCTACCTTGAACAAAATAATGTCTGAAATGAAAAAAAAATGATTTCATTCCACCCATGGGTAGGAAGAAAGTGTGGAAAACTTTGAAGGAAATGAATTTTCGTTCTGAAAAAGGTAAATATAAAGTTACTCTACACATGCACTCTGAATATAGGGAAAAAAACTTTTCTCGCGTTTTCGCACAAAAATCGCTCAAAATGCCTCCTTCTTTTCACCAGCATAAACAATAAACCCTAAATCACTTATTATAGGCACAAATTTGCACAAAATATCGTCGTTTTTATCGAAAAAATCCTTCTTCTTACACAGTTCCAAATAAACAAATTTCACACATTTGACAGAAGAAATTTAGTAACTTTGCATTATTTTTCATGTTGGTAATAAGTGAATCACCGCATACTTTTCGAATTCAAACGTGAGCAATAGTTTCTCCTTCATTTATTTTTGCAATTGTTTTTTGTAACCATTTTGACAATTATTACGCTTATTACCAACATGAGAAATGATGCAAAGTTACTAAATTCCATCTGTCAAATGTGTGAAATTTGTTTATTTGGAACTGTGATAAAAACGACGATATTTTGTGCAAATTTGTGCCCAAAATAAGTGATTTAGGGTGTATTGTTTATGCTGGTAAAAAGAAGGAGGCATTTTGAGTGATTTTTGTGCGAGAAAACGGTGCTTGAAAATTAGGTTATAAAATAATGTAAAAGTGCTGTAACTCGGGAACGGTATGAGACCGCCGCATTTTTCTTCCGGATTCGTGTTCAGGAGGCAAAAACACGTAAGAAAAGTTTTTTCCCTATATTCAGAGTGCATGTGTAGAGTAACTTTATATTTACCATGAAAAAATACAAAACAGAAAACCCCTTTCAATAGAGAAGGACGAAATCATTTGCTGGCGACGACGATATTTGAGGGCAGTTGGACAGTTTCGAAGGGAAAACAGGAATATCTTTTATATGGACGAAACTTGGTTAAATGAAGGATATACCGTTGGTAAAATATGACAGGATAAAAATATAAAATGCGCGAGGCAAGCTTTCATGGAAGGATGGTCCACTGGAATAAAAGCACCCTCGGAAAAAGGTAAAAGATTATTAATGAAGTAATCACATTGGTAGCAAAAATGTTTTTTTTGGTGGCGCATTTCAATCAAAACGGACTGGACTGGCATGAAGACATGAACGCTGATGTTTTCGAAGAATACTTCCAGCAAATGCTAGATCTTATTCCTCCTGGGTCTGTTATAGTCATGGATAATGCCAGCTACCAATCAAGAAGATCCGAAAAAATACCAAAAAAATTTACATCATTCATTGGCTTACTTTAACCTTTAACCGCTACTCTGAAAATTTCTTACACAGCCACTACTATCGGTATGAGATACCGCTATACATATATGCATTAAATGTGTAATATATTTTTAAAAAAATCAGGAATAACGAAACAACATTTTCTTCAATCTGTTTCATTTATTGTAATATAGGAATATAAAAAAAACTGAAAAATAACCCTTCCAAAAAAATTACAAAATTTCAGTTCTGAAATTGAATGGGGCTTGCAAAATCACCTAATGCTGCTGAAGGGCCTCGTAATTTAGGTAGTTTTACCAACAAGTTATGACGTCTAGTTCTAGAAGTGGCTGGAGGTGGTTGCTCAGTCCTGGAATAATAAGGAGTGAAACAAAAAAAATAACATTGTTTTACCGCTTACCATGTAGTTGGATTTTTCTTCTCGCGTCCATAAAAAAAATCATGACTATTTTCTGCTGGTATGATATTTTCCTCGTTTTTTCTTCAACATCTTCGTATCCTGATTGTTCAGACTCCGTGCCATGGTCACTTTCCATGATGATACTTTGGTCATCATCGCTTATCAAATTATCATCATCACGCAACTGCTCTACGCACCAATCTTCAAAATTTGGATTATCCGGATGCATTCGCGATGGTCCCGCTCTTTGCGAAATTTTTATATGATATTACAATTGAAAAGTAACACGTGAAAGGGGAAGATTGAATAAAATACAATAAAAAATTTCGTAACACTTGCACTACTTCCCGGTATGGGATACCGCTATTGCAAAATATTATTGTTATCTCACTCGTGCTACTTCACAGTATGCCATAACGATACTGAAATGCGTATTGACCCGACTCTGGAAGGTATGAGACTATCAACAGGCATTCATATCAGAAAATAGCGGGAAAATAAAACAGTAGCGGGCAAGGGATACCGATAGGTAGCGGTTAAAGGTTAAATAAGAAGCCATTTCACAAAGATACGCTGAAAAGGAGCTACTGGAGAATGTAAAGTTGAATAAACCTCTTTGTAAGAAAGACGAAATCGCTTCAAAAAGGAATATAATGGTACTTCGCCTTCCGCCATATCACTGAATTAAACCCCATAGAATTGGTGTGGGCGCAAGTAAAAGGATTTGTAGCAAAGGCATGACACTACTTTTAACGTAAGAGACGTTGAAAACCTCTTGCAAGAGGAAATAAAGACAGTGAATTGGAAAAATGGAGTAAGTGCGTCGAACATGTGTTTGGAATAGAAGAAATAATGTGGGAAGCTGATAACATGCTAGAAAACACTGTAGAGTCCCTTATTATATATCTGGGCCCCAACGACGATAGTTCATCGGACTACTCGGAATATGATGGCTAAAATTTAAAAATTAAGTTGTATTGTAAATAGTAGATTTTCTTATAAATATGAATATTTATTCCAATTTATCATTTTCATATTATTATAGTTTTATATAAGTTTTTCATATTATTATTAGTTTTACATAAGTTTTTATCTACTCAATATTAGAATAATAATATCTCAATTATCTGCCTATCTCTATAATTATAATCATGTATAATTATTATTATACGTATTATTCCAATAAACTACCTGTAGTTACGCCGCTGTCACATTAATTTCATTCCAAAACTGCTCTTTCTATTGTTATGCAAATTAAGCGTGATCCTGAATTAGGACCGATTCGGGGTGTGTACGTCTTAAATAACTGAAATACGGAATTTTTGAAACTATCGTTGCAAGTTTACAATACAACCTTCAAGCTGTCCACCCTGTGTAATGGGTTCGGTCATTGCAAATTTGCATTTTATCACTCTCTCACCATAGGAAACAGAGTATAGTCGAGCGACTTTTTAAAATATCAATAGTTTACTTTCACAATTAACCCAAACAGAAAAATCTAAACTAATTGGGTTCAAGCGCACAGCTTTTCATAATATTTATACAGCTGATAAATATTTTCAAGATTTTTCGGACATATTTTGAAGATCACCTTCTGAAAGAGTTTATTTTTTCATCAATAAATTACAGGATTCAAAATCGTATAATTACTTCGATGGCTTTTCAGGTAAAAAAGTGCCTAGTAAAATTCTGTTCGCAAGAGGAAGCCATATATCTTCCAAATTGTTTATTTTCGGTAGACGGTATCATAATTCGGGAATATAATGGTTTCAGTCGATGAAGTTTCATTTTTCAACACCAGTACTGAAACCAGATGTGGATTTCTCTTTAGGCAGAGAATTCCAATAAGCTTGTTTTTTCAGAACTTGACGAAATATGAAAGGCTCATTGGGAAAGGTGAATAAAGGCATTTGGCTTTAAGTTATCTCTGTTATTTTATTTTTCTTCCTTCAGGGAGAGATCTATGGTTAACAGAGGAAAATGCAAGGGTATAGAACTGAAGACTGAAATTTATTATGAAATATAATATATTTTTGAAGATGACAATGAACTTACTTACTTTTACATGCATATATATCATGAAAATTAATGATCATCCATAAAACGCATTGCTTTATTTCCCCTGTGTCCATGAAGTTCGTACCTTCGATATCTTAAATAAAAAAAAATTTAAATTTCATTTCATCTACACAAGGTATATTGGAACCATATAATAAAATTTATAAATTACGCTCCGGATTTTCCATAACTATTGAAGTAGAATTCTGCAAAAGCTTCCAATCTGAAGGAAAGTTTCTTCATTTCTCTTTTAATGATGGAGTTCCTCAAGGATAGATTTTCAGGTTTCATAAAGATAATAGGGAATATTGGGAATATATTTCCATCATCAGGGACACTACAACAGAAGACATAACGAAGTGAAACATTATCATTGGTAAAATGATAAAACGTACTAAAATCTTTGTTGAGCTTGGTTTCAATTATATTAAATACTGTTTTCTTCATAAATTGTTATAATAGTTTTGAGGAAGTTATGCTAGTAGTAAAAACACACGTTCATGAGTTGACATTAATAAAATAAAGATGGAATTGCCTGTTGCATGTGGCATGATTAATAAAAGTGACATGTTAGAAATATTCCGGCAATTTTATTACAAATGGCAATTGACACAAGTCTATTTGTCACTGAGTTCAGTGGTACTAACTGTTAGTGTGAACTAACTGTTAATTCTGGGTTTGAGGTCAATTTAAATGTGTGAAATTGTACTTACATTATTACTGGACGCTTATGAAATTCTTTGGTTGATAAATGAAAGCCCTTTCTAAAAAGGTTCCCTCAATAGCACCTTCATCATAGTTCATCTGGTGATCACATTTATTGACATGTCCTGCAAAAGCGCATCTTTTTTGGTGCAAATCGCTTATGTGTTTGTACGTGTTAAAGATCTTAAAGTTTGTCCATCGTATTGTTGGTAGCAATTTTGACAAGGTATTCAATATTCTACTTTCAAACCAGATGATAGCTATCTTTGACTTTTGAATAATTGATTTGATAGTTCAAAATGTAGCTGAACAAGTCAAGTTCTTAACTATGGCCTACAAAGTGTGAATGTCTCCCACAAAACATAATTTGTCATATCTAAGGCAAAAAATCTGATGGATAAATATTTTTCCATAACTTTGAAATACTTAGTATAAAAATAATTTGCTTCCCTGTTTCATTACATCATTAGTGATGTAATCAAACAGACAGTAATGAAAAATGTGACATTTCAAAACATCAAATATGCATTTAAAATTTTACATTTCATAGCGGAGTTAGATAAATAAAATTCAATAATTATTTCGATCTTTCAGTAAACAAACGGTTTTTTTTTTCAGATGTGGAAGAACTTTCAGCCCGACTCAGCCTGATGGTCGCCTCAACCAGCGAGAATGAACTTCTCAAAGAGGCCGGATTGGGCTCCATAGCCGACCCCAACTACCTCAATAGCAGATGTGTTTATTTGGAACAACTGCTCAGCGGTAAGATCACCTAAATGAACATGTGCACACATCATTCCTAATAGTCCAGGCAATGAACGTTTATTCGCTAGAAGTTCGAGACACAAATATAAAAAATGTTCAGTCAGCATAAAAAAGTCTTGCGGTGAAATCCTGTGAGCAGCAGTGGCGGAGATAACTAATTTTATTTAGATATTTTAAGATTTTTAAAATACTTCATAAATAATGAAAAATGAAAAAAAAAATAAAGACAAGCTTTTATTTATACAAATACATTAAGAAAAAAAAACTAGAATATCCTACAAAACTAAATATCCTAAAACGTATTTCGATCGGCACACACCAAGACCACAGACGCTACTGCTTTTTAATCTTTCAGAGCTATCAAAACTCAAATATAACGCGTGATGTATGACCTCCCATCGTATAGCTACACCTGCAAGCATTTATGTCCGACTTGATTGGCCCAGACGAATCGGTTGTGGAGTAGACAGCAGTCACTCAGGTCCACGTTGACTATCGGCTCTTTTGATCTACCGTTTGCCTACGGCGAATGTTTACGAGTAGTACAGATTATTTTTCGTTCCGTTTCTTCGCATATACGCTCGTGTTAGCGAAGTGAGTTTTTATTTGCTCCCTATAGAAACAGCTTCTGCAATTGATATTGGATGGACTATACTAGACTTTTCGTCCCCTTTTCTGTATTTCTTCATTCCATAATTGTAAACAAACTTATCTGCTGTAATCTGCTATAGACTATTTTTTCATAGCAAAGTAGTGCTTGCTCAATTCTTCATTCTTCCTATATGAGGTTAGTTACTATCAATAATTATGCCTAAAAATTTGCAACTTCTTTGAAACGATAATGTATTATTATATAGCCTTCTATTGTCGAGTCTTCCTGTCAGAGATTTTAAGAAATGAACAATTACGGTTTTTGTAGATCTTAAAATTAAACAGCTTTTTTGCACCATCAGGAGAACATTCGTTGTTTTCAAAAGTAATTCCTTCAGATCAGAGTCAGGTCCTATTATTGATATATCATCTGCAAACATGTGGACTTATCCATCACCTTCATAAACAATTGAAATAATAGGGGACCAAGAACACTGCCTTGGGGCATCACCATCAACTTTCACTATCAGTTTACGCCTCTCCAGCATTGAACGGATCCATTCTGATATGTTTCCACGAATCTCAAGTACATTTAATTTCTATAATATAAAATCAAAGTTTAGAGTGCCAAACGCACGTGATATATAAAAAAACAGTCCTATAGTAATTTCTTTTTCATCCAGTTTTTCATTTATCGTTGCTGTTTCTGTAGAATGTTCTCTGAAACCATTTTGGTTTCAGTAGACTTTCATTCTTTTGTATATACCCTTTCCCAAAAATATTGATAGAATACTTACATTTGATGCGCAATATATCCTTCTTGTGAGGATAAGTGATAATACAGTGCGGCTTTTTATAGTCCCCCCCCCCCCTGTTAACTTTTGAACGGTTTGACATAGGACGATGGGACAAAAACTGTTTTAAATGATATCACCGAACTACTTTTTCAAATTAAAGACATTGTGATTGCTCGATAGATGGCGAAGAAAGAAAGACAGAAAGAAGAAGAAGAAGAAGAAAGAAATTTCAAATGGCATGGGGGGTCAAGTGGCACATCGTTGAAAAGATAATTCAATTATCTTTTCAAACATTTGATTTTTTTTTTATTTTGTCAATTCTTTTTTTCACAATATGCATTTTAAATTTTGTTATTCTTGACAATTCAAATGGATATTGTGAAAAAACGTATTGGTAAAAAAACTAGGGGGTTCTATAAAAAGGAGCACTGTATAATATGGTAGTATTTGTACTCCTCTTCTTTGAATGACATAATTACAAAAACAAAAATAGTTTCCTTACTAGGATTAATAATTTGATAAAAGTATGTGGCAAAATGATTTTATCTGATGTCAACAACACAGACAGTCACACAGGTGTATGCAAGCTATTTGTGACTTGTTCAATTCCTCTTGAATTTTTTGTTGAAGGACTATTTCTGTTTCCACTTTTCTCTTGTAAAAATTGTAAATATTCGATAAGCTTGTGCTTACCTTTTCATTTCAACACATTTTCTTTGTCCAATAATGAAGAGAACTCATTTCCATAATGTTTCAAGTAAACTATAAAACGTAAATGTGTACACTGGTAAAGATTGGGCAGAACTAATGATTGTTGTTAGTTGTTACAAATTCATACCTTGAACTAAATAGGATTCGATAAAGATAAAAATAACTCATGGAACGTGTATTTGAATCAATTTCATATAAGTCTACGTTCGTAATAGCCGCTCTTTGCAGAAACCAAGCAACCACTGCAACACACCTTCAAATTTTATTTTTACGATAAACTAACGGGTAGAATTTGTATTTATCCCTATGTTTTTCTTTGTGTCGTTCCGTCTAGCTCATACCTCTGGCGGCTTTGCCCGCTTCCCGTTTCACCTCATAGGAGTTGAATTTCTTCAAAACACTGAAACACGTATTACTTTATTTGTAACAAAGACCTCAAACACCAATTTTTATGACCCTAACTTAAAATAACGGAACCCACATACTAACTCCCAACATTTAACATTGAATTTCCAAAAACACTGAAACACATCAAGCGCGTATTTAGGGGGAGGGGGGGAGACTGCAAAATGTTATCTAAAACCTCGTGGCCGCTATTGTCGCTAGGCATGTTCTCATTAGCCTAGTCGAGAAAGATCGTTCCAAGTCTACTAAAAATATGAGCGATGGCTCACAAAAATCTGCTAAACCAAAAAAAAATTATAGCCTTCGTTTTTTGGTGATAGCTTAAAAACTATTGATGATAGAGAAAATAAAAAACAGTTTCTTGAAGAGGAGGACATTTTCCATGAAATGTTCCTACTCTCTAATTCTACGTTGAAAATAGGGCTCCGCATGGACGTTAATGCAGGAGTAGAGCACCTCTCCAGAGAGCAATGCACATAAAATATTTTTATACTATTAAATATGAATTAAAAAAAATTGTAGCATTTGAACACTTTAAATAATGAAATTTTGTTAGAAAAAAAAATTCATTGGATTTTGATAATGTGAGGTTATTGTTCATTAAGAAGTTTTTTTGGAACCGCCGATTTTATTAAAAACCGAATTGTTTACAGAACGACTACAAAATTGTTTAAAAGTTGATTATTATGGTAATTATACATTTCTAAAGTTAACAAAATATGAGAAATAGAGTAAATATTGTAAATTTTTTCATTGATATTTCACATTATTATCAGTTTTATGTCTGACGAAGGCATTTTCCAACGTTTAAAAAATACGCTATATGTTTATAAAATATTTATAAACAAATGGATAAGTTGAATATTTTTCAAAAATTGTTTTTTGCATTAGGTTGTTAAGAGTTTATTTTGATTATAAAAAATATAAAATGTCAATGTTGGTTTAAAACGAATTGTTAATTAAATAAACAATTAAATTATCAATAAAAAAAATCTTATTAGGTAGAGAATAACCAATTAATAATTTTAAAGAAGAATAAATTATTATATAATATTTGAATAATTAAAAAAATATACAATTAAAAAATTTTTTTTAATCATAATAAATCTTAGCAACTTTATGCAAAAAAACAATTTTTGAAAAATATTCAATTTATCCATTTGATATAAATATTTTATAAACAAACTGCGTATTTTTTTCAAACGTTCTAAAATACCTTTGATAGTCATAAAACTGATAATAATGTGAAATATCAATTAAAAAATGGTGAAAATATTTACTTAATTTCTCATATTTTGTTAACTTTAGAAATTTATAATTAACAAAATAATCAATTTTTAAACAATTTTATACGTGATATTATTGTACACATGCAAAATGTGCTCCAGGAGGCAAAAGAATTATGGAGTCATTCTGTGAACAACTATTCGGGTTTAAATAAAATTGGCGGTTCCAAAAAAAATTACTTGAATAACAATAGCATCACATTATCAAAATTCAATGAAAAATATTACTTTCCAACGAAATTACATTTTTTTGAATTTTTTAATTCTTTTTCTTTTTAAATCTTGTGACGCTAACATATTTCCCTTGATGAAAAAGTGTCTTCATATTTTGAATACATTGCTAGTGGGGCATCCGCTGTACGAAGTTTTTCTTCGTAGAAGCGATTGAAAACTTGGCTGCGATCCACGATGCAACAGGAGCGGTTGGTTGAATTAGGTCTACTTCATGTTCATAGTGATGTGCAAATAAATGTTTTAAATGTTATTGAAAGGTTTGTAAATAAGAAACACAGGATACTGGATTTCATTATGTGATTTTATTTTTATTTTAACGAAAGAAATATTTGTTTTTGTACCTACTTATAAGTATATGTATATGTTTGAATTTGAATGAAAAAAAATACTAATGTTTTTTGTACCTATAGTAGAGGTATATAACTTGTTTATATCATTACCCCCCCAAGCATTCCTAGATACGCCACTGAAACACATATTTCAACATTTTAACAAAGACCTCAAAACCAATTTTTATGACTTTAACTCAAAAACTAACGGTACTCCTACACAAAATTTCCACTCCCATTTTAACCCCTTTAGGGTTGAATTTTCAACAATGTTCAAAAGCTTTAAATTTGTAAATATATAACAATCATTGAATAATAGAATTGAAATCAAAATAAATGTTTTATCAAACTGCATCCCTTTTTCAGTGGGTAGATCCAAACTTGAATACAAAACAAATGAATTATGGAACGTTGGTCCACAAGAAGTGAAAGTGTATTGAAGAGGTTATGTTCTATGTTTCCTCGGTCATTTTTTTAATCTCGAACACAGAACAGTCAATTAGCTTATCAGTCAATGGTCAAAATTTTCTACTCTTAAAAAATTAAAAAAAGAATCATCTTGTAGTAAAAGATAAACTATTGATTTTACCATGTGCACACAGTTCTACTTCTCCCAAAAGTTCCGTTTGCCCTTACCATAGTCATGGGAATAAACGAAATACAATGCTCCGAATGCCCTAGAACATAGGACAAACTAACAGACGAATAATCAGTAGAATTCATGAACATCTGCGATTGTGTGTACGGGTTTATAGAAGGAGACAAAATCAAACGTATTCAATAAGTGTTCATTCATTAATGTAATTTATCAACTCATTTTGGCCATATAAGGCTCCACATTGAGTCGTCGTTGATTTTTTTCCATTCTTCTTTGTCCTCAAAAAATCTCGGTCGAGGCAGAGTAGCTCAAGTCTTTTTGGATAAGTTAGGGAAGATGGTAGATAGTGATTTCCATTTCTCTCCCTCCATTTCCATCTTTCAAACTTCAAGACCGTGGGTTTGAAACCGGCGGTACTGTTTTTTAGTTAATCAAATTATCTGAAAATTTTGGATTTGAGGAATACTTTGTCTTTCTCTCTCTCTCTCTCTCTCTCTCTAAAACTGCGTCCTGTGTATGAATAAATTTTCCATGTGATGAAAAGCGACATTATATATCAGACTTGAGAGATCAAGAAATTCTTCCATTTTTTCTGTCTAATATTGATATTGAAAGACTTTGTGACCCCGAGTTTTTTCTGTAGATATTTAAATTTATTTAAAGCAGTTTAAAAAAACAATTCCAGGTTGCGATTCTATTTACGAAAAATATTTTCAGATATTGGAAGAAGGTGACATTTCTCTATTTTCGTCTTCGTTTACTGGTCTATTAACAAACATTGTAATCGGAGTAAGTTATCTCGCACGCGTTTGTTTTTGACTTCAACTCAATAACTTCTACTCCAGACTCCAGATGGGACGATTTATGGCTGCAACCAAATAAATCTAGGGAATTTGTGGTCGGTAGGTATGCGTACCTAACTGTTGTTATATATTATGTCTTTACATACAAGAAACACAGAAACTAAACATCGGTTAATATCGACTTTTTCACCGAATCATCTGAAAACAATAACTTCAAAACTTCATGTTTTTGGTTTATTTTATTTCGTACTATACCTGAATTCTTCCGAGTTGAGAAGGTTTTTTCTTTTTTTTATCATTAATGCTTTTTCATATCTTGAAACCCAATCAACAAAAATATGTCGTTTTCGCAAAACATTAATGAGTAATCAAACGTTATTAATGTAAAAATGTAAGATGTAATATTATTATGATTCGTGTCCTTCAGAACTATTTATGAGGGTGGATAGCGGGTTTAGGACGAAAGAAAACAAACTTCTCGCTTTTTTTGACGTTTCGATCTCTATTTTAGATCATTCTCAAGGCTTCTACGATTTTAAAAAGCCTCGAGAAAAATCTAAAATAGAGATCGAAACATCGGCGACTTAAAAAAGCGAGAAGTTTGTTCTATTTCCTCCTAAACCCGCTATCCGCCCTGATAAAAAATAATATGTAAGTTTTTACAGTTTAGAAAGTGGGAAGAACCAAGAAAATCCATAATACAACAGTCGGAACATCAGAATCATGAAAAATGGAAATATTCAATAAATTGAATGCACAGCCCAATAAAAATTTGTGTTTAGAACTCGCCTTCTCTCTTTCTCTTTGGTAAATGATGACTTTTTTATACTCCGTTTCCTAATGTGAGAGAGTGATGAAATGTAAGTTTGCAATGACAGAACCCATTAAACAGGGTGGACAACTTGAAGGTTGTATTGTAAACTTGCAATGATAGTTTTTAAAAATTCCGAATTTCAGTTATTTAAAACGTAACTACAGGTAGTTTATTAGAATAATAAGTATAATAATAATCATACATGATTATAATTATAGAGATAGGCAGATAATTGAGATATTAATCATTCTAATATTAAGTAGAAAAAACGTATATAAAAGTAATAATAATATGAAAATAGATAAATTGGAATAAATATTAATATTTATAAAAAATCTACTATTCACAATACAACTTAATTTTTAAATTTTAACCATAATATTCCGAGTAGTCCGATGAACTATCATCGTTGGGGTCCAGAGAAATAATAAGGGGCTCTACAGTGTTTTCTAGCATGTTATCAGCTTCCCACATTCTTTCTTCTATTCCAATCACATGTTCGATGCACTTACTCCATTGTTCGCAATCCAATATCTTTATTCCCTCTTGCAAGAGGTTTTCAACAACTCTTATTTTAAAAGTATTGTTATGCCTTGCTACAAACCCTTTTACTTGCCCACACCAATTCTATGGGGTTTAATTCACAGTGTTATGGCGGAAGGCGAAGTACCGTTATATTCCGTTTTGAAGCGATTTCGTCGACAACAAATTTCGTACTAAGAGGTTTATTCAATTTTACAATCTCCAGGAGTTCCTTTTTCAGCATATCTTTGTGAAATGGCTTCTTATTTTAAAGTAAGCCAATGAATGATGACATTTTGCAAGTAGACGTTGATATTTTTTCGGATATTCTTGAGTGGTAACTGGCATTATCCATGACTATAACAGACCCAGGAGGACTAAGATCTAGCATTTGCTGGAAGTATTCTTCAAAAATATCAGCGTTCATGTCTTCATGATAGTCTCCAGTCCGTTTTGATTGAAATGCTAGTAAGCCACCATCGACAAATCCATTTTTGCTACCAATGTGAGTAATTATTAATCTTTTACCTGCCAGTCACAAAACATCGCAGAGATAGAGGAGCACTTAACAGAATCCCCATCAAGGCTGAGCGATTATTATAGGTCAAATCAGCTTCGGCCGAAACCAGCGAAGACGCATACATACTTGTTCCACCTCAATAACCGACAGGCGAGAAGGGAACTGCAAATAGAGTGGAACTCAGTCAGGCTGCAACACTGCCCAAACCCAGTCTACCTAGGGGTTACATTGGACCGCTCTCTGACCTACAGAAAGCATATCGATAAGACCAAGGCCAAAGTCAATACCAGAAATGGCATCCTTCGGAAACTGACTAATGCTCGCTGGGGAGCCAACTCTAACGTCCTGCGCTCCTCGGCCCTTGCGCTGTGCTACTCCGCAGCCGAATACGCAACCCCCGTATGGGAGAGATCAACACACGCCTGTAGACTGGACCCTGTCCTGAATGACTCGTGCAGATTGATAACGGGATGTCTAAAACCCTCCAGCCCAGACCAACTCTACATGCTAGCCGGAATCGCACCACCGCAAGTACGGAGGGAAACCCTAGCCATGGTCGAACGAAGCAGGCAATGCGACGACCCCAGACATCCATTGCATCAGCATGCACCGCCAGTGGCCAGACTAAAATCAAGGAGAAACTTTATGCAGTCTACACAGCCCCTCACAGCCTCTAAAATCGCGACCAAGGAGGCAAAGTGGGAACAGCGCTTAGCAGACAATGATATCCCAACCTGGAACCCAAAAGAAAAACTCCTGCAGGTTCGGACCTACACTGGGGTACCTGGAAAAACCTCAACCGACTCCGGTGCCAAATGGGTAGATACAAGAACAACCTCCTGAAGTGGGGATATGCGGAAGAGGAAACATGTGAATGCGGAGAATCCCAGACAATGGAGCACCTCCTGGTGTGCCAATCCCTACAAGCTCCATGCACCCTCCGGGACCTATGGACGTGCAATGAAAATGCTATGATGTGCGCCAGACACTGGAGTGATATATGAACACTTGATATATATATATATATATATATATATATATATATATATTGTTAATAATGTATATAGATATCCTTACATGATGTAGCTCAGATACGCTAAAATAAATAAAATATTTTACCTTTCCCTGAGGGTGCTTTTATTCCAGTGGACCATCCTTCCATGAAAGTTTGCCTCGGGCATTTTATATTTTTATCCTGCCATATTTTACCAACGGTATATCCTTAATTTAACCAAGTTTCGTCCATATAACAGATATGCCTGTTTCCCATCGAAACTGTCTAACTGCCCTCAAATATGGTCGTCGCTAGCAGATGATTTCGTCTTTCTCCATTAAAAGTGATTTTCTGTTTTGAATTTTTTCATAACGAAAATTCATTTACTTCAAAGTTTTCCATACTTCCTTCCTACCCATAGGTGGAATGAAATCATCATTTTTCATTTCAGACATTATATTGTTCAAGGTAGATATTGCTTTTTTAAGAAAAACGAGTGTATGATTCTTCTGATGGCAGTCTTTTCATTCTCATTTATAACAGATTATTTTCTTCCCGTACTTCTCTTTGGTGACCTGATGGGGCCGCGTTTATCCTCGTGCACAAGTCGGTATATTGTTGACTGTCCGACTCCAGTCATATTCAAACACATTTCAACACTTCTTCTAGGTAAACTACCTGTGCCTCTACCTAAGCTTATAATCGTTTTCTTAGAAAAACCCTCCATTTGTGAAACAAATCCGACCATATTGTTAACTCTTATCGCAGGGGCGGATATATATCTACATAATAGTATTTGTTAAAAAAAACTTTTGAATTAAGGAAAACATAATCAGGTAGGTGATTGTAAATTTACTGGAACAGGATATTAACACTCACTAAGCTGGTACGAAATATCTTTGAACCAACTTTACAGGGTTATTGGTTATATCCTCCTTATTTGAAGAGCTAGAAAAATAGTTGAATCAGGAAAGTTGTAGCATTTTTTCTGAGCCGCCAGGAAATGTAACCAGAAAAACAATTGAACGTCGCATTAAAAAGTCATGATATAAACTTGTTTTTCCTAATAGGACACCCAGTATATTATTGCATTTTTGGGTTCTCCGGAAAATTCTAGATATGTTTAATTCATGATGTTCTATATCTACTTGCACATTCCTATCTTAGTTTTTCATAAGCTATCCAATGACACCAACTTTAGATTTAACCTCGTACCCCTATGGAATACGGTTTTACAGTTCAATAATAATTTATTGCTCTCCCACATTAGGACAGAGTATAGTTGTATAGAAGTGGGGATTCTTTTGCGACAAATTTGAGATCCGTGAAAAAAAATAACTTATCACTAATAGTATGACTCTTTAAGCAACGAACTCCCATTTTCGCACTACTAGTAATGAAATAGTCAGGGTACGTTTATTTTTATCACTCCAAATGATAATTTCTTATTGAAGAATCGACCTTATCATGTCTGGCCTGGATATAGCAACAGTTTTAAACGAATCCGGATCGAATTATCATGTTTACGTCTGTCTGCGCTAGAACAATAAATCATGATTTGCAGACTCTCGACTAATTCGAAACAGACGCGTGTGCGAGATAAGTTTCAGGAATTACGATTGCACTTCGTATTTTGCATGTGTACATGAACATGCATCTATATACCGTATGTTTCTACGAAAGCCTATACAATCGATATATTAAGTATCGACTTAGTTTAGAATGGAAACTTGAACCCAGAATACCGTTTTGAATTGTTCAAGGATACTATATCTTCAACAGTAGACAAAGTTTGTTCTAGAAAAAAATAAAATAATAATTCATAACCCGAAAAGACTTCAACACGATCGAAACAAGGTGATTTTTTACGTGACGTATAAGAACAGTCCCACCCCGTTCATTTGAGAACCAATAGGATCCAAAAAAATAACTACCACTAAAAAAGATGCGAATGCTTGGTATATATCTGAGTCAAATGATTCACAGAAAGCAATGTGGAAATAGGAAACATGAATACAAAATGGGTCGAAACTTTCTTGCCAATGAAATTATTGAGGATTTACCTGACCCAACCATCCCATATCGTCATTTCTTAACAGTTCTCAATACAGGGGTACCATGTTTTAATTTCACAGAGATTAACAACATAATTGATAATCTTAGGAAGACTAATAGCAAAGATGCTTTCAATGTTAATCTCAGAGTCATACAAAATTGATAGATATATCACCAGTAATATAATTCCAACCATATTGAAGATCTCTAAGGTAGTTTTGGTTCACAATAAAAGACTCCTTATATGACCAATTTCTGTTATACCTTTAAGGGCGGGTTGTATCACCTCTGGTTCTGCTAACTGCAGATTCTCTCTCTTTTTATTGCCATGATCTAGAAAGAGAGAAAACCTGTAGACCTTTACCAAAGGATGACCAGCTGTGTAACAACCCGGCTTGAGAGATGATATCTATGAAATACCACTCAAAAAAATATTCCTTCCACTTAAATTTTTTTTGTAATTGACATAGCTGACACTTTGATCCATTCAGAAAGTTAAGCCAAAAGCTCGTAACAGTTGCAGTCAACGAACTCGGAAAAATTATAAACTATGGATTTGAAAGTTTTTGTATTCGAACTGAAAACTTTGCGTGGCTCTTGAATAACCTACATCGCACATCCAAAGCAATTATTTTTTACTTTTTAGGGCATTTGAATAAAAGCTTGCCTTTAAAAAGGTTTTTTATTAATTATTTTATTGTATTCATTCAACAGTTCGGTAGTTCCACAAAAAAGCCGTTAAACATAGACGTTATCTATCCACCTAGTCATATCATATAAAATAATAATTAGAATATTACATAAATAATGGAATTACCCAATGACGATAAAATTCCCAACGACGATAAAATTCCCAACGTTTTCAAGGTATTGAAAATTAACATTACTGTAATTATTTTTTATTGACGTACTTTCCCCTATTTATTGTAGCTATACATATACATAAAGTAATGAATAAATTCGTTAAAAATTCGAGGAATAACTCTATCAATAGTCCATTTCCTTATATTTATATATTTCTGCATCATGCAGATGTGGCCGTTCACCTGTATCATGAATTAATAGTAATATATCAAATAGAAGAGTTTTGTCAAAAATTCACTCTTCCGAATTGATAACCAGATTATTTTTTGTTTTTCTAATTGGGTTTTGAAAAAATTACTGAGAATTGTTTCGTTCGGTGTTCTTATAAATTGTTTTGTGTTGTTAGAGGTTCATTTCTATTCTAAAATCAGTATTTATTTTCAATACAAAAGCCGAGAAATTTGATGGGCGTGACATTATCGTATGGTGTGGAGCATGAATTTCATAGTAGAAAAATCACATCAGAATGTTGGTGAGCTAGTTTTTGATATTGTTGCTGATTTGGGGTTCGTGACTATTAAAATACTGAACTAATTATTTCTCAATTTCCAAAGTACCGCACATGTCAGTGCACTCTAATCTGAATCGATTCGCTCTCTCAATCAATTTCAACTCCTTATCTTAGCCCCTTAATAAATGGTCGGTCCTTCTGACATTCCTGGAATCTCACACGAAACAACATGTACTAACGTACTGCATTTGTGTTCGTAACTCGGCGTGTACTTTATTGTATCAAAAATTAGACAGCATTTTCAGTCAAACAGCCCCATTGAAAACAATAAGAACTCGTCAATTCCCCCCCTGGTTCGACGCCGATGTTATTAGCCACATAAAAAGAAAGGAGTTAGCATTTAAAAACTACAAGAAATATAAAACAGCTTTTTATCAGAATCGATATTCGGAACTGAGAAAGATTGTAAAAAATAAAATAAACTTAGCGTATAATAAATACACAAACGCGGCGGAGAACAATATTTTAACAGACAGCTCGAATTTTTGGTCATTCATAAATAGTAAAAAAGGGCACTCGCGTAGTCCGGAAATTTGGTGATGCAGTGTTTGATAACCCCGTGGACATTGTCAACGGATTTGCAGAGTATTTCAGAAGTGTATACCTGGTTTCTGATGAGAACATACTCCGTGAAAACTTTGATGATACTGACTTAGATATGTTAGACAAAGGTGTTTTTTCCGAAATTGATATAGCTACTGTTTCAAATAAACTAAAAAACAAACTTACTGCGGGAGTCGATAATGTTCCTAGTTTTGTAGTAAAAGATTGTATTGACATACTATATATACCTCTTATGGGCATATTCAACCTAATTTTTTCGACCAGTGCCTTCCCTGAACTGTGGAAGACAGCTCGATTATGTCCGATTTTAAAAAAAGGCGACTCAAGTCAAATCACAAACTATAGATCAATTTCTATTTTATGTAATTTTTCCAAACTCTTTGAAATATGTATACAAAAGGTCATTCACTCTCATGTTCAGAAAGTTATTTCCCCCACCCAGCACGGCTTTGTACAACAAAGATCGTGTTCAACAAACCTTGCATGTTTAAACCAATATCTCTGTACTCATTCAGACAAGCAGAATCAAGTCGATGTGATTTACTTGGACTTCCAAAAGGTATTTGATCATATAGATCAGTAAGTTCTTCTCAGTAAATTAATACAATTGGAACTCTCCAGGCAACTGCTCACTCTACTTGAGTCATAGCTAGTTGACAGAAAACAGTTTGTTGAATACGAATCTTTCAAATCTGCTTCATACGTAGTTACGTCTGGAGTGCCACAAGGTTCTAATCTAGGGCCACTCTTGTTTTTAATTTTCATTAATGACTTGGCAACCTCTTCGAAAATTCCCAGCCTCCTATTTGCAGATGACCTTAAATTATACTACAAAATCGATAACATTACTGATTGTCACTGTGTACAGTCTGAGTTAGATTTAATTAAACTTTGGTGTAATAATCGTCTACAACTAAATGTATCCAAATGCAATATTATATGCATATATGCATTATATGCAATATTATATCGTACAAGAAAATATAAAACCATAATGTATGATTATACTTTCAACCGGGTACATGAGATAAAGGACCTTGGTATAACATACGACAGCAAATACACATTTACAACACATATCAGAAAAATAGTTGCGGATGCAAATAGAATGCTTGGTTTCATTTACAGAAATAGCAAACACTTCGAAGACGTTGCCACCATAAAATTGCTATATGTTGCCTTTGCCAGATCTAAGTTGGAGTATGGCTCTCTGATATGGAATCCATTCTACGAGTACCAAAAAATGTCAATCGAAAGTGTACAGAAGAAATTTTTGAAATATTTATGCTTGAAAGTTGATGGACAATATCCTGTGAGAGGCATCGATCATGATATTTTATTGTCACGTTTCGAATGACATATTTGGAAATACGGAGAATTATTCTTGACATGAAATTTTTGTATAAATTAATTAATAACAATATTGATTGTGCTGCTCTTTTAAACGAAATTAATTTCCCAGTACCTAGAATCGGAGGTCGGCACAATGCCAAGTTTCATTGCGAATCATCACGAACAAACGTTATGCTACGATCACCGTTGAATTTCATGTGCGGTAGCTTCAACAAAATTTGTGAAATTCGTGACATTTATTTTGACTTATTGAATGCTGTTACATCGTGTATTATTAAGTATCTAGAATGTTCATGTCTACTACAGCAACCTTACAGTACTTTGGTGTTATGTATTCTTTTGTTTTCTTGTTTATTTGTTTACTCAAACTTTTCTCTTGAACTTTAGAATTTAATTGTATGTTAAATATTATAAATTATCCTATCAGCATTTACGTCCATGTAAATGTTATATGTATGTATATCTAATTGATTGTTGTAATAACTTTTCCTGTAACTGGGTACCCCTGTTGGAAATAAACTGCTTTTTTTTTAATATGCTGAAAACAGGCGAATATTTATTGCACAAGGGTTCTACTAATACAATTCCCTGTTGAATATTATAATAAAATAGTTTCCATCTTTATATTCGATAGTCTGATCAACAAATAATGAAAACGTTCCAAAATTATATTTCTTTTTTGGGGCTTATGGGTTTCGTATAGGAAGAATTTGTTACGATTCTCAAGACATGACAAAAAGAAATCTGAAATGAAACACTGATCAGCCGAAGTACACACTTTCTGCAATAAATTGTGATGCCTACTACTTCTCTGACACCCACCGTATAACGGCATCTTCACAGGAAACATCGTCGATTAGTCATTCGAAAATAACCTGCTTGAAGATTGTGTAATCTGATATTTTGACACTTCCTGCTTCTGAATTCGGTGGACCAAGAATTTCATTACATCCAAATATTTGTTATAAGAATGATTCTAAATTAACCTGGTATATTTAGCGAGTAACATCTGTTGGAATTGCCTCAAGTGTGATATCCTGCGTTAATAATATTTCAGATTTCTGTGAAGAGCAGTTTCCATTCATGAAATAGATGGATATTTTTGGATGCGGAGATGTTCTCAGTTCATTCAAGACGAAATCTACCGATGCAAGTGTCAATTCTGAAAGCCAAACAAAATATCAATCCAGTTCGTTCCCCAAAAATGACTGGAAGTTCTCAAAGTTTTTTTGTTATTTTCTTCCCGATTATTGAAATGAATTATCTTTCCTGTAGGGTTTTCTGCTTGTGATGTTTTTATTAATAAATGCTGTTTTACTCTCATTCTGAACTTCGACACATGACTGGAATTTTTCAAAAGGATCGGTAAATTATAAATTATTCATTATTTATTTATTAGACCAATTGCTCTACTAAGATATGGCTTTATATTGTTCGTGAATAATATTAATCAGTGAAATTTGAACCAGACTATTTTTTTAGCTCAGCTTCCTAAGAATATTTTTGTTTGTATGTATATATATATATATATATATATATATATATATATATGGAGATTTGGGAAAATGTGTAGAAAAAACAAATTTTAGTTAAGTCACATAGGAAGATCTTTGAAGTAGTCTGAATAAGATCTGCAAATAATTCAAGAGATACTTCTCCCAAAATCAAAAGGTCGATAAAATCAATATAAATGAGATAAGAGCAGGTCCTACAACGAATGTTTCAACATCTACTATTATTGTTTTCAATATAAAAATGTTTAACATTTTCATTTTACCTGATACTATCGTAATTTGTGTTTTGCAAGTTAAAATTGGAACAAATTGTTTAACAAATTAGTTGAATCCACAACCTTTTTGGGATCTACCTCATCAGTTATAATTATATTTTTTTCAGGGCTAGGAAGACTTAGAAATACTGATTAGTAACTTTCTGAATTCTGCCTATTATAGGAAAATTATATGGAAAATTCCTTACCAGGCCCTTACCAATGACCACTCCCCACATCCGTGAGGTGAGAGATCATTGGGTCCGAGAATTATGAGTCCTGAGCAGACGTAACGATCCGAAAATGACTGCCTTCTGCAAGTGACCGGCTAGGGATTCTGCCGATTCACGACATGCCGGTATAATCTCCAGGTTTGAGAGTAGCGTTGGCATCATTTCACCAAGGGCCCCTATAATCAGAACCACTATCTTAACAGAATGGTCTGGATAGAGTCTGCGGAGTTCGAAGAGTAAATCTCGATATTTCGTCCGTTTCTCCTCCTGTTTTCGCACGATATTCATCTCGGACGGTGCCGAAAACTCAATGACGTGTATCGTTTTCTGCTGGCGGTCGGAGAGGACTACATCAGGCTTGTTGGCTTGTATTTGCCTGAGGGTGAGGAATGAGATTCGACACTTCTCATTCACCACAGCGAACTCAATTCCCCCGGTTCGTATGGCAGCACTGGTGGAACATCAATACCGTACGAGTGTCGTAATTGGTAATACATCACTCGTAACGCCGCGTTATGACGATGGATATAGGCTGAAGGCCCCCATATATGGTCAGTTTTGCCTCCAGTTCCACCTGACCGGATGCGAATCCGTACGCCTCTTCGGCATCCAGATGGCGTAGTATGCTTCCATCTACCAGTTGCGCGTCCTCTCTGTAATCCTTCTATTGTCCTTTTCTGAGTTGAACCAGTGCACATTTATCCATCCCGAATTCCATATCGATAGCATGCATGTACTCTTGCACCACCCTCAGAGATTGCTGCAGATCTCCCTCACCCGAGGCATAAAGCTTCAGGTCAATAAAATAGATGGGTGACCTTATGCCTTCGGTCTCCGGGTATGCCGCTGTTGTAACCACGGGTTTTTCTGAGCGCAACGGATAATGGCATAATTGAAATTATTATTATTATTAATTTTTATTTTTTTCTTTAATTTAATAATTTGTCCACTATGCCACAAAATTCCTTCTTTCATTATATGTATTTCGGACGAATATTTTCACTTTCACATTATTATTATTATTATTATAGACGAATGGAAATACTTAATTCTAAATTCTGAACTCTATCAAATTTTAATTGTTCTTATAATGGTTGATATATTGACTTGTTTCCTCAAATTTCATGAACTGTATTTTTTTTCAAAGGTTTAATAAGTTTGAACTACTGCATTTAAAATATTTGTTCTGATATATTGGTATGTACTCGATGAAAAACTCATACACCCTTTTTTTTCAGATCGAAAAGATGGAGAAAAAACCGGTACCTTACCCAAAGGAAACGTGTATATAGAGAAAGCAACTCCAAGGGACAGTAGTACTAGGCATCTTCCCTAAATATTTCAAATTAACCACTTCACTGAAATGCCGTAATCATTTGACAATTCACATTGACCAAACAAACGGACACAGTTTTATGCAAAATTCTATATTATGTCCAACATTGTGTTTGAAGAGGTCCATTATAAATGAAGAATTTACTTATATTAAGTAAATCTTACTTGGTAAAAATATGAATTCATTTGTAATCTATCATTCAGGTTGGGCAAATGTTTGGCTGAAAATTGTATTCATATCGTTGAATGTATAAATGTTCTCACATTTTGTTGTAAATAAATGTCTATTGGTAGCAACCAAGTACAAATAAGATAGAAAAGCGTAATGTGTCGTATATGGCTTTTGGAGCTTTCATCCGAAGGAAAAGCAAATATTCCGAGGATAGATTGATTAACGCATTTGTATCGGTACTGTGAAATTATTTTCCGACTATCGAGGGATATTTTGCAGAATACCCATCAAAACACCCACAGGAATCTAAAATACGTTTTTGTCTACTCTGCAAGCTGAAGTACACTTTTTCGGAAATTTTCCGGGCCTTCTTTCCTTCACACCACTCAAGCACCTATCACCAGCACCATAAATTTCTGCATTAAACGCACATTCATAAAATTATGTCGTAATCATCAAATTGTATAAATCTGTACAGTAGTTTGAAGAAAAATCACCCCACCATCTTCACAAATCAATTTTCAGAAAAGGCTGCCTTAAGCTATCTAGTTGGTGAAGATTTTTATTTGTATTTTTCATATATTCATACTACCAACAACAATACTGTTCAATTTCCAATTACCTCCACAAATAATCCGCTGTAGATAATTTAATGTATTTATTAAAAATATATGTATGTATAAATTATTGCCAATAAAATGTTATTTATTTAAATGTGAGTATTTGTTATTCTTATAATAGAGGCGCTCGTTTGGCGGCACTCTAGATTTTGAACTAAATAAAAAAACTCGTACACAAATCTACTGCTTTTTGTTGCAGAGGTGATCCCTCATCAGAAATTTCGTTACTTTCTCCATTATTAAAAAAACTGTTAAGCTAGCACAGCATATTCGTTATATTTTGTTAAAATCTGAATTAGCATATATTATTATTTAGTGTTTTTTGTTACTCCTTTGTTACCGCATCTGAATTTTTTATGCTTTTAGCATTAGAAAAAACTCTGCTAGCTAAAGCTGTCACAGTAATTTCGTTGCTATCAGATTTTTTTGTTCTTAACATTAGAGAAATAAACGAGACTCCGCTATTTTATCAATTTCGTTATTTATTAGCAAGTTTTTCAATTCCTTCATGTAATTATTTAGTATCTACTTCCATGCCGCTGATTTGTTGTGCACAAAACACCCACACATAGAAGTGTAAGTCAAATGGCAACACTTGGTTTACTTGGTTATATGTTACGCCTCTGCCAATCTAAAGATGTTCTCGAATGGGTCCACGTGCCTTTCTGCGCGCACATCATTTTTCATTCAAAAAACACGTTTTGTGTTCTCAATGTTCTCATTGTTGTTTTCAATTTTGAGTGGATTGTGGATTGCGTCAACTCTGTTTTGCTTGCTGCACTATATAATTGTTTTTTCTTGTGTAACGTGTGACTTCTATATTTCTTCACCTACAACCATAAAAGATTTCGAAAAAAAGTGCTGTGTTCCTTCTTGTGAAGATAGGGAGAGTTTCCCAAAAATGAGCCGCCTGTTTTTATGTTTGGCTGAAGAATATAAACAGTAAAATACTGCAATGCACCCAGTGAGACTATTTGTAGTAGTTCACGAGTTTGTGACAGACATTTCAGTATTGAAGATGAGGTTATACTGTCAGAAGAAATTAGGTTGGCTTGTTAGTCAGATGCTGTTTGTATTTTTGGTGTAGAAAAGTTAATGCAGTTACCAAGGGAAAGAGCCAGAAACAACGTTCACTGGAAAAACAAGTAACATTTTCTAGTCATTTTTCTATTGTTCATTCTTATTCAATATTCTTCTTGTTACGATTCTATGAAATTAATAAAAAGAATGTTTATTATTCCCAAAAAACATTTGTTTAACATAACTTTAAACATATAACCTTAACAAACCCCTTAACGTAACATATAACATATAACATAAACATAAACATATAACATAACATAACATATAACATAATAACATAAAACATATAACATATAACATATAACATAAACTTAACAACATATAACATATAACATAACATATAACAAAATAACATAACATAAAACCCATATAACATATAACAATAACATAACATAAACAACATATAACATAACATATAACATATAACATATAACATATAACATATAACATATAACATATAACATAACATATAACAAAACTAACATAAACATAACATAACATAACTTTAACCTAATATAACATAAAACATAACATAACATATAACTAACATATAACATATAACATAACATAACATAACATATAAACATATAACGCCCCCCCGCCCCAACTTATATATAACATATCAAAACATAAAAATAACCCCAAACAAATAACATATAACTTAACATATAACTATAACATATAACAAACATATAACATAAATAACATATAACATAACCTTTCCCTCTCTTTTCTCTCTTTCTCTCTTTCTCTCTTTCTCTCTTTCTCTCTTTCTCTCTTTCTCTCTTTCTCTCTTTCTCTCTTTCCTCTTTCTCTCTTTCTCTCTTTCTCTCTTTCTCTCTTTCTCTCTTCTCTCTTCTCTCCTTTCTCTCTTTCTCTCTTTCTCTCTTTCTCTCTTTCTCTCTTTCTCTCTTTCTCTCTTTCTCTCTTTCTCTCTTTCTCTCTTTCTCTCTTTCTCTCTTTCTCTCTTTCTCTCTTTCTCTCTTTCTCTCTTTCTCTCTTTCTCTCTTTCTCTCTTTCTCTCTTTCTCTCTTTCTCTCTTTCTCTCTTTCTCTCTTTCTCTCTTTCTCTCTTTCTCTCTTTCTCTCTTTTCTCTCTTTCTCTCTTTCTCTCTTTCTCTCTTTTCTCTTCTCTTTCTCTCTTTCTCTCTTTCTCTCTTTCTCTCTTTCTTCTTCCTCTTTCTCTCTTTCTCTCTTTCTCTCTTTCTCTCTTTCTCTCTTTCTCTCTTTCTCTTCTTTCTCTCTTTCTCTCTTTCTCTCTTTCTCTCTTTCTCTCTTTCTCTCTCTCTCTCTCTCTCTCGTTGCATATCAATAATTTTTAAAAAGTTCCATCCATTTATTTATCTGAATAAATACATGACCTTCAGTTATTATGCTTGTGTTTACGCATCAGCGTTTCTTTTTCATCATTAATTCTATATTTTCTATCACGATGGTAATGTCAGAGTGTGCAACACCCTGTAGGTATCAGAATTTTGTTAAGTTCTGGTTTGGTCCGAAGTAGATTCAATCATTGATGCCCAAATAATGAAATAATTTTCAAATATGCAATGCACGTTTGTCACATTATTTTTGCAAGGCACGTTAAAAACGGCGGGACTATCACATCAACATTTACTTCCTACCACGAGGACGCCGCCTGTCCTCTACCACGGTCGAAAGTCGAATCTCGTTAAATGTTTTACTATAGTTTATTATGAAGTCAAGGTATATGTATATATTTTCCAATAAATTTTGAACTGTGTTCATATATTTCCATTACTATAGTTATTTATACTCCTCAAGATTTTTTCAATGAAAATCCATAAAATTGACCATAATTTGAGGTAATTCATTTCACAAATTCGTTGTTGCTTCACTTGTTGATGTCTTTGATTGACCAAGTTTTTTTCCACATGATTTCTGTGGAATCAAACAACGTGTCCAGTAGTGAAGCAGCAATAATAAAGTAAAATTCAAAAGACCACTGTTTCAAATTTCGCGCTATATCTTTTAGCTTCGGATGCCAAACACTGGAGGCGCTGAGAAAAGTGGTTCAGTGGTCGACATTGCAGTTACCCTTCTATGTGTGGATGTTTTGTGATGATGTGCAGGCCTAACGTTAAGCAGCCAAAAACTCGTTTTGTTTTCTATAGTAGCGAAAGCAAAAAAAAATGTGATGTGGCAAAAATTACCAACACCAAAGCCCAATTAATAGTTTAACAGTTTTTTGCTATGATTGCAAAAGCAACAAAAACTTTATGGGCCAAAAAGAAATTATCAACAACAAAGCACTAAATTGAAACTCGATTCTTCTATAATGGCGAAAGAAACAAAAATTCTGGTGAGAGAACAAATAAGCAACAAGAAATAACTAAACAATGGTATATACCATTTTCGATTTTATACCATTTTATATGCTCTATTCCATATGGAAAAAATTTAATCCTATCGAAAATTTGAAATCTCAAACAAAAATTGCTTTTAGATATTACATTTTGTTTTCATTCATTTGTATGTAAATGGGGCCATCCCGGATTTTCACGAAATTGTCACACAAGCTTAAAAACATGTTAAAAAAAATACAGGAATCGAAATTTTTGGGCGGATAATAATTTTAGGAGACTGTAAATGGCTATATCAATACAATGAACACTCATTTAACTTTCTAGGTATATTTTTTTCACTTAATTTCCGATAAATCCAAGAACTAACACTAATCACCTTCCATTTAATTTTTCACAATAAATGTAAATGTAAATGAAAATCCATGCATACTTCCATATAATATCAATGGACATTGAATGCAAATGTTTCTTTCTGATAAGCTCGATTATGTTTAATTTATGTCTTGTTCACCTAACAATCCGCATACCGGTTTCAGGCTTCTTGGCCCTCATCAGGTGAATATCATTCAACGTTCTGCGTGGTATTTGCCAGGAAAGTAGTTGTTTTTCACCTGAGATCTACCTTTCTCTGGTTCAATTTTATATTGAATCCTTTATGTGAAGAAAACCGTTTAAATTCGATTTTTCTATTCATTCCACTTCACATGGCACTTATCTCTCACTAAATCTTTTAAAAAAAATTAAAATCACAACTAGAGGACAAACTCAGTTTTGCGTTTCTTAAATTTGCAAAACAATCTATAATTTGCTACATATCTATCAAAATATTGCCGTGCAAAAGGGCCTGCAAAAGACCTGATAAACGTTCCTCAGTCATGTTTGATTCAAGCCACATTTTGAACCGCTTTAAAACCGACCTTTCTGCAGAAGCTACACTACAGGACAGAGATAGCAAAAGTTGTAAAATTAATTTAACATATCCAGTATACTCAAATCCAGGAGGTTTTCGTTTTTAAATTTATTTTGCCACAATTTTATCTCTGATTCTATTTTTAAGTTTAACATGGCCGTATTTCCATTATCAGATGAAAGATTTTGAAAAAATATTTTTTTGTAAATGTACTTGGCAAAACTACATTCAAATTTAGTATATTAAAAAATCACTATCAAATCTATATTCTACATCATTTATTATAGAATCTCAAAATAGGAATGTATATTGTAATTCTATAATAGTCCTCTGCTATAGGTATTTAACCCCACCCCACCCCCCCTCTAGATCCGCTCTTGAACATGTCCTTCTTTTCGTCATCAATTTATTTGCATTTTCATAAACTTATTTATCGTTTTTTTGCAGCTTAAAGCAAACAAAAGAGACTCACTTCACTAAACTGGGTTTACAAAACCACGACACGTGTTTCGCTATACAAGAGCTTCTTCAGGTGGTGCAGATAATACTAACTTAATGCTCTAACAAGTTTCCCCGGGGCCACAAGGCAGGTACTAATAATAGCCGTTCTGGCCTTTGGGGTTGTTCACTCTTTCTAATAATAAAAGAAATTATTATTTATCATAAAAATCATTTCATCCTTAGTATTTAAAAAAAAAAATTTCAAAGTGTTATTGACTTCCACAGAATTCCAAACCAGCCCGATAAAATCAAGTATGAATGAACTCCCACGCATTTGGCAACATGAAATTTTGATGTCAAGTCCTTAGATACAAATTTGATGAAGTCTTAAAATATATTTCAGTGCACATCTGGTAGAGCTGGCGATTTATTTTGGTTGCTAATATTAATCAAACTAGGGAAAATGTATTCGCGTGTTCAACTAGTGTTTTTAGCTTTACACTCTCGCACTATTTGGATTCGTATCAGGTGTATTCATCACAGTTCGTCGGGAATAAGTTCGTGTTAGTTTATAAGGTTTGTCAAAAAAAAATTCAAAGTCTTCGATTCTTTTCAATAAGCACAAACTTCGAAAACAACAAAATTAAGTCGCTGATAATAATAATTATAATCTTTATTAGCATCAGCTCTCAATTATAAATAGTATAAATGAAATAGTAGTAGTATAAAATGTATAAATGAAATAGTATAGTATAAGTAAAATAGCATAAATAAAGTACAGAACACATATAAAATACAATGCACGAACAAGTTAAATTAGCAGTATAAAATCGCAATAATACAAGAAGAGGTATTACAATGATGGGTCATAAACCTTTTATATATTTTACACACTGGCTTTTGAATTCTCTAAATGACGAGTATTCTTTCAATTCTCTTGGTAATGAGTTGTAAAGCTGTGAGCCTTTGATGAACACTGTGTTTGTAGTAGCATTAGCAATATTAATATAGAAATCATTGGAAGCATGTGATCTGGTATTGTGATTATGTATTTCTTGGAGATAAGTTATTTCTTCAGTTAGATAGGTTGGTAAGCATCCTGACTTGAGTTTATACACAAACTTGAGCTATTGATGTTCGTTTTCTACATAATAGAATGGCTCTCATAGCACGATTTTGTACTTTTTGTAATGTATCAATCATTATTCACCAGGTATATGAATGTTCCACAGAAATCAAGATGAGGAGATATTATGGTTTTATATATAGTTAACTTATTATTCAATCTATATAGGAAATTAATTTTTCTTGCCATTTTCTTCTCAATATACCAATGTGGTTTAAGATTCAGTTCATTATCTATCATGAAGCCCAGGTACTTGAAATGTTTAGCTTCTTCAATAACATTATTATCAATCAGTAAATGTTGGCTGGATGTTACATTTTTCAATTTGTTCAAGTTATGTTTATTTGATATTACCATGTATTTGGTTTTATTTATGTTCAATTTCAAACCATTGTCATTCAGCCATATGGACAAATTTCTCAAATCTTGATTTATTAATGATATAGTACTCTGAACATCCTCTACATCTCCTTCGCAATAGATCATAGTATCATCAGCAAACAATTTTATTTTGCAATTTTGAACATGGTGTACTATGTCATTGATGAACAAAATGAATAATATTGGTCCTAGAGCACTTCCTTGAGGGGCTCCATAATGTCGTTGCTGCCAGAAGATGTATTATTATATTTGACTATTTGAGACCTACCAGAAAGATAGCTTTCAAACCATTTTAGCGCATTTCCCTCAATGCCAAGTTTCTCGAGGTTTCTCAGAAGCAGAGAGATATTTACAGTTTCAAAGGCTTTCTTTAAGTCTAAAAATATAACAATAATGGCCTTTTTATTATTGATTATCTCAGTTTTCCATTTAGACAATAAATAATGCAATGCAGTTTCACACGAATGTGCCTGCCTGAATCCTGATTGTTCCTTTACTAGTATATTACTATCTGCTACAAATTGTAGTAGCTGATCCTTTACTGCTAATTCTAATATTTTCTCATAGATAGGAAGTGTATTAAAGTAACCAAAATACCAATTTATCCTCAATCCGAAAATGATATTGCAACACAATCAAAAAAATTAAACGGCGAATCTCGAGCCCCTTTATATAGCTTTGGAAATAACAAAGGAGAATCGAAGAATAAAAAAATGTCAAAGAATAATCCCGAATCGACAAAACTAGTATTTTATGGAATTTTCTCGATTTCTTAAGTAATTATTTTCTCGAGAGTTCGAGACAATATGTGGATACCTGTTAGGATGAAAAAAATTATCGAGGGTAATATCGTACGTGCTAGGGGTTTTATCGCTCAATTTTTTTTTATTTTCGAGAAAGCAATTTGCCTGGAAATTTTAACGAGTGCGATTTGCGGTCTTATTATCTGATTAAACCACGAAAGCGAGGCTTCAGTGGTTTAATCTTTGTTAATAAGGCCGAGTTAAATTTCCTAGGGGCAAAACTCTTGAGAGAAAATTTAAAAAGAAAATGCGATAAAATCCTCTAGCATGAATGATATTTGATGAGAATATTTCCAGAATCACATTTAAAACTGAATCAAACTACCAGAATTCATGTTATATTCGAATTTTCGTGGAAAATTACAATAATTATCATTTCAATATCGAAGGAATCTTTTTACTGATTCATTCATTCATATTGATTAGAAATAAATTTTAAATGTATATTAACGAGAATAAGAGAAAACAATGCATCTATCTCCATAAGCTGTAACCATAAGTAGATCGTAATATTTTCATAACAGAAAGTTGATGCTGGTGGCATTTGAAGACTCTGTTTAACCAATGAGGAAAAAAGGTATCGTTGAATTGTATTTTCATCTCATTTAAGCATGAAGTGAAGCCGAGACGACTTACTTCTTCGAATTAATTCATAACAAATAATTGCGTAGGCTCATAACTTTGACGGTATGCGATTTATCGCGAATTGATATCGAATAGACTGTGGTTTTATCAGTATAAAACAGCGGGCAGACGTTTTATACTTCCCTAATTATTGAAGTAAAAATCTGTAATTCACGATCGGTAGATATACCGGAGGTGAATCTGAATCACCCCTGAGGTTGACCTGAATGACATAAACTGCGCGCCAGGAGCGATGGAAATATAGGTTTTTGCGAAAAATAATATAAGGGTGCAAGATAAGCTCAAAATTCCTAGGGATTCGTGATCAGGACACCAACTCTATTACCCCCGTATCTTCCGTAATGATTGGAGTAGAATTCTGAAATTTCCACAATCGTTAGGTATACTGGAGATGATTTTGGAAATTTCCTGAGCTTGACCTAAGTGACATATACTGCGCGCCAGGGGCGATTGAAATACTGATTTTTGCGAAAAATAATATTAGCTAAGCGAGATCTAACTGATTCGTGATTGGAACATCAAATTCATAACCGATACACACTGCTGAGAATAATTTCAGTTCATAAAAATTCGAATTTTTCCACTTCTCATGGAGACAGCTCCGTATCCATCGTGAATAGTGGAATTGAGCTCTGAAATGTTGACGATAGGTACATATAACGGGGTGAGTCTAAATATTAGCTAGAGTCAAAATTGCTAAGCTTTCAGAGAAGAGTACAAAAATATGGATTTTCTAAATGCTGTATTGAACTTTATTTCCGAAAACATCACAAAGACAAAAAAGTTCAAAATAAAAAAAAACTATGTTATTAAAGCATGTCTCAAAAAAATATGTTCCATCCTTTTTCTGTTTATTAATATTTATTGAAGAAACAACTACTAGAGAAACTAAAACATTATCAGTGATAATTATTACTCGATATCACGTTCTACAGTTATAAATTCTGCAAATGAGAAGTTGAAAAAAAATTTGTTTTCGACAGTTCACGAATATTTTTGGTAGTTGAAACTATTGATGAATTGTTCGTGAAATGAATGACGTTATACACAATGAGCTTCGGTAATCGTTGCTTATTTTAGGAAAAAAATCGAGATATATGTTTGCTTTTCAGGGTTCAGACGATTTGTCATCATTTATCTGAAAAAACATTCTGAAGTGCGAGATTTTGGAAACCTTTCTGAATTATCAAGAACTGTTGAAAAATATTTTTCATAATGTGGAACACTCAGTGGAGAACTAAATGTCAAATTTCTCATAACCAATTAATTTTTCATGGAAAATGTTTTGTTGGCATTCGTGTTTCGATGCTGTCATGGGTGAAAAGAAAAACGACAATCAAGTTGTTGATTATTGAAAGGAATGTTGGAATAATCTGGTTTGAAAAATGTTGGATTCGGAATTTCATTAGGATACGAGGCACTTCCCATAGAAATTGCTAAAAATTAACTTATGAGTCTTTTTCTTTTAAACTCTGATGAATGCAACATTGCAGTTTGTTCGTTTGGGTAGCATTTAGGAAACAATGTATCTTTCTCCAACTCAAGTAACTTCTGAGTCGCTTTCTTTCAAAATCTCAAATTCAACTAAATTTGTGAAATGAGCAATAAACAATCTTTCGAAATGAGTTTTAAGATTTTGCTCCGCGCTTACAGAGATCATTGATGTATAGAAATGATAATTCGAAATATTGCTTGTTCACATAATATTTCAAATATCAATTGCAAAATATAAAAACTCCTTCGGAACCCTCACCGACCATTTAGTTTGATCTGGCAAAGGCGAAGATACCTCATTTTATTAACCGACGAAACAAAAAAGGAGGAGGATCTCTAGTCGACGAGTATATATTTTTTTTCATGTATGACCACGCATACCTTTTTACTGAGACGTCCGATTCCGATAATTCTTTTTTCAGTGGATAGGATGTATTTCGAAGTTGGTCCCATTTGAATTTGAGAGATGAAATCCACCCCTAAGGGTAGCAAAATGAAGAATATTGATCACTCACCCTCTGAATTCTGGTCCGTTAACCGATTCTATCAGCCATAACTTTGTACTGGGTTCTTCGATTTGGATGATTCTTTTATTATTAGATAGGGTATACCTCATATTTGGATTTCGAATAGAATTATCTACCCTTACGGGTGGAAAAATAGGGTATAATTGAATTTTCACTTGTGAACATTGGCACACATATGTAGTTAACAACGACAGCTCGCTATTGTCATTATTTTTGTTCTCCTACATCCGTCACAATCATTATATTCTATGAGAGGATGAAATTATATACAAAGTAATGAAATAAACTAACCAGAACAACAAAAATAATTCATATTACAACAAATAGTAGAAGTAGATAATCATATTATTTAACTGGTAATAGTTGAAGTGAGGTGGGTAAGTAAGTATTTTGGAAGTAATAAAAAAAGAAGTAGGTAGTAATTTGTAGATTTCAGTCACAAAAACTTGAAAAATAAAAACTTTTTAACAAAAAATTAAACCGACGAAATACGGAACTGAAAAGTAAAAAATAAAATAAACTTTCTTAGTCTCTATAACTAAGCTCCTAAACTAATGTAAGTAACTAATTTTGGGTCGGCGCCAAACGAACAATCAACGAAGATCATTAAATTACTTCAAAAAAAATTATCTGAAAGTCACCGCGCAACTCGATGCCATCATTTTACGCCTTACCTAATTCATTTGCTTGTTTGTTTGGCACCGACTCAAAATTAGTTACCTACATTAGTTTAGGAGCTTAGTTATTGAGACTAAGAAGGTTTATTTTATTTTCTACTTTTCAGTTCCTATTTCGTCGGTTTAATTTTTTGTTAAAAAGTTTTTACTATGTCTACAATCTTGCATAGCTTTGTCAATTGTTTTGTAGCGGTCCGAACGCAGTATCGCAAAGTATCTCACTCCATGGTTTTCAAACATAAAAGAGATAATTTATAGCTCTGCAGCCTCGATACGCTACTCGGCCAATACGGTTTGTTTAACAATACGATTCGCCGTTTTCATTGGTGCTGTTTACACAGATTGTTCATTTTGACGTCCATCAAGTCCACGTGGACACACGCTTTCTTTGATGTGTGGGAGATTTTATACGGGTAGTAAACATTATTTTTTGTTTCTTAATTCGGCATGAGTGCCGTGCGTATATAATAAAAATATTGATTACTCCTCACATAACTGTGTTCTGCAATTGATATGGATGAACTATACGAATATGTGAAATGTTCTCTTCGTTGAGTGTAATGTGTTCAAATTCCATGAATTCGTAAAATATATGTAAACCATAAGTGTATCTTTATATTTACATAACAGAAAGTTTATGCTTGTGGCATTTGAAGACATTGTTTAACCAATGCGGAAAAAAGGTATTGTTGAATTATATTATCATGTCATTTGAGTATGAAGTGAACCCAAGACGATCTACATCTTTGAATTACTTCATACCAAATAATTGTGTAGGCATATAAATTTGACAGTATGCGTTTTATCGCGAAACAATATCGAATAGACTATGGTTTTATCAACAGTAAAAACACAAGAGCTTTTTTTTATCGGATAAATTTCTTTTTGTAACGAAATAATTTTGCCAATCAGTAATTTTACGAGAAAAACTGATTACTGATAGAAAAATTTTGAGTTAAAAAGAAATATATCCTTAAAAGAAAAGCTCGAGTGTTTTTTGGCAAGATAAATTAACGACCGAATATATGAATGAACAATAACAATAATTATCTTTATTGATACAATTAAATTATTTAAATGAACAGTTATTAAATACACAATTGTTATAAATTGTTTGGTTTGGTGTACTGATCTCAAAATTTTCTTCTCTGGTATTCACACCTGTAGAATATTCATTTTGATTTGTTCTCACTCGAGGCTCGTAAGGAACTAATAAGATTTTCGTGATGTTCAGGATCAATTTGGAGGTAGGGTTTAATAGAAGATAATAAGTGTCCCGTTATCTTTATAAGTTGTTGGTCACTTACTCCTGCTTTGGCTAACTGGGAAACTGTACTAGCACGGTTCGAATGATTGGTAATTTTATTATTTGTAATGTCGAGTCCAATTTTAGTTGCAGAATATTTGGTCCAAGTAGAAATCGTATTAATACCCAGTGGAACATTTTTGTACCAACCTTTAGAATTTTGTTTTCAAAGGGATTTGGAGTTAAAAAAAGTCGTTCAGATGTTATGTTTCATTTCTTTTTTGTAACAGTAATTTTAACAATGCAACGGGACAAATACCTTCATCCATTTAATTTTTTGTTATCCATTTGCTGTCTGCCAATTTTTTCGACCCACCCTGTGTCGTCTTTGAAAATATTGTATTGTATTCAAATCTTCTTGTTGAAGTTCCATCTTGATTTTTTTCTTCTTTAAAATGGTAAATTTTACAGTTTGCAGCTTCTCCCCCCTCCAAGCTAATTCATAAGAAGCTATATGAAAGAATCTTTTTTGTAATCCCTCTGGGTTGTCTATATTCCACAATTTTGCCATTTTTACTATATCTTTCTTGTTCAAAGCTACAGAACTTACTTTTCTTTTCTCTGGAATAACTTGTAATCCTTTCCGTTTACTATTTCTTGCATCACGAGCTTCTTCAAAAGTTATGTCGGCAAAAGGATCAAATTTAATATTGTATTCATTGAAATATTTTTCTTGAATCATCTTCGCAGTTGAATTCCAAATTGATTTAACTGCATATTCTTTATAATCTTCTCCATTCCTCTTTTTCATATTATAGGCCCAATCCTTTAATATATCTGCTACTTTTGTAACAGGTTATTTTCGACAGTTCGTAATTTCTACTTGACAAAACTCCATGAATTGTCTCCATATTGACGCATTAGTATTTTTTGTGGATTACGGGATTGCTTTTTCTATATTTTTTGTTATTTGTTGAGTCGAAACTTCCCCAAAACGACTCATGTTGTAATGTTTCAGTATCAATTATCAACAATACTTAAATAACTGACAGGGCAGACATTAAAGTGACGTAAGCATACTAGATGTAGACGCTTAAGAGGAACAGGCATTTTTATCTGTGATAAAAAAACGATGCACCTTTTTATCGCTGTCAAAATGACAAAACAGTCATCTTCAAATGACACATTTTATATAGGAGTTAATTTATCAGTATAAAACTGATCTGATGGTGCTGTTTGAATTTTTCGCCATTTGATTGGCTCAAAAATCGTGCGGGAAATAGCATGCGAAAAATCTGCAATCTTTATAGTAAATTTAAACTATTCATTCTTCAAAATTTCACATCTTCCATTTTGTAGAATGAAAAAAAATTAGATTACAAGATAGAATAATGTTCCATAGATGCAAATTAGTGATAACTGAAACAAACTAGGACTAGTGATCCCAATGGGTTTTCACCCGCCTTTCCAACTAACACATTCGTGAGATCTCCGAGTGAGGTACTATTGCGATATAAGAGATGGATGCGATATAATAACCGGATCCCATACTAGATGGCGCAGCAACGAACCATTTGCAGTACCGCAGCGGTAGGTTATTGGTACTACGAGATTTCCCTAATTACCTACCTAATTTGATATGTAAATATTGTTACAAAACGGGGTTCGTCTATTGAAAAATACTCAAACAAATTAATGTCCGTTTATTATACTTCGAAAATACAACACAATAATGCACTCATCTGAAAATAAAATACCTGGTCACAGTTTACCACTGAAATGTACCGCGTACTAAATAAACATTTAGCTTGAACTCGCTAATATGAATGACCGCTTCTTGAATTAATGACTCCTCCTTCGGCGGTACGTTCGACTTATATATCCTCGTCCTTGGCATCCAGAATCTTCGAGCGCTCCGTGAATACATCTAGATCATTCAATGGGGAAAGCACAGCGTGACCTCAACCGTCAGTCGCCACATTCCTGGAATTCCGTTTGAATAAGCGACCGTTACATCGTATGGCATATACGAGGTAAACAACTCAAGGGCGTATTGTACTCATTTTCGCAACAATACGCTGTGCTAAAGTGCTGGAGTTGCTGCTGGATGCCATAGTCTCCTCAGAGAAATATAGAAGTATATTTATGTATCTCGTTACATTTCAATTCATGTCACGCACATCTCGCTGTTACATCGAAATGTATCGCAGTGACGTCACAGATAAATCATAATGGAATAATGAATGCCATTTCTGCGACATAAAATGCAACATCGCAGGGACATATGTGTTGGATAGTTTATCTTTATTATAAGATTAATCACCTTGGAAAATTTTGATTTTTAAAAGTCAGTGTCAATAAAAAAAAATGGGAAAGTCGAGAAGAGTTTCAATTTATCACAAAAGTTGATAAAGTAATTAATATCGGTGACCCCGACGTAATTGCGAACTGAAGAAAGAATTTTGCCAAGTAAATTAAAATAACATTGGTGACCCCGACGTGATTACCAAATGGAGAAAGAAAGTTTATTCAAAGATTAACTGCAGGGTTGAACAAGAAATAAGAGCCTGTCTTCAGAATGTGTTTGGCCACGAAAATTTGGTGTGCCAGTAAGATCCTTCAGTATTGTTAGAGAAAGTATTCCTACTAAGGAAGAGGAAACAATCAAAGTAGAGTTATTTGGGCCTAGAAAATAGGAAACAAGCATTTGAAATTGAGAAAAGTCGACAAAAATTAGAAGTAGACTAGACTTGTCCAATATGAATTAGAAGGAAAAAAACAAGAACCTAGACAGCTTAAAATGCTACAGATACAGGAGGAACTGTATTTTGCTGAAATGGAAAACGTCTGAAGAGAGTGGCTTGCCGAAATACCTTGCTCATTTCTGTGAAAAAATTAATGTCATAAACTGTAATACTCATAACAAACTAGCTGACCCGAAAAACGTTGTCTTGTCCAAATTTCTATATTCCCTCAATTTGTTTTCCTGAAAACTCTCGTCCGCGTAGAATTTCTTTTTTTCTATGTTTTTCTTTGTGTTGTTTCATCTAGGTTATGCCTTTGACTCTGCCCGCTTCACGTATAGCGTTTTCCCAATATTCCGTTCACCTGTTATCCCGTTTTACCGTTATTCCGTTTTTCCGTTATCCTGTAATCCCGTTATCCCGTTTTCCCCTTATCCCTTTATTCCCATTATCCCCTTATTCCGTTATCCCGTTTTCCTCTTATCCCGTTTTCCGGTTATGCCGTTTTATTATATATACATATATAAATAAATATATATATATAAAGATATATATATATATATATATATATATATATCTAATATATAAAATTCTCGTGAAACGGTGTTTGTAATTAAACTCCTCCGATTCTCATGAAATTTTGTGTGCATATCGGTTAGGTCTGCGAATCGGACAACATCTATTTTTCATCCCCCTAAATGTTAAGGGTGGTCCACCCCTTAATTTTTATTTTCATTTTTTGGATAAAATTTGTTGTTTTTATTTTATTATGATACAGCATTCAAAAATACATACCACCCTAAATTTTCACCCTTCTACGATCAACCCCTATTTTTCCATCGCGATTTTTATTTTATTTTATCCACAGATCCGCAATAGGGTTGCAAGATGGCAATCAAATATAATAATTGTAGTACGATAAATTGAGAACGGGATAACGGGATAAAGAAAAAACGGGATAACAGGAAAACGGGATAACGGGAATAACGGGATAACGAAAAAACGGGAAAACGGGATAACAGGATGACAGGATAAGGGAAAACGGAAAAACGGAATGACAGGATAAATAAAAAACGGGATAACAGGAAAACGGGATAACGGGAATAACGGAATAACGAAAAAAACGGTAAATCGGGATTACAGGATAAGGGGAAAATGGGATAACGGGATAATTAAAAAATTAGATAACAGGAAAACGGGATAACGGGAATAACGGGATAACGAAAAAACGGGATAACGGGATAACGGGATGACAGGATAAGGGGATAACGGGATAAAGAAAAAACGGGATAACAGGAAAAGGGATAACGGGATAAGGGACGGATAAGGGATAACGGGATAAAAAAACGGGATAAAGGAAAACGGGATAACGGGACAACAGGAAGCGGAAGGAGTCAAAAGCATAGTCTAGATGGAACTACATGAAGGAAAACATAGAAAAAAAGAAAGTTTTCGGGAAAAACATTTTAGGGAACATAGAAATTTGGACAGGACAACGTCTGTTGGGTCAGCTAGTATATATATATATATATATATATATATATATATATATATATATATATATATATATATATATGCAGCTCGTTCCAGGTTCACAGGAGCATTGCGTTGTCGCAATCGATCATGTTCATTGTATCGTGCTCGCTGTTGTTGTGTTTGATGTGCACGAACTCGTTGCATTCTAAATCTATTAAATTTTCGTTCATTTTCAGTCACTCTCGAACGCGATTCGGACATAATACGACTATTATCATTATCTGTCGCTCGCTGGGGTTTGCACGTGACGTAGCACGTCGCACATTTGATTGAATTCGTACTGAACTTTGTTTTCACTTTAACCTCAAACTAAAAAAGTTGTGGTTATGTCTAAACCTACAAAATCAATATAGGTAAATAAAATGGTAGATCAAAATAAATGACAAACCTTCGCAAAATGTATCTAAATTCACTTTAACCAAGACTTTTCTTAAAATCCACAACGTTTTAAAACGATTTGAAATGTAATACATTTTACACAACCGCACGGGAAAAATGACCATGGACGTATAAATAAAGATATACGTCCATGGAAATGACAGTTTTGTACCTAAAACACATCAGTTAGACGATAGGTCCGTTTTTCGATTTTTCAGCTGTTCTTTTGGGTTTTACCAATAGTTTTTTGTTTTTGAACCTTCCCTGTATTAGAGCAAACAAAACAAAAACACAATATTCAAATCGGTCAATCCGTTTTTGAGTTTTAGCGAGACTAACGAACAGCAATTGTTTTTTATATATGTAGAGAAGGTTAGGTATCTTAAGAATGGAAAAATACTCGTTCTTGTTAAGCTTAATTTCAAAAATTCCAGCCCGTTTCTGATGGAAATAAGTGGATTTAGGTGCTGCCACCTCTTAGTCAGTAGTATAAGCTATAGTGCATATTTGCAGATTCCTAATATCAAATAAAAAAGGAAAACCAGTAGCAAGAGTTGATAAATGGCGGCCATTTTATGCTTTTGAATTCAATCATATATATATATATATATATATATATATATATATATATATATATATATATATACAGTGCTTTTCTTTAATGTCCCCCTCCGTTTATTTTTTGAACGGGTCAACAAAAAAAATTGAAACTTGGGATAATGAAATTGATGCATGAATACTATATTTTGGAGTAAAATTGACAGATGAAACTTTCAAGATGGCGACTGGGCGCCATCTGGAAAAAAAATTGAAAGGGGGGTCTTGTGACACATCCTTTTGAAGCTTCTGACGAATTCTTCACAACCCTAGAATATAAAGTCAATATCTTCACCTACTACAAAATGGCGGAACATTTAATAATTGCCTGAATACATCGACATTTAACTTCATAATTTGAGGAAAGAAGCTGAGTTCTGTTCAGAAGATGCTCGAAATGGTTGCCTTGAACTGCTTGACATAAGAACAGCCTATCCGATATTTCACGCCGAACATTTTCGAACACAGTAACGTCGATATTTCTACAAATATTCATTATTCTCTGCCGTATATCCAATATTGAGGCAGGTTCAGTTTCGTACACCTTTTGCTTCAAATAGCCCCATAAAAAAAGTCTACAGGTGTCAAATCTGGCGAGCGGGCTGGCCATTCCGTAGGACCTCGACGGCCAATCCAACGACCGGGGAAAGTATTATCCAAATAGTTTATTACTTGTCCGTAGTAATGTGGTGGTGCTCCATCTTGTTGGAATACAATATCCATATCGAATTCATTAGGATTCGCTTCGACGATTTCGGTGATTAGAGGGTCGACAGTATTTTCCAGCATATTCAAATACAGTTCCCCTGTTAAATTTTGTTCAATGAATAGAGGTCCTACAATATGGTTTCCCAATATTCCTGCACAGACGTTAATTTTTTCTGGATATTGAGTATGAGTTTCCCGGAAAATGTGAGGGTTGGTGTCACTCCAATAATGGCAATTTTGTCTGTGAACCTTGCCGTTGAGATAAAATGTAGATTCGTCACTGAAACAAATATTGTGGAGATAGGTAGGATGCTTTGCAATGGTTGCCGTCATAATTTCGCAGAATTATGTTCTTCGATCAGGGTCATCTTCAGTTAACTGGTGTACCATTTTGATTTTGTATGGATGTTACTTATTCCTCTTCAAAATTCTCCACACAGTAGAAGGACACACCTTACAAACATTCGCGACGGAGGAAGTAGACTGTTGAGGATTTACTATCATCTCACCAATTATTTGAACTTGCTGTTCTTCCGGAATGGACGGATGACCTGGGGGCTTTTTGTTCTGTACACTACCGGTAGTTGTAAATTTAGTTACAAGTTCCCTTAAATATTTTCTACAGATAGGACGATTCGGGAAACGATCATAAAAAATTCTTTCGGTTTCGTGAAAGTTACGCGTCGCACCGTAAATAAAAATCGCTTCGATTTTTTCTTCCAATGGACGAGAATTGACCATTTTAGAGATAGTTCACGTGGTACCTACTATTTACTAGTAAAACCGAAAACTAAATGAGAATATTTTAACTGAACAATGATGTTCGTTGTCGTACTGACATTTCTTGTCATTTTTGTTTAAACAAAAAATAACCTATCAAACCTTATCGGGTTGTTGGGATTGCCATATGGCAGAGAAAAACAAATATTTCTAGATGTATCGATATTAATGTGTTTGTATGCAGGTAATTATTAAATGTTCCGCCATTTTGTAGTAGGTGAAGATATTGACTTTATATTCTAGGGTTGTGAAGTGTTCGTCAGGAGCTTCAAAAGGATGTGTCACAAGACCCCCCTTTCAATTTTTTTTTCTCCAGATGGCGCCCAGTCGCCATCTTGAACGTTTCATCTGTCAATTTTACTCCAAAATATAGTAATCATGCATCAATTTCATTATCTCAAGTTTCAATTTTTTGAGATGACCCGTTCAAAAAATAAAAGGGGGAAACATTAAAGACAAGCACTGTATTTGTTTGTTTGTTTGTTAGTTTATTGTGTTACTACATTTCTTCAAATGTTTACACTTGTCAAAATCTAAAATAAGGATAAAGCTATGTACATACTATGAATAAATATATAATATATATATATATATAAGGTAGAAGATATATATATATATATATATATATAAGGTAGAAGATATATAATATATATATATAAAATATATATATATATATATATATATAAGGTAGAAGATCACAGATGAAGATAAAAATGTTTAAACAACTATGAAATAAATTAAATTGTATACTACGGACAGAAAACGTATACATACATAAATACACATACACGTACAATTTTGGAATTTGGAAACTATAAATCAATTGTCGCAGTATTTATAAACTTTTGAATGGAGTAGAAAAATTTTTTGGTTAAATATTGTTTTAATCTGCTCTCGAATATTTTTATATTCAATATTTTCATATCATCAGGTAGTTTGTTGAAGAAATTTGGGCCATAATAGTTAACACCTTGTTGTGATTTTTGGAGTCGGATTGCAGGAATAACAATATTACCTCTATTTCTTGTATTATAGTCATGAGACTCACTGTTTTTTTTATAGGTATATACCTGCTCTTTTACATAGACCAAACATTGATATATATACATGCTAGGTAGGGTAAGAAGATTATATTGAATAAATTATTCCCTACAGTGTGTCCTTGGACCAACACCGGATATAATTCGAATTGCTCGTTTTTGTAGCGTGAAAAGGTTTTTTATGTTGATACGTGACTCCAGATCAAAATTCCATATTGTAGGTGACTATTTATAAAAGCAAAATAAGCTATTTTCATCATATTATGGGACACAGACATTCTCAATTTTCGTAGCAGAAACAGACTTGAGGAAAGTTTTTTTGATAAATTTTCAATATGCGAATTCCAAGTGAATTTGCTGTCAATATGAAATCCCAATAGTTTAACCGGATCTGTATTTGTGCTGTTCTGTCTAGTTGAAATAGTAATTTTTTTAGTTTTTCCCGATATTCATTTTTAGTTTAATCGACGAAAAGTATAGCTCAGCCGCTTTTTCTACATCATTAGAAAGTCCATGAACAGTATTGATTTCCTTATCACAGCTTATGAAAGTATATATATATATATATATATATATATATATTCTTTTGGGTTCAAGCATATCTTTTTATAGGGATAGGGAATACCTTTGGAACACTTCAAACGAAATCCAAATAATTAATATTTCAAGGGAACTCATCGGAGGTGTGAATATGGGAATATAAATGGTTTCGATACGTTACCAAAGGAATATTTTTCATTAAAAATAATTCTATATTTTTGTTGTGAATTGCTCAAGCAAAATATATTTTTACGATACGTTACTGATAAGTTCGAAATTTCTTCGCAAACTTAGTAGTTTGTATTTTCAGAACAGATAAAATCTAATAATGTTCACTTCCAGGGAAGAGAAACTAAAATAATACAAATTAAACAAAATCTCAATAAATTTTTCCTCCAAACCTTGATTTCATTCCATTTCAAGTAAAGAAATTACGTAAATAATGCGGTGTTTCAACCAAACTTTTGGTAACTGATCATTTTTATTACAGTTTGTTTTTGTTTTTTTTTCATTGATGCGGCCGATACTTGATGAAAATCTATATTAAAGTAAACAAAAGACACTCACTTTACAAAACCACGACACGTATTATTATGGTTTTGTAAACCCAGTTTAGAAAATCATTCAGTGAAGTGAGTGTTTGTTTACTTTTATAGTATAGTGTATTGTTGATACTGATGGCCCATGCATTGGAAACAAAACAGTTTTCTCAATAGTCAACGCCGAACACCATTAAAAGTCGGTTTACTCGACAAGCAAATATTTATTGGAGTATTTAATCTCTCATTTTTTCCTCTAATATACCTCGTTTCATTGTCCATCATCATTCAACAGGGTGTGAACTCCTTAGGACGACCCTGTTGATCAAATAGCCGTCCCTACCAATAAAGAGGTAATTTAATTTTCAGAAAATTCCTCTAGAGACCAGGGGACTTTTTGGAGAAAACAAAAGCACACCTTACACGTATGAGAGGTATCGGTGAGGAAGAACAATTTCGGTAATCTACCTGTTTCCAGGCCTCTACCTGATGGCGCTAACCTTATGAAATGGGATATTGGGCGTCAACAGTATTAAACAAAATTAAGAACCACAAAGGGCAAGGGCAAATGAACCTGCTAGAAGTCAAGAGACTGAATCCAATCCCATTATGTCCATTCCCGTGAGAGAGAGAGTGGTGACGTTGAACAGTGGCGTGTCAGGGGTGTGCGGAATTTGGATCTTCCAATTCATTTTCGTAATTGAAACATGGAAAATTGAACAAATTACTGGAATGGACTCCTCATTAAAAGACGGATAACCTAAACTTGAAATGGAAAGACATTTTTTTTAACCGACGAAACCAAAAAGAAGGAGGTTCTCTAGTCGACGGGTTTATTTTTTTTAAGCTATTGCATATAGCTTTTATCGCGGGCCTTGAGCGCGGAGACCGAATCCAGAAATTCCGTAACGAAAATAAACCTAACACCCCCCACTCCGACCGGCACAGCGGTCGGCGTTAGGGCACCTCCTCTTTGTATTTACTTCATGGTACGACTCTACGAAGCTCGCACGAATCGAGACGAGCTGCTCCGAAATCAGACGAATACGTAATCAGCTGTTTGTGAGAAAGTATAGATGTTAATGTTAGGAGATCATTTGTTGGAGATATTTGTGCGTGCTTATGCAAACTTAGAAATGGCCTACACATAGTCATGGTAGCAATTTACATTTCTCCGAATCCAAAATTAGACGAGGTAGAGCATTTTATTCATTGCACTTTACTGGAATACACTGAAGAACGGTCGAAAATACTTGGTACAAATGGTAATAAATTTCCACTTATCTTGGCTGGCGATTTCAACATCAACTTCGCTGATAAAAAATCAGAGCGGTTGACAAGTTTTCTTTCGAAAATATTGAATTTGAAAATGAATAATGATCCACAAGAATCCACAACAAAATATGGAACTACCATTGATGCGGTATTTTCCAGATATTTAGAAGATATCAAGTCTCAAACTTATGTTTCTTATTTCAGTTACCATAAACCTATAGTTTCAATGATAAATATTCCTGAAGAACCGACATGTATTGAAAGATAATAAAAAAATATTTTGAACAATATTAACTTCTCATTTATTTAATAAAAGAAAAAAATTTGTTTTCTTATCGGTCACCACGCTCAAAGTGTAACTTGAATTAATATCAAAGAAAAAAAAAATACTGCATAAATAAAATAAATATATAATTATAATTGCGTAAGTTGATAAAAAATGCTGTGCAACAGCTTTACCGCGGCAGTCTCCGAGTGCCACACGTCTTTTTGTTTATGTACGATCACGCATAACTTTTCGTCGTCCGATTCCGATAATTCTTTTTTCAGTGATAGGGTGTACTTCGAAGATATTAAAGATGAAATCCTCCCCTAAGGGTAGCAAAATGAAGGAATTTGATCACTCACCCTCTGAATTCTGGTCCGTTAACCGATTCTATCAGGCATAACTTTGTACTGGGATCTTCGATTTGGATGATTCTTTTTTTATTAGATAGGGTATACCTCATAGTTGATTATATTTGGATTTCGAATATAATTATCCACCCTTACGGGTAGAAAAATAGGGGATAATTGATTTTTCACTTGTGAACATTGGCACACATATGTAGTTGACAATGACATATCGCTACTGTCATTACTTTTGTTCTCCTACATCCGTCACAATCATTATATTCTAAGAGAGGATGGAATGGTATACAAAATAATGAAATAAACTAACCAGAACAACAAAAATAATTTATATTTCAACAAATAATAAAAATAGATAATCATATTATTTAACTGGTAATAGTTGAAGTAAGGTGGGTAAGAAAGTATTTTGGAAATAATCAAAATCAAGTAGGTAGTAATTAGTAGATTTCAGCCACAAAAAATTGAAAAATAAAAACTCTTTAACAAAAAATCAAACCGACGAAACACGGAACTGAAAAGTAAAAAATTAAATAAACCTTCTTAGTCTCAATAACTAAGCTCCTAAACTAATGTAAGTAACTAATTTTGAGTCGGCGAATCAACGAAGATCATTAAATTACTTCAAAAAAATTATCAGAATGTCACCGCGCAACTCGAGGCCATCATTTTACGCCTAACCTAATTCATTTGCTCGTTTGTTTGGCGCCGACTCAAAATTAGTTACTTACATAAGTTTAGGAGCTTAGTTATTGAGACTAAGAAGGTTTATTTTATTTTTTACTTTTCAGTTCCGTATTTCGTCGGTTTATTTTTTTGTTAATTCAAATTTAAGCTCATAGAAAATTAATCACTTCACTAATGACAGTTTTCTCGACAGAAATAATCAAACGGGAGTTGTCCAATTTCCTTAGAGAAATCGCAAAACCTGCACGCTGTTGACAACGGAAGATTTATATTCTTTGGAAAATGTTGAAATACATGAAAATTGAATTGTGTTCATTCAGGATGGATTGTTATATTTTTGAAGAATGTATAAGCTGAATTGTGTCGTGTAAACATTTGGAATCAATCTGGGATTCTTTCAAGATTCCATGAAATACCCAAATATAGTGAATTAATTAATCAATAAAAACATATCGCTATAGCATTTCCCAAAACCAGTGTGACTATATCATACAAGTAAAGCACAAATTATAATGATCGCAAAGCAAATTTTCCCGAACTGTATTTCACCATCCTCAACACCGACTGGTCATGTCTAGACCAACACTCAGATACAAACTCAGCGTTAGAAAACTTTTACTCTATTATCTACTCCCCTTGGTTCAACAAAGAAATCATAAACGAAATAAAACTAAAACACAAACTATTTAAGAAAATTCAAAAAAAATCACTCTGAGGACGACAAGCAACATTTCAAAAACCTTACGATCAATACAGATCTGCAGCCGAGAACGCCGATCCATTCAATTTTTAACCGATAAAAAAAAAGGAGGTTCTCTAGTCGACGCGTATATATTTTTTTTTGTATGTATGATCACGCATAACTTTTCACACTGTAGTTCGATTTTGATCAATCTTTTTCATTGGATAGGGTATACTTCAAAGTTGGTCCCATTTGAATTTGACAGAAAAATGTCACCCTTAAGGGTAGAAAAATAGGGGATATTTATCGTTCATCCACTGAATTTTTACCCGTTAACTCATTCTACCACTCATAACTTTGTACTGGGTTATCCGATTTAGATTATTCTTTTTTTATTGGAATAGGGTATACTTCAGAGTTGGTCATTTTTCAATTCGGAAAGGAATAATTCACCCCTAAGGGTAGAAAAATAATATTAATTTTTATCTGTAAACCGATTCTGTTGAAACTTGGCACATATACAGGATGTTAGTGAATAAGTGCGACAAACTTCAGGGGGTGGTTCTGCATGGAAAAATAATGGTACAGTTTCCTATATAACTTTTGTCCGAGATACGGGGTGTTGAAGATTTTCTTAAACACTGACTATTTATTTACTGCTCTAAAACCGGTCGAGATATGCAAATGAGATTTTGGAGAGTTCCAAGAAGTAGTTATTGCGCATTTTTTGACATGCAATTAAGAATTTTATGTTCATCATTGGCGCGCATACGGGTAATGATCTCAATTTGTTTAAAGTAAAAAATGGTACGCCACTGAGATATTCAAACAAAAAATCATTTTTGAGATTCTCGTTCAATTTGTGACAAAAAATCTTCTTTGCCTTTTTTTGTATGGGGCGACGTTTTTATGCAAAAAAATAAAACATCTTAACGCGTATTTGTCATTACTTTAATACATTATCTAGTAGCGAAGCTAGTAGGCTACTGTCAACATTCTGTTAAATACGAATATTTCAACAAAATGTCAAATTAGCGTTTCTTCATTTTTAAGCTTTTAGTTCGGTATAACATTAACGATAATAAGTCATTGATTTTTCTTTTATCGAAAAGAATGGAAAATTATACAAATTCGGAATTGTCAGACATGCATTTTGTCTATGGTCGAAGTAATGGAAATGGTCACAAGCTCGACGATTGTATGCTGAGTTGTATCCAGGACGTAGGGTACCCCATCACACAATATATGCTCGTCTTCGCCAACGTTTGCGCGAAAATGGTACATTTAAGTAACAAACTGCTGACTGCGGGCGCCCTCGAGAAGTACGAACTGTGAAACTAGAAGAAGCAGTTCTCGAGTTGATTGTGGAGTCACCTGAAACAAGTACCCAAAAAATTGCCAACATACTGAATGTAAGCAACTTCACTGTATTTAAAATTCTTAAAGAACAGCAGTTGTATCGTTTCATATTCAACGTGTGCAAGCTCTCTACCTAGAGACTTGATTATCATTTAATCGGTCCATATTTCCTACCACAGGCGACTCCTACAGGAAGAGTTACCTATTTTCTTGAAGAAATTCCTCTACAGCTGAGACAACACTTCTGGTTCATGCATGATGGTGCACCAGACCATTTTAGCATTATTGTACGTAATCACTTAGATACAGTATATCCAAATCGTTGGATAGGTAGGGGAGGTACGGAACATTGGTCTGCTCGATCTCCCGATTTAAATCCTCTAGATTTTTGCATTTGGGGTTTTCTTAAGACATTAGTTCATTCCACTCCCGTTGAAAATGTTGAAGACCTGAGGGATCGAATTATAGCCGGCTGTGAGACAATAAGAAATACACCAGGAATATTTGCGCGGATACGACAATCAATGAGGCGAAGAGTTGAATCTTGTATCACGTCTAAGGGAGGTCATTTTGAACATTTGTTGTAGCTTTGCGCATATTTATTTATTAGTGTTATTTTCTGTTATTGTTCTGGTTTAACGTTATTTTATTAGATAGTTCTTGATAATGTATTAAAGAAATGAAAAATACGCGTTAAGATGTTTAATTTTTTGCCTAAAAAGGCGCCCGATACGAAAAAAGGCATGAGAGATTTTTTGTCACAAATTGAACGAGGAATTCAATGATTTTTAATTTGAAATATCTCAGTGGCGTACCAGTTTTTTCTTTAAAAAAAATTGAGATCATTACTCGTTTGCTCAGTTATTATTAAGGCTAAATAGGTTTATTTTAGTTTTTGCTTTTCAATTCATTTTTTCGCCGGTTTAATTTTTTGTTAAAAAGTTTTTATTGGTCATACTTTCAAAACAAAAGAAGGGAACCTCAAGAATTCCTGGTATCGTATTTCAACGATATCGAACTAAGCGATCCATCCAGTATAGTAAATGCATTAGCTGAGTTTTTTTAAATATATTAAATTCACCAACAAACTATCCAACCATCTCTGTTAAATACTTCTCTGAAATAGAAGTACTGAAAGGTTTAAAGAAACTTAAAGCCAAACACACATCTGGATACGACTCAATCCCAAGCTTTCTAGTTAGAGACTGCGCTGCAATCCTAGCCGAACCACTCCAGTCCATTTTCAATCTACCATTGAAAACTGGATGTTTTCCAGATAGATGGAAAATTGCCATAATATGCCCAATTTTTAAATCTGGGGCAATCAATGTTACTAATTACCGACCTATCACACTTCTCTCCAACTTTGCAAAGGGCTTCGAGATATGTCTTCATCACATAATATACCCTAACATAAAAAACTTAATCTCACTTGACCAACACGGTTTCATGAGCAAACGATCTACCGTCACCCCTCGTGTGTTTCACCCAATCAGTAAGCAATGCCCTCGACAATCACTCTCAATTGGACACCATCTACACCCACTTTTCAAAAGCATTCGACAAGCTAGATCATCAAATAATACTGAGCAAACTCAATCAGCATGGTTTTGACTCTCAACTCATTTATCTGTTTCAGTCCTACCTGCAAAATCGTATACTGTTTGTCGAATTTAGAGGCCACGAATCCCATAAATTTATAGGTATCAAGTGGAGCTCCCCGAGGCTGCAATCTACCCCCCTTCTTATTTTCAATCTTCATAAACGATATTGGGAACCACATTTCCAGCAAACTACTGCTGTTCGCAGATGATTTACAAATTTTTAGAAGAATCGAATCAATTAATTATTGTCTTACACTACAAAACGATGTTCATAATCTCCACCTTTGGTGTATTGAAAACAAACTTCCACTGAACTTCCAAAAATGCAAATCCAACACATATTCCCTAAAAAAGACAAACATCGAGTTTTCAAGAATGAAATATTGCTCTCTGTTATGGTCCCCACTGTACAAATGCCACATTGATTAATTGGAGGCAGTGCAAAGATTCTCCATGAAATATGTGTCATTTAAGCTGGATGGGCTCTATCCCCCTCAAGGTTATGACAGCAATTTGCTGCTCAACAGATACTCATTTTTATCTCTGGAAAATCGTAGCTGTGCTTGCTTATTCCTCTACAAACTCTTAAACAATCTAACAGACTGTCCTGAAGTACTGGCACAAATAAACCTACAAGTTCCACGTAGCAACTGTAGATTCAAACTGTGTTTTCACCTACCAAAACCTAACACTAACATACTTCATATTCACAATGAACCGATTGGTTCTTTCGAGAACAAAGTCAAACAAATACTGTATAGTAAACAATCAACTCCATGTTCACAATCCTAACGGCATAAATACACCAAAACCATCAACCTATACCTGCATTTTTATCCACCTGCATCATACCGTTATATAATCTGTATCCATTCGATTTTGAACCTATAACCTATTACTTTTTTGTACTTGTATCTCTCAACTGAAACTTCTATACTGTCTTGTAATTGGGATTTACATTTCTATATGTCTTTTTCGATATCGTCTGACATAGAGTAATTCTGGAAGAAGTGGATTTAAAATTACTCATAAAATAATTATCTTCACGTTAAAGAGGAAAAAGTGTATTCGATTTGAATGTTTTATCTCAAGTGAAATGTTTTCAAACATATTCTGGAAACAAAACCGAAATCAAATTGTAAAGACCGCCGAGTATCTTCAAAAGGAGACATTATTTATGGTATTCCCCAGGGCTCCGTCCTTGGTCCAGTTCTTTCCTTACTGTATGTTGATGATTTGACAAACTTCAATATCTCAGGAAGGTTCACATCATTCGCAGATGATACTACAACCATCATATAAACTGAACGAAGTGTTAATAAAAGATATAAGTGAAATTAAAAATTGATGTGATTCCAATCGCCTTTCTTTCAATATCAATAAAACAAATTTGATATTTAAATGATATAACACTCAATTCGGTGATATTGAAAGAAAAATTCGAAGAACATGTCATAGAAAAAAGAATTATTTAAAACTAGTTTTACATGAACCAGATTTCTTATTTAGAAAGATAGTCTACCACTCTTTCATTAAATCCTACTTGCGTTACGCTATCCCATTTTGGGGAAAGCTGCGGTAATCAATTATTGAACAATACACTTGTCCTACAGAAAAGAACCACACGATACATAGAATATGTAGAACTAGAACTGGCGATTCTCGCAAACCTGTGTGCGAATTTACAAAATACTTTATATATTAGAAACTGCTTCAATCATTAAAAAACACACAAAAATAAATTTAGCTCTCATTCATTATATACTCGACAAAATAGGAATATTAGACTTCCACTATACCCACAATCACCTGACTATAATGATATAAAAGACATTGCACCATGATATAAAAGACATTCCTGACAAACATTCACTAATAGATAGACCCTATTATTGCTTGGAGGAATATTCCAGTAATACACTGAATGCGTGATTTCATATTTGATGTATTGTTTGGAGCTTATTAGGTAGATTCAATATAAACGTCAGACGTCACCATTCAAAAATGTTCGATCATGGTTCAGATGAGCCAAATCCGTCGGGTATTCTAAAATGGCAGTTGCTGTAAGATTGAAAAAAATTTCCAATCTTTCATCCTCATATTATTTCCCTGAGCTCCACAACTACCATTGATGTTTTTCAACAAATTAATCATTTTTATTTTGCTTGTATGCTTCTTTCATAAAAGAATCTTTTGTTCTCATTAATTAGATTTCTTTTGACAATCGTTTATTTTCCTTTGACACACATAACTCACCAGTCTTTCTTGAATTGAATCGTATAGAACAGATAATCACTGAAAAACGAACAATATCAGGACAGAACGTCAGTAAAGGTTTCGATTGAACGTGCCATCGTATTTTGACATTTCTCAATCGAAAGTTGAATTTTATACATATTATTATTGAATTCCTATAGAAATTGAAATAAGTAAGTACCCTCTAGATCCATGTGTGCTTTTGTTTAATAGATGAGTGCAATTTTGGATTTTTAGAAGTGTAAATAAATTTTTACTTTTTGATATCTTTATGTAATTTTATAGTTGAATCAAACCGCAAGGGAACCATAATATGAATTTTGATCATCAGAAAAAGTAATTAAATTGAAATATACTTTTTTCTATACACTATTACCTTGAAGTTTGAGAAACTGTCATCGAACTTCTTGGAATTAAGGATTTTATTATTTGAACACACTTTTATTATATTTGTAATGTAATTCAGAAGATAGTCTGACCTTGTACCCGCGTGCTCTGTGACCATTATTGAACTATGAAATAATAAGTATACTTCTCTTTCAGAATATGTAAGTAAGAGTTTCGTTCACACTATATAACTTATTATTTATGGCATGCCACAACGATTGTTCGAGTAGGGCGTTACAAAGTAAGGCACGACGCCACCTACATGATCATTTAATCTTAATGTCGTTGTTTGTATGACGTGATATTTTATATAGGTTCACTGCTGAAAAGACAAAATATCTTTGTTCCATATTGTTTTTTCTATAGCTCTATTAACACAATTGCAAGGGTAGTTCGTACAGAAAAAAATTCCTGTTCACAAAAAGTGTTTGATATCTCAAACCAAATTTTATTCTTTTTTTCCAAGCTGTGCCTGCCATTGAGAATTATTTCAAATCGACTGCTTCCACATGCTGCAATACTTATTTAAAACGATCCGTTTTCAAAAATCCGCTGTACAGTATATCGCGATCATTTATCGTTTATTGCGTCATGTGAAAGCGCTCCAACGTGTTTAGGTTTATTTTTGAGTATGGATCGTCCTTTTTCTATGTTTAACCGACGAAACCAAAAAGGAGGAGTCTCTAGTTGACGCGTATATTTTTTTATGTATGATCACGCATAACTTTTTACTGAGGCGTCCGATTCCGATAATTATTTTTTCAGTGGATAGGGTGTACTTCGAAGTTGGTCCTATTTGAAAGATGAAATTCACCCCTAAGGGTAGCAAAATGAAGGATATTGATCACTCACCCTCTGAATTCTGGTCCGTTAACCGATTCTATCAGGCATAACTTTGTACTGGGATCTTCGATTTGGATGATTCTTCTTTCATCAGATAGGGTATACCTCATAGTTGATCATATTTGGATTTCGAATGGAATTATCCACCCTTCGGGTAGAAAAATAGGGGATAATTGATTTTTCACTGTGAACATTGGCACACATATGTATATTCTATGAGAGGATGGAATGATATACAAAGTAATGAAATGAACTACAAGAACAACATAAATAATGTATATTACAACAAATAGTAAAAGTAGATAATCATATTATTTAACTGGTAATAGTTGAAGTAAGGTGGGTAAGTAAGTATTTTGGAAGTAATCAAAAAACAAGCAGTTAGTAATTAGTAGATTTCAGCCACAAAAAATTGAAAAATAAAAAACTGTTTTACATAAAATTAAACCGACGAAATACGGAACTGAAAAGTAAAAAATAAAATGAACCTTTTTAGTCTCAATAACTAAGCTCATAAACTAATGTAAGTAACTAATTTTTAGTCGGCGCCAAACAAACAAGCAAATGATACCTAATTCATTTGCTTGTTTGTTTGCGTAAAATGATGGCATCGAGTTGCGCGGTGACATTCTGATAATTTTTTTGAAGTAATTTAATGATCTTCGTTGATTGTTCGTTTGGCGCCGACTCAAAATTAGTTGCTTTAGGAGCTTAGTTTTTGAGACTATGAAGGTTTATTTTATTTTTTACTTTTCAGTTCCGTATTTCGTCGGTTTAATTTTTTGTTAAAAAGTTTTTATTTTTCAATTTTTTGTGGCTGAAATCTACTAATTACTACCTACTTGTTTTTTTATTACTTCCAAAATACTTACTTACCCACCTCACTTCAACTATTACCAGTTAAATAATATGATTATCTATTTTACTATTTGTGTAATATAAATTATTTTGTTGTTCTGGTTAGTTTATTTCATTACTTTGTATGTCATTCCATCCTCTCATAAATATAATGATTTTGACGGATGTGGAATAATGATAGTAGCGATCTGTCATTGTCAACTACTATATTATGTGTGCCAATGTTCACAAGTGAAAAATCAATTATCCCTATTTTTCTACCCGTAAGGGTGGATAATTTCAATCGAAATCTATTAAAAAAAGAATCATCCAAATCGAAGAACCCAGTACAAAGTTATGCCTGATAGAATCGGTTAACGGACCAGAAATCAGAGGGTGAGTGATCAATATCCTTCATTTTTCAACCCTTAGGGGCGGATTTCATCTTTTAAATTCAAATGGGACCAACTTCGAAGTACACCCTATCCACTGAAAATAATTATCGGAATCGGACGTATCAGTAAAAAGTTATGCGTGATCATCAAAAAAAAAAAATTAAATATACGCGTCGACTAGAGAACCTCCTCCTTTTTGGTTTCGTCGGTTAAAAATAAAATAAACCTTCTTAGTCTCAATAACTAAGCTCCTAAACTAATGTAAGTAACTAATTTTGAGTCGGCGCCAAACAAACAATCAACGAAGATCATTAAATTATCAGAAAAAAATTATCAGAATGTCACCGCCCAACTCGATGCCATCATTTTACGCCTTACCGAATTCATTTGCTTGTTTGTTTGGCGCCGACTCAAAATTAGTTACTTACATTAGTTTAGGAGCTTAGTTATTGAGACTAAGAAGGTTTATTTTTGTTTACTTTTCAGTTCCGTATTTTGTCGGTTTAATTTTTTGTTAAAAAGTTTTTATATATATATTGATTTCGATTTTTGTACAATCATGAATATATTTTAAAATACTCTACTCCATGTGATGCGAATAATTCTCGGCAATATCGCGGTGACTTAAAATAGAATATTACATGTCACATTACGATATTGCAGGGACATCTCTGAGATGTAACTGTGTTTGCAGGGTTTTCCCTGAGTATCACATATTGCATGATCTAGAAAAATAAAAATTTGGGTAGCGTCCTCTGGATAAATGTATACAGGATTTATTCGAAGAAATGTGTTTTTTATTCGGGAGGGGGCGAGGGTTTCAAAAGACTCAATCACGAGCGAGGAAGCTAGTAAAACATGAAGTTTTCTGAACCAGTGCAAGTGAAAATTCATTTATTCTAATAGCCTTTTTTTTCTCAACACAACTTGTTTTTTGCTTTGATATACCTACCAGTTCTCTATACGATTGTTCTCTATTACATTAGGAGATGGGGGAGTACCAGAAACATTTAAGAACATATTTTTATTGAAAGATTATTTTTTCACTGTTTACAGTCATACTTCAAATACTTTTTTCATGCTTTGTTTTGTTTTTCATGGGGTTAAGTTTGGACAATTCATTTTATAAATATCTGCTTTTATTTGATACCCCATGCGCTGGGCCGGGTTGATTCTTTTATGGCCCTAATAATTATTAGAATCATATTCAGCCCCCTTAGCCCTCTAAACACGCCACTGAACTGTAGAAAAGCAAAGAAAGTCATTCGAAGTACAATTTGCAGAAACATCGAAGAAAACTCGATAAATATTAACGCAAATAATTATTGATACCGATATTCCTATAAATCTTCAACGAAGATATCAGCTTGAGAACCTGTTGAAAATCGTAACTGTATCGAGTCAGAAATTACATGAAATATGTACCGCGCACACCTCTGCCCGAGCCCGAGTACCGACGGACTGGATGCAGAGACTGGAATGGGAGATCCAGGGCCGGCGTAGAATAATCAAGTAATACTAGCAAGATACGAGGAGACACTTTTACAGTGATCATTACTTGACCAGCCCCCCTAGTGGTCAAGTAATGTAATCGACGGAAATATCCATTTCCAGACTGAAGTCTATTTGTCTGTCTGTGTGTGTCTGTCACGATAACTGCCGAACCGTTTGACCAATCGATCTGAAATTTGGTATGAAGATACAGTTCCTGTCCCGAGTGCGACCATTTTTGTCTGTCATCTGTCAAAAGTGTCACTATTACAAAATGACAGAAACCGCACGGAACTTGACTTGCAATATGTCATTTGAAAGCCCTTGAACAACTGTATCCAGAACTGTCAAAAAAATTTCTCCAACTGACATCTGTCAAAAATAAAAAAATGGCAAATTTCAAAACTTTGCCATTCAAAATATATCCGATGGATTAGAATTTCATTTCAAAATAACCCCATTCTCTCGAGGCCCGTGCCGGTCAATTTCTGGGGTGTCCCACAGCTGATTTTCTTTGACATTTCTAGAAACCAATAGAAACGTTCAATTCAAATCATTTATGTACGTTTTGGCCAATCAAAACAATTTAGTGAGAACTTTCTAGCTATAAAATTGCCGCGGAAATTCTTTAAGGTATTTTGTTTTTATTGTCTGACAACGTATATTTTTAATTTGACGTCTGTCATCAATTTGCATGAAAAGTGAAAAATGAATCAAAACCGTTTAGTACATTGTATCATTGTGCGAGGAAATGTGTTTATAATCGTAACATCAAAAATAGTATTTCAAAGTATAAGTGGATAAAAAGGGCTTTAAAACACGCGCGATTTTTCGAGCACGACGGCGCAGCCGGAGTGCTCGAAATAGAGCAAGTGTTTTTAAGACCAGTTATCCACGAATACTTTACGCAATTTTTTTTTATTGGTGCACTTTGAAATCATATATACTGGTATTATTACTACAAAAAATAGAAATAAGAACTAATAATGCAAAGTGGTTGAATTCGTGATGTGACATAGTATACCTTTCGTTGTCATGGAAATGAGAAAAACAGATATTCATTTGAACCTCATTGCGTTGTGAGAATGTTAACAGTATTAATTTGAATTCCATTTCCTCCGATTTACAAAATCGAAATATTAATATATCGAATAACACCAATTGTACTTTCAATTTTCATTCATAAATATTAATTGTTATATAATGTTTGAATAAAGTTCTGCATTTGTTAGTAATATTTTATTTGACGTTACAAGGTATCTGTCAGATCAATAATCACAAATTTGTCATTTAGACTTCACGTTTCTCGATTTGTTGATGTTGCCATGGTAACTTTAAAAAACGCGCGTTTTTTAAAGTTCGATTTAAACACGCTGGGTCGTGCTTTAAATGGGTAAAAAGAGGCACCAATAAAAAAAATAATCTATAGAATACCACACGAGAGTTTGATAAAGTAGATTATTTTTTGACATTTCTAGAAACCAATGGAAACCTTCAATTCAAATTATTCATGTACGTTTTGGCCAATCGAAACATTATTATAGTGGTAATATTCTACCTAGAAAATTGCCGCGGGAATAATTTGAGGTATTTTGTTTTTATTGTCTGGCAACCTATATTTTTAATTTGTCATCAATCCGCATGAAAAGTGAGAAATGAATCACAACCGGTTTAGTACATTTAGCGAGGAAATGTGTTTATGATCGTAACATAAGAAATTAATCTATAGAATACCACACGAGAATTCGATAAAGTAGAAAATAATTCTCCAGATTTCTTTCTCAAACTTGTTGCCATTTGGCAATAGCCATTCGAGCCCGTCGGGCTCTCGTGTCTATCGCCTGGCAACAAGTTTTCGAAAATATGTCAAATTATTTTCACTTTATTCTCACTCTGTTGTGATATCACAACTGAAAAAATTCTCCAGATTTTTTCAAATTTTGGAACCCTGGCAACCATTTTTCAAAATCTGTCAAATTATTTTCACTTTATTCTCACTCTTGATATTACAATTGAAATTAAATTTCGATTAAAATTAAACATTATTTTCATGAAGAAGGCAACTCCGTCTCCTAATTGACATCGGGTTTTATTTAGAATCATTCGATTGAAAATATAGTTGAAACTCTTGTTGAAAATATCTGGTCCTCCATCTTTGTTCAACAATCCTCTGAGAAAAATAGAAACTTATAGCTAGCAAATATGACTTCTCTGATATGTCACGATGCGGTACCACCACCACACATCAAGTGTCCCGTATGATCAGTGAATATCAGTATTACCAAATTATATAGAGTTTCAACTTTGAGATGTCCCTGCTATGACATAATTCATAATGTAACACGCGAAGTCGTATTCAAGTCATCAAATTATCGAAGCGACGTTATTTTGGCCCCCCTCATGTTTTATTATTGTTATGAAAACGGATGATGTGAAGTGAACGAACGACTTCGCCAGCTTTTATACGTTCCATTGACTTGGGCTGCAGGACTATTGGGAGGTTTATACATACACTTGTTTTTGGAGTTGTTCTTAAAATGTTTCCATTTGGTATTATTTTCCAGTTTTTTTGTGTAGTGTTATTCATTTCAAGTCTCTAGTGAAGTGGTTTATTTAAATCTTAAGACAATATCATTTGCGAAAACTCACTTTGAAGGAGACAAAGTATGTTTAATTTGCTTGCAAAAAAATATTTTTCGAAGTTTCTGGACAGCTTAGTGAAGTCATCGGAAATTATTGTTATGAATTATTTTAAAGAAATGTTACACATTATTTGTGAATGTTCGAATTGAAAATAAAACTAACAAAAACAGTTTTTTTATTTCATCTAAAACAAAAAGACGGTGTGAAAATGTGTCCTTATCACCTAGATATACGTATATAGTCACTCTTTTTCCATACTGTATGAATAATCTTCGGTATGTTCAATAATATCTTTTTTTCTTTTTAACTCTCTTTTCTTTCCTCTCAACTCTCTATGAAGGTTCTTTTTAATTTTTTTTCTTGGTTACAGACGATAGAGGAAGATTTTGGGAAGGGACTGTATTCTTCAAGAGCCCTTCGTCTGTCTCTAGACTCGCTCAATCATAGATTAGTCTGCACCAGAACGTTACGTTCATTTTCTTACGGAAAATTATGGAAACGTATTCCAGTACAACGGTATCGTTTTGCCAAGAGTCACATTGAGGTACACAATACAATGGCTAAAATCATATAAATATTAATGTTTTGAAAAGTAAACAATGTGTCTTTATCACTTTTTTTCCATACTGTATGAATAATTTTCGGTATGTTGAATAATATCACTTTTTTCTCTTCTTAACTCTCTTTTCTTTCGTCTCAATCTCTTTGAAGGTTCTTTTCCACTTTTTTTCTTGTTCACAGATGTAGAATATTTTGTAACTGGCAACCCTGGAAAAAATAACCTAACCACAACAATACATTGTATCTTCTGAATTTACCAAAATTATAACATTATAAGTACAAACTGGCAGTGTGCATTATTTACTTATTCAACAAACCAAAGACTGAGCTAGTTGGCGCCCAACAAAACAAAAATCAAACGAACAATTCCACGTAAAACGTGTACATGGCGCCCAAAGTGGGGCGTAGTAGTGTAGTTTATGCTGGTAAAAAGAAGGAGGCATTGTGAGTGATTTTTGTGCGAGTAAACGGTGCTTAAAAATCGCCTTTTGAAGAAGAAGAAAATGATTATAACTCGGAAACGGTATGAGACCACCGCATCTTTCAGCTATTTTCAGGGGTATGAGCATGACGCCTATTCGCTGTGTGCATTAGGCTGGAGGGGATAGATGAAACTATGACAGCGCCCATGGTGGAGTAGGTAATAATCCTGGTAATCACGAGCAGAAGCTGAAAACTTTCAGTTTCTGTTGTCTCCACGTTTATACACAAATCACTCCAAAATATTGTACCATACTTGAGATGAATAAATATTATTATTATTATTATTATTTTTATCGTAGTGGCAACAGTCACGGTTGGGTAGTATCACAACATACATATAATAACAATGAGCCCTCGCTATTGCTGTGTAGTCGATTGCAAAAATAGTGCCAAAAATAGTACTTGTAAATGTTATACATTTCCAACGGCATCACTAAGCTGCAGCAAAGAGATAAGGGTTCTGTTATTCCACGATATTTCAATCTCTAATTCCGGGACGTGAGGTTTTCTTTCGATAAATATTAGAGATGTTTTTCGTTTTCCATTTGATCGCCTAGAAGTGGACAGAAAGTATAACCAAGTTCCGTGGGACGGTGTTGAGACGGTGATAAAAAGCAAATAGCGACTTAAACTGCGAGTTCGGGAACGCCTGGACAGTGTTGTAAACTGATCAGCCTTATGAACAGGGAACATAAATTCTTTTGATGTTTTTTCCGAGTTGTCATCATACACTGGCATTTTATCAGGACAAAAATAAGTATATCGCAGAGGATTTGTGTTTTAATTTTCACGAACTGGTTTCTGTTACAAAAGCAATGGGCCTTACATGTGAACTAATGTTAAATGTAATGCACTTTAAATACTAAGAGTGAACATCGTTACTTGTAGTGTATAAGCAATTCGCAATATTTTGTTGACAATTATACGTGTTAGAGAGTGTACGTGTTAGTATTATTTAGGGCCGTTCAACGTTCTCCCATACAACTAAAATTTGAAACTTTTCCTTTTTTATTATATTATTTAAGAATTCCATTAAATAGTTTTGCGTTGAATCTGATGGTATTTAGTGGTTTCCCATCGGGTTAAAGCTAGCCAGGGTTATATTGGTACTTTTTTAAATTTGTTAAATTACTTGGCGCCCTCCAGGGGCGTAGCTACTACCGTATCAGCCGTATCAATGATACGGGGCCCCCGGACTACAGAGGCCCCAAACCGAGCAAAAATATTAGTAAAATGTTATCCACAATCTCATTTAAACTCTTAGGCAACCCGCGACGCGTGTCAGCAGACATCAGTTATTGCGTGTTATGTGTATTCCTCCGTTTAAGTGAATGACAATGACAAACCACGGAGAACAATGTTTACGCGTTGACGCGTTTTATTTCAATCCGTACCGTACACGCATTCATAACGTATAACGTTCAAACGGTGTAATAAAATATAAAATCTTGTTGTGATTATTTATTGGTTAATAAGTTTAATTTGTGAAAAAATTAGTGAAAGAAAAAGAGATTACCCCAGTGGAGATATGAAAAGAAAAAGTAAACAGAAAAAGGAGGAAGTTATAAAGAAATTGCCCAAAATTTCTTAATTTTTTAAGCAATCAGCTTCTGTGAGTGATTTAGATTGCAATGGTAAGTACTAAGTACCTATCTATCTACACCATGCTTATTAATTTATATAAGTTTACTTACATAAGTTTTCCCACATTACATCGACATTTAATTTTACTTTACGCGCTTCGTGCTTTCGTGCAGAGAGTATTGATTAAATAAATTTTGTTTTTATATGAATATACATTTAATAAAATAAAATTTAATCTATCAATATACCAATATGAATTAAAATTTTATGTTATTAATTAAGTAGAGGTGTTTGATTGATGTGTAATTGAATAAATTTTTGACATACATTTTTTAAATTTATTTAATTGATATTTTTAGTCCTCAAGTTTTGAATAATTCCCAAAAAATTCTTTATTATATTAATTTCCAGGTCCATCCGGAAATAGAAGAAACCCATATCGATGATCCTAAGAAGTCTGAAGAATTTCATAATATACCTTCGTCAGATAGAGGAAATTTTGGTGACAGCCTTACTGAATACGAACAAAAAATAGTTTTTATATTGGGCCCATCTAAACCACAAGAACCGTTTCCAAAGGATTCAGAAACAAAGCGATGTTTTTCGGCCTATCATTATTCATATTTAAATAAGGCTGGTATAAAAATTTCAAGGCCGTGGCTATTCTAATGTTTTAAACAAGCCGTATTGCCACTTCTGTTGATTGTTGGCAGGTCGTCAAAGCAAATCGTATTCCTCCGCATGGGTTAACGATTACAACTGCAACAGCTGAAAGAAGTTTTTCGAAATTAAAACTGATTAAAAATTATCTTAGGACTACTATGGGACAGAATCGGCTATCAGATTTGTCACTATTGTCTATAGAGGCAGAATATCTAGAAAAACTGAAATCGACTTCAGCTATGGATGATATAATAAATAAGTTTGCCGAAAAAAGGGCGAGAAAAGTGTATATTTGATTTGAATTGTTTGGCTAACTTAGCTCCTAGGAGCATTAATTGTAAGTAATAATTATTTTAATTCAATGCGAGCGTTTTTATTTCTTTTTTGAAAAATGTTTTCCCTTCATTTGGGCCCCCAACAAATTTTGATACAGGGCCCGTCTAGCCAAGCTACGCCACTGGCGCCCTCACTTTTTCATGTTTTCAAGACATCATGAACCTGCGACTTTAATAAACTAACGAGCAAGCACAATACTTACCGTACCTAAAAGTACACAGAAGTAGCATTACTTTGATATTCAAAATATCTATAACCTGACATGAATAACCTCCAAATGCGGTGAACTTTCGTATCAATACTGAATTTTTTTATATTTTTTACTTTTTTTTACAGAAAAATGCCTGATTCATCTGGAACTAGTAGTGAGCACAAAATTGTTACATCGTGGTAGATTATTAAGAAATTGTTAAAACATTGAAATTGTTAGTGCGAATTTACACGATCCAATAAAATTGAACAATAAAATTGACCAATATGGTTTATATTCACACCTGACAATTTATTGGTCAATTTTGGCAACAGTTTTTACTCAGGAATACCAACATACTGACAAGAAATGGTTCAACTATAGGAAAAGTTTATTTTAATACTTTGAATTGACTCTGATCCATTCTTAACTATCGTTTGAATTGATTAGGATCTGCACTCAGGAATTTTTCTGAACTAATGTCAAGTTTCCTTTCCCTCTTTTCTCAAACTCTAATCCACCATCTTCTACATCTCTGTCTTTTACATTCAGCACCTGTTTACACCTATCAATAAAATTCAAGGTCACAAAATTGACCAATTTATTGGATCGTGTAAATTCGCACTTACACAGTGAGTATTAAAAATAAACCAGGAAAACTTCAGCTATAGAGTCCCTAGAGGGCATTACCAGTCTTGCTCACAGCAAATACATTTACCTCCCTCTTCATACATCTCTATTTTCCCCAATTTAATATTTAAAAATGATTTTTTCGAAGAGAACCAAAGAATCCTTTTACTTTTTGGCGTTTGAATGTGATCAATGAGCAAATAACTATGATGATATCTCGTCTTTGAACAAAAAATTCTTATAATTATTTGCATACAGAAAAAAATTCCGAATCAGTATTCCCGTTGTGTCGTTGGGCGAGCCCGTCCCTGCCCACCCAACAATCCCACTTCCACAGCAGGTCAAACCTGGAATGGATGAAAAGCGGTCATCAGTGTACAGGTGTTTTCAAATGTAGTTTATAGTGTTGTAAATTTTTAGTTTCTTACACGTAAGTTTGATTTTTTTTATCGTTAATGGGTCAAACGAACCTCCGTAAGACGACCTATGAGTGTACAGGTTATGTGCAAAGGCGATTGTTTCAATTTGTTGATTTCTAGTGCATAAAATGAGTGCAGTGTTCTCAATCGGGAGCCACGGTCCTCGTTCCCAAATGTAACGTTACTTTTCTGCTGTTGACGTGTTGGTTGTATCCGCAACCATACCTACGTGAATTCGGGCTTCGTGCGATTTTCGTTTATCAATCATGTCATATATTGTTGTTATTTATCTATGATGTAATGGCACTGCTTACGCGAGAATAGTAAATCAACTTTGGCTTCGAAAAGTGTCACTCGGTTTGCAATTTCCAATGAATTTTGCAATAACCTATTTTCTAAATGGTATATGTTCTTGCTCAGAGTAGGTGAGTACGTCGGTTTCTGAATTAAGTTTAATTTTTTCTGGTTCGTTTGTTTTCTTCTGGTGTGGACTTTTCGTTTTGTGAAAATATCAGCTGTTTATAAATGGTAGTAATAGTACAAAAACAATTTATAATTACTTCGAATAATCTACACCTGTGCTCTGTAATATGTGCTGTATCCTATCATTCAAGAATTCTGGAGAAGGGGGATTGCATACAGAGCCGGCGACCTCGTTTTTTTTTTTCGGGTCCAAATTGAGATAATTCCCTGCAATTTCCACATGTTTGGAAGAATTCAAAACTATTTTACTGCCAATATGCAAAATTGGGTGCTTCTTTATATTTGTCAATTAAAACATGGAACTTATCAATACATCGTTGATTTCTTTCCATTAAATACCAAGATAAAAATATAAATATCAGAAGTCTATCAAAAAACATCGATGAATTTGACATATATTTGAACGAAATTGAAACGATATTCGATTTTATCATTTTACAGAAACATGGCCTAATAATGATATCATCAACTTCTTCAAAAACTTTTTAACAAAAAATTAAACCGACGAAAAAAGAAACTGAAAAGCAAAAAATAAAATGAACCTTTTTAGTCTTAAGGTAGTTGTCGTGAAATCCACTTCCAATCAGATTTCGTTTATATTCATACCACTTTCAGTTAACATTACTACCTAAACATATTAAATTTTTTGAATGATTTATCACACCGAAAGTGAGTTGCAACGTTTAATGGTGGATTTATGCAGCACCAATTATCAAGTAACAATTATCAATTAACAATTAGCAATTATAAGTTCAACCATCATCCTACAATGGCCGTGTTTATGCAGACAAGTAACAATTATCAATTAACAATTAACAAGTAGAAAGTTGGCCAACTTTTAACTTCTTAATTTAATTGAACCAAATTTTCTTCTAGTGCGCAACTAGTACGCAGATGACCGTGGATTGGTCCGTGCGATGACGAAAGCTAACCAACTGTCACTGAATAAAATATTCTGGTTTATTTTTGTTGTGGGTTGTGGCGTCTTCTGGAATTTTATTTGTTTGTGAAAATATACTGTAAAAATGTAAATTGATGATGCCATTTTGATCGACGTCGTTCGGCAATTTCCCGTGTTGTATGACTTGTGCGCATGCTTACTTTTCTTCCTTAATTGTTAATTGAATGTGCATAAATGCCATCATTTTCGTTACTTGTTAATTGCTAATTGTTAATTGATAATTGTTACTTGATAATTGTTAATTGGTGTTGCATAAATCCACCATAACACGTAATCCCTATAGTGAGCTACCGCGGACACCACATTTTAAGGCATAACTAAAAACCCCCCATTCAGATCTTTTTGAAAAACTAGTATATTATTAAAAGGTAAGTAACGAATTTTATAAAAAAAATTAAACACGCGTAGCCATACAGTTATTTAGTTATTGCCATAAGAAGTTTATAAATTATTGTGAATGAGAAGTGCAAGATAGGGAAGGCTGAGAATCGCGACAAAACGCCTCAAGCGAGCGCTCGTGATTCAAATAATCGAGAGCGCGAGGGTCTTGGGGGTTTGAATTGAACTGTGTTTTGGAATGCACATATTTATGAATAATAATTGTGAATAATTGCATTAATATATACTGATGCATTTAAACATTTTACAATAGGAATAGATATAAAATAAAATGTAGTTTTAGCGAGTAACGGCAAACAACAGTGCATAAACTTTATTTTATTTATAATTTGTACAACACATGTACGTATAACATAATTCGAATATTTTTAAACAAACAAAAATTTTAAGAAGGGAAATTTTTGTGTCTAATATATAATATAAAAGAGAGTTGGCGGCGGGCAGACAAGAATTTTTTAATTCTAGAAAAAGATATCTTCGGGCAGGGATCGAATTTAAAAATTCTTGTCTGCACGACGCCAACTCTCTTTCACATAAACAAAAATGATTCAGATTTCCAACAGGCTAATAAAATAAAACGTATAAATCTACAAAAAATATAAACAACAATGAATGTAATATTAGTTATTTTTCTACTATTATATTAAATAATCACTTGATTGACTAAACATTTATTTTTAAATCATTAATGATTTTAGTAAATGCTTTCCCATTTTTAGTAGATCTATTCTCCAATTTTCCAGTTAGGTGATTAATCACAGCTCTTCTTCATCGTGATACATTTGTTTCAGAAAATGCTATATTTTGTTGCGCAATTTTTTTCAATAATTCTTGAGATATATAATTTTTAATGCATTTAAATTAGGTAAATTACAAAATATTATTTCGTTCTCAGGTCGCTCTGATATACATTCTTTATATGATTTCATGTATGTTGATAATTCTGACTCTTTACCAATGAAGCGAACGAATTTTTGCAAAATGTTTACATCATACATCGCTTCCTGGAACTTATCTGATGTTTCGTTTGGTATTGAATCTTTGGCTAATTTTGATAGCTCGAACATGCCTGGCCCTCTTCAATCTGGGAACGTTTTTCTTATATTCAATAACGATACCTCGCCAATGTTTTTAGAGCAAACTGCACTGTATCTTGAACAACTAAATGCGAGCGATCGTTGGATTGCGACGTTGCCAACAGTCCAGTCATGGCTTATTTGCTGTGTCACGCAGGCTAGTTGCGTTTCGAGTGTACAGTTCCCTTAAAAAAGATCCCACTAATTCAGCGATAGAACATGTATCGCATCGCGCTACAATCGAGCCTAATTTTTGACACTGTTTGTAGCACGACAACTACCTTAATAACCAAGCTCTAAAACTAATGTAAGTAACTAATTTTGAGTCGACGCCAAACAAACAAGCAAATTAATTACGTAAAGCGTAAAATAATGGCAGTTGGGTGCGCGGCGGTGACGCGTCCTTCGCCGGAAATTGCCGAGTGTTCTCGAGGATCAATATCAGCGAGAAAGTTACCCGAACGGGCACACGTCGTTGTAAGTGGTTGTGCGAAGAGCACATTTTTGGAATGTCATTGTTTATCGCTCGAGATTTCACGTTGCATTTTATGTTATTTTGTTTTAATTTCTTAAAGTAATTAATGATCTTCGTTGATTGTTTGTTTGGCGCCGACTCAAAATTAGTTACTTACATTAGTTTAGGAGCTTAGTTATTAAGACTAAAAAGGTTCATTTTATTTTTTGCTTTTCAGTTTCTTTTTTCGTCGGTTTTAATTTTTTGTCAATTTTTTTTTATTTTTTTGTGGCTAAAATCTACTAATTGTTACCTACTTAATTTGGATTACTTTTGAAATACTTACTTACCTACCTTATTTTAACTATTAACTGTTATATACAACCAGCGACTTCGTCCGCGTTGAACTTTGTATTTTTTGTGACGACTATTACAAATTCACTCACCCCTTTAGGGCCGAAATTTCAAAAAAATACGTATTTTTTTATTTGTAACAAAGACCTCAAATGCCAATTTTTATAACCCCAACTTTAAAACTAATAAAACCCTCACACAAACTCCCCCCCCCCCCTAGGGGTTGCATTTATAAAAACACTGAAATATGTATTATTTTATCCCTTACAAATACCAATTTTTATCAACCTTACTTGAAAACTAACGGAACCCCATACAAACTTTCACCCCCTATTACACCCCTTTGGGGGTTGAATTTCTAAAAACCCTGAAATACATATTTCTTCTATTTTAACAAATTAAAAATTTAAACCCCATTTGACCACTTTAGATTTGAATTTCCAAAAACACCGAAACATGTATTTTTTATTTGTTACAAAGACCCCGAAATACCAATTTTCATGATCCTAAAACTAACTATGTATACAGAATTTCAACCCCCATTTTACCACTTTAGGGTTGAATTTTCAAGAACCCTGAAACACATTCATCTCTATTTGTGAAGAAGAGCCCAAATACTGATTTCCATGTTTCTTATTTCAAAACCAACTGTACTTTCATCCCCCCTTCTCACCCACCTTTTCACCCCTTTAGGAATGGAATATAAAAAAATATATGCTTTCAGAATTTTAGCTCTTAGGTACTCTTGGTCTGGGCGTTGATCGTATATCAGTCAATCAGTGAGTCAGTTAGTGAGGACATGTATTTTTCGAATATTTCGCTATACCGATTCGAACGAAACATGATTCAAATTTCATAATTTTAATGAATACGAGAGACTTCAATGTCATATCTTGCCCAAAAAATACCCACATTGGCCTGTTACCAGAAAAAAAAATGCACCTTCAGAAATTCGTCTTTGTTGTTGCAAAGTTCATCTAGTTTTATCATTTCATTGTGAAACTGATTCGGATTTTCAATGTATGGGCGTTAATATGTCAGTAATCGAATAAACGAATTTCTCTTCATTCTTATTACACTCGTATTTCTTTTTTTTTATAGATTTTTATCCAGTTTGATTATTTTTCTGACCAATAATTGAGTTACAAACAAACCCGAAATATCATACTTTTCTGTAAACTAAACAATGACCTACAGTTTCATAACTATTCAAAAGACTTTCGTTCTAGCGATTTGTACTAAACATGGTATAAAATTTCGTGATTTTAAACAATACAAGACTAATACAATATCTCGGGAAGAAAATAGTACAATTGATCGAATCGAAATAAAATGTTCCCTTAGTAGGATTTTGAAACAAATTTTTTGTTTTGGTTAATGTTAAATTATTGCGTTTAATATATCGAGTTGTTTTGTGTACAGATTCTCGTACATTTATAATTCACAAATAAGTTTTATGTACAATGTTATCCACACAAGACAAAGTGGAAATCGTTCTTTTATGTGGTGAGAATGTACCATATCGAGATGTTGCTTGTATTTTCAATCACCGGCATCCAGGAAGAAATATTCACTTTAGTACCGTGGGAAGGATATTGAAAACATTCAAAGAAACTTGCTGTGTGGACAATCGTTTCATGAAACCACATAATCCAATAAGGTATAATGAAGAAACAACTCAATGTTTGTTTGAGCGTTGTTGAAAACGGAAAAACTAATATTAGTAGTATTAGTGAAAATACAGGGGTTGGCAGAGAAACTGTGAGAAGAATTTTGCACAAAAATAATTTCCATCCCTATAAGCCAAAGTTCATATACACTCTTAAAGAAAGATTTCGATATTCTAGTAGGATTTTCATTTGGTTTGGTGAGAGAAAAAATGATATCACATTTCCCTACAGGATTTTATGGACAGACGAGGCAACTTTCCCGTCGAACGGAACAGTTAGTTCCAAAAATTGTCGCTGGTGGTCCAACCATAATAGAATGCCGTGACCAATATTCATTCAAGACAAATGTGTGGTGCGGTTTATTACATAACCAAATAATTGGACCATTATTGGCCACCAAGATCACCGGACTTTTTTCTATGGGGTTATCTGAAACAAAAATTAGAAAGGGCAAACCGTTTGCAAACAAAGAACATTTAGAGAATACCATTCGGGAGTGTTGTGCTAACATAAATCCCCTATTTATGCACTTACAAATTACAGACCATTGTACAGAAATCTTAGAAAAGCCTATCGAATTAAAACCCGTGAAAAATATCATAACTATTATAGAATACATTAATTGCGAAAATTTAAAAAACGTCCAGATACAATTAGATACAATTGACATACATTTTTAACCGACGAAAAAAAGGAGGAGGTTCTAAAGTCGACGCGTATATTTTTACAGAGTAGTGCGATTTTGATGATTCTTATACTTCGAAGTTGGTCTCATTTAAATTTGATAAAAAAATCTACCCCTAAGGGTAGCAAAATAGGGGATGATTGATTGTTTTAATTTTTACCTATTAACCACGCATAACTTTGTACTGGGTTATTCGATTTAGATGATTCTTTTTTTATTGAATAGGGCAGGTATACCTCAAAGTTGGACCCAATTAAATTTGAAAAAAAAACACCATTTCTCATCATTAGATTCTTCTAAATATGGTTTTCATATTCCAGCAGTATTTTTTGCAGGCCTACCCTTGGTGTAAAAATATTGTTGTTTTATAAGTATTTATATTATATAACAATTAAATGTTAAAATAGGTAATTATTGAAAAGGGAAACATTCTCAATTGAATATTGAATAGAAAGATTTTTCTGCGAATTGAAAAATCCACAGAAAGTTATATTGAACAATGGAAGATAGTGATTTAAGTTTCTCTTTGAGTTGGAGATGATTCCACATCTGATTTTATGAACACCCTGTGGGCGCGGTCACGAAATTTTCAAAATATTTATATTGGATTTTACAGCTTGTGAAAATTCTGTTGGCAATTTTTTTTTTTTCTAAAACTCAAAAAAAAATTATTTAAAATCGGCAAAATTTAAATGGCTTCTTTCTAGCGCCTTTGAAAAATGTTGTGAAGTGATCACCCACCCGATCAACCAATCCCACAGTGGACAGCTTCAATCAATTTTGCAACGTTGTCATATTTTCAAATCTTAGGTCGCGCCTCCATAACAAGAATGAATGATTAGCTTTCTCTTTATCATAAATCGTTTTGATGGACCACAATGATTCATAATATTAAAAATAACAAGGTTTATGTGCACTGTAAAATCGACAATATATTGTTTTATGACAGATCGAATGTTTTTACACCCTTTAAATCCGCCATCGTCGCTTGGGTGTTCTAGTTCTGACATTTATAGTTTAAGAAACTTGGCAACATTGCCGTTCAACGTCACAATCAACCCGTTCGCCTATTGGCTGCTCGGTCGTTTACGTCACAAAGAGCGCCAATATTAGTAGCTTCAAAATTTGCTAATTTTCAAAAACGAATGGAAAATGCTGTAATGGAAATATTGACTAAAAAATTTTTTTCTTGGTACATTTATATATGCGTTAAGTGTTTTAAAGCAAATTTAAAGCGATAATAATTTCTCGTGTACTCGTTTATTATGTTATATAATAGTGAGGTAGGTAAGTATTTTAAAAGTAATCAAAAGTTAAGTAGGTAGTAATCAACGAAGATCATTAAATTACTTTAAAGGAATAATCAAAATAACATAAATACGAAACGTGAAATCTCTAGCGATAAACAATAACATTCCAACGATGTGTGCCCTCACGTGTGTACCCGTCCGGGTAGCTGTCTCGCTGATATTAACTTTGAGAACACTTGGACATTTCCCGCTGCCTTCATTTTACGCTTCACGTAATTAATTTGCTTATTTGTTTGTTTGACGCCGACTCAAAATTAGATACTTACCTCAGTTCAGGAGCTCATTTATTAAGACTAAAAGGTTTATGTTATTTTTCGATTTCTTTTTTCGTCGTTTTATTTTTTTGTTAATTTTTTTTTATATAACATTGAAAATGTGAACATTGTTACATTATTCCTTGTCAAGCTCCCATTGAAAAACATACAAAAAGACACAAAAGAAGAAATGAAGCTAAAAAGTGAAAAGAATGGCTTACAATAGCATTAGTAAAATCAATAAATACAAAAATATAACTACATAAAAAATATTCAATGAAAATCACAAAGCTGAATTATTTTAGATCTAAGAAGAAGAAAACACAAACAATTCAAAAATTTATGGAACACTATAAATAGCATCGAAGGTAAGAAAAAAATCGAAGAAATCATCACAAAAAAAGTACATATTAACCTTGATAACTTGAGTATTGCCAATGCATTCGATAATCATTACCTACTCAGAAGTGGGGAAAAACGTGCTTTCACGATACAAAAGCCGTTAATGGAGTGTCTGCCTAGAAAATATCTACCCCAATGAATATTTCTCGCACCCACACATGAAGAAAAAATCACTCAAAATAAATTCACTTAAACCGAAAAAAAACAGGCATCAATGATATTAAACATGAAACTTGAAAATAAATTTCGAAACCTATCAAGTTTGAATTCAAGTTGACTGTTATCAAATCGCTTCATAATCAATAAAAAACCTTTTTAAAGACAAGCTTTTATTCAAAAGCTTGTCGCGAAAAATTTTCAGTTCGAATACAAAAGCGACAAGCTTTTGAATCTATAACTCACGGAATAACCTACGTCACACATCCAAAGCAATTATTTTTTACTTTTAATGCATTTGAATAAAAGCTTGTCTTTAAAAAGGTTTTTTATTGATTATTTTATTTTGTGCTTTTTAGTACTTAAGTACGCCTCAATCTATGCATTTTTGTTAAAGAATCGTTATTGTGAGGCCTTTTTTCTATAAGTTCTGAGCTATCTTGTCCTTCAATGAGGAGACCATCTAAAGATTAACTCATATGTCATCTTGGAATTGCCATCTTCAATTTATAAATTTCAACTGAAAATCAATAATCTTCGACTAAATTCATAATCTCTGACCCCAAAAACCCAGACATACCAATTCTGAATCGAATCGGGTCATAATTACAAAACTCGTCCGCCATCTTGAATTTGTGAATTTTGATGAAAAATTCATAATCTTCGACCCCAAAAACCCCCACATACCAATTTTAAATGGAATAGGAACATAAATACAGAGATCATCGGCCATATTGGAGCCGCCATTTTTATTTTATGAATTTTGAAGAAAAAAAAACTCCTATGTATCAATTTTGAATCGAATCGCACCATAATCACAAAACTCGTCCGCCATCTTTAATTTATGAATTTTGACAAAAAATTCATAATCTCCGACCCCGAAAACCCCCACACACCAATTTTGAATCGGATCGGACCATAATCACTCGTCCGACATCTTGGAGCCGCCATCTTAAATTTATGAATTTTGACAAAAAATTCATAATCTCCGACCCCGAAAACCCCCACATACCAATTTTTAATCAAATCGGAACATAATTACAAATCTCTAACAAAAATTTCATAACGCATTGTCACCGGAATTATGAATACCTGCCTAATATCAAATTAATCGGACAACCCATTTAACAAGAACTGAGAGTAGTGTCACAAGGCCAAGGCAATTACAAATCCTCTCTATCACTCCATCTCTCTCTCACTCCCTCTCTCTCTCTCTCTCCATCTCTCTCACTCCCTATCTCTCTCTATATATATATCTCTCTCTCTCCCTCATTTCCTCTCTCTCTCTCTCGCACCCCCCTCCCTCCCTCTCTATTCCTCTCTCTCGCTCTGACTCTCTCTTTCTCTAGATGTTTGCATTACAAATTCTTCTCATTTGAAAATTTATTAGGCGCCAAGAAATAATATTATATGATAATATCCCCGTAAATACATTTTTCTTCGTAAAAATTGTACACAAGTTTTTTCAAAGTGATATGAAACCTTTTTCATCTTCTGTATCGACGGTGATATATTTACTCAGTAATATGTTTGTATATCTGTTATAATGCCAGAGACACGGCTTCAATTTTTTTACGAAGTTTTTAAAGGTGCTAACTCGATTTGACCTTCACTTGAATAACTTCCCCCAAACACTATCGCCAATTGTGGTTGTTTCAGGAATATTGATAGTCATACTATTTCTTTCAACCCAAACATAAATTCAATCTCACTTTTAATATGATGTTTCAGTAACAATTGAAAATACTATGATGATAAAAATATTAGTACAACATATGAACGAAGGCAGATGAAATAGTTGACAGTTCGAAGCAACTTGCGGTAAAAGTTTGAACTGTGTGAAGTAACGATACATAAGTCCATCAGAGGCGCTAGGAGTACGTTTTTTAATGTCATTTCTAAGTTTGTTGCTGAGCTTTCTAGGTGTTAATCTTTATGTGCAAATCAAAATATCCTAGAAAACGAGCACATGCGTGTTCCCTATTGTAGCACATGAGTGGATAGAGACTAGTAGAGCTCGTCCAATATTGAAACGACCACTTTAGCCTTCCCCTACCTAACAACCAATTCTTCTCGAAGATGCCCGAACTGTGGCTATTAATAGAAATTCCATAGGCGTAGCAAATTATTTGATATAGGCGATACACGAGACGTAGTTTTTGGCCTAATTTTTCATGAATTTGATAACATTTGCCATAATTTCTTTTTCCGCTACTGGGCATTTTGGCAAGGTAACAAGTAAACTATTGCAAAGTTGAATAAATAACTGCACCACCTATTAATCAATCAAACAAACCTAACCTTTCAAACGCTGCATGCCAAGACACTGGTGAAGATTCGCTGTAGCATAAGCTGCCACATCAAATCGTGTCCACTCGTGTTTTCCCCCTCTCAACCTACCAAACGGTCGTTTTAATATTCAGGTGACCCCAGATGCAATAGTCCAAGGGGTTTGAGTCTGGAGATCTGGGAGGCCAAGGTTGAGGTCTGCTCTGCCTATCCAACGATTTGGATACACGTCGTCCAAGTACTGATGAGCAGTTATGCTGTAATGGACAGGCGCACCATCGTGCATAAACCACATTCGTGGAACATTTTTAAGTAAAATGGGAAGCTGCTCCTGGAGAAAATTTGTTTAGGTTGCACCAGTTAGCCTTAACGGTAGAAAATACGGTCGAATTATAATTCCGACCCACACGTTAAGTGAAAATAAATAAATAAATAAATATCGACCTTCTTGAATTGCATGTGGGTTATCTTCGGCCCATGGATGATTGTTATGGAAATTTGTAATCTCTTGCCTTGAAAAGCTGGATTCGTCAATGAATATTACCTTTTCTAAAAATTGAGCATTTTGGGTAATCATTTGAAGGCTCCATTGACAAAAATCTACTCGATGGGGAAAATCTCGCGGCAAAAGTGCCTAGACTCGTTGAATATGGTAAGGTGATCCTTTAAAATTTTCCAGATTTGTTTATTGCTAACATTAAGTGTGTTATCAGTTTGTCTTGTACTTAATTCCGGACGATCTTCAATCATATTGAGAACCGCTTCTTCCAGTGCCACCGTTCTTATTACTCGTGGACGACCACAATCAGTTGTTCGTTTTTGAAAAGTCCCTTTTTCACAGAGATGTTGGTGAAGATGTGCAAAAATTGTGTGATGAGGTATCACGCGCTGAGGATACATCTCTGCATAGAGCCGTTTAGCTTCCAAAGAATTTCCATTGGCACGACCATACATAAAATGCATATCGGCTATTTTAGCGTTAGTGTAATTATTCATATTGAAGATTCAAAAGACACAACTGAACTTTCAACTACCACATAGAAATCAAAGCGACTTGACAGCCACCTACAAGATTTTTTCGATTTTAAAAAACTACGATTGAAGCCACAAGTTGGGCAAACAAAACTTGACAGCCACCTACTAGATTTTTTCGATTCCTTTCACAGAAGATCCGTTCATGCACGAAGTTGTATTTTATTTTTTTATTAGGAAACTATTGCTTTTACGGACACAACACAGGAGTTAAAAAAGTTTTGCAATAAATCGTTCTTTTAAACACATATTTTTAAATTGATTTTTTTTTTTGTTAAAAAGTCTGGTGAAAAATGGAAAAGGGGTTTCACCCCTTTAAAAGAACAAAATTAAAAAAATATTCATAGGTAGCTTTTTTATTGGTAGAACATGCCCACAAAATGCTATTTCTTCAACTCTTGAGCAATTTCATTTTTGGAAGCGTGTATCTTTTCAAGGAAAGGCCTAAGAGCTTTTGTTTACATGAAAGACCCTCTTTAATTTTCGACAAGGAATCACCCTCTAAAAACTTTCGCACTTATTTGGTAACACCCTGTATAAGGCCATAGAATATTCTCGTCGAGTGCTCACTGGAGAATTCTCGATTATTCAGCGTGACATCAACTATTCACGCTGCCTTCTTGGAAATGTGGGCGGTCTGTCAATACCTCGGGATTTTTTCTGTCGCTTCCTACATAAACAACAGCAGTGGCAGTAACATTATGAAATATCTAGAAATTTCAACAAGAATGCATCTATTCAATATTAGTTTATGGTTTTGAGTATGTGAGGTGTGTGGTATCCCCATCTGATGAGTAAGAGTGGAAAAAATGAAAATGTATATTGAAGGTGTCTTCATATTATCTTGGTTACAGCTTTATAATCTGAAGAAATTGTTTTGCAGGTGTTGATGGAATCACGAAAGCCCAATCGAACTTCTGAAGCCCTTCGGTGATCATGGCTAACACTGCTGCTGAGAACGAAGCAGATTCAGGCAGTGGTATAGCAACAACGCAGGCAACCCCAGAAATAGCGCCTATTCAGGAAGAGGACGTGGATCAAAATGAAGTTGAGCAAGTGACAGGGTCCAATACCTGTTATGATTCGAGTGAAGGCTCGTTCAAGTGCAATAAATGTGAATTCGAAACAACCAGACAGTCACTGTTGACAGCTCATATCACACAAGGTAGCATATATTTTTTTAAATGAAAATTCAGTAGATGATTCTCAGAAAATTAAACAGCATGGTATATTACTCTTGGCACTATTACTGATCATGTATACAGTATTTACTTTCACCTGTTTGAAAGGCATATTGCCGCCTTGGATGTAAAACAAATTCAAATGTTGATAACAGTTCTGTTTGGGAATTAATTACATATGAACTATTCCAAATCTCAATAAACTAGACATATAATGCGAAATAATAATTTGAAGTCAACCCAGTTAGGTTATTTATGTAAATATGTTGTCCATTGCTGAAATTTCTGTTTCTCATATTTGGAAGACGAGTTCTTCAGTTGTTTCGGTTTATGGATATATAATTGAGAATCATAGCCAATGCTTTTTTCAATTCAAGTACACAGCACAAACGAAGTAGAAATGGAGGTGGAAAACAACAACCCCCCGCCAGACAGGATCCACAGAAAAATGTTCGAATGCGACGTCTGCAACATGAAGTTCTCTAATGGGGCCAACATGAGGCGTCACAAAATGAGACACACCGGGGTCAAGCCTTACGAGTGTAGGGTCTGTCAGAAAAGGTTCTTCCGGAAAGATCATCTAGCAGAACACTTCACTACTCACACCAAGACGCTGCCTTATCACTGTCCGATTTGTAACAGAGGGTTCCAGAGGCAGATCGCGATGAGGGCCCATTTCCAGAACGAACACGTCGGACAGCACGATATGGTGAAGTCCTGTCCATTGTGCAGTTATAGAGCTGGCTCTATGAAGAGTTTGAGGATACATTTTTTCAATAGGTATTACTTTTTTGTGTGACATAAAAGAAAATTACAGGGATTTCTCCTGAAAAAGCAGTAGGGTAGCATCTAACTTTTTTCAATCACTTCCAGTCAGTTGTATAAATTTTCAACTACGTTTGTGATATGCCATTATTACAGAGATGTGGATATTTTAGCTAAATATTATATTATTTTCATTGTTTGGAAAATGTCATTCCCATTTCACAGTTCCTTAATATTAATAAAGAAACTCAATGAATCGGAAACTGAAGATATTTATGACCAATTAGAATTTAATCAAATCTATAAAACAACAATTAACATTCATATTAATAATGAAAGGATTATTTGGTCAAGGACATCAAGTATTTATGTTTTATACTAGATAATAATTTGAGTCTCGAAAAACATTTCCAATATGTCTATATTTTTTTTAAATAAGACCTGTTTAGTCTAAGTTCAGCAACCAGACATCAATAACAGTCTATAGATCGATTATACATCCTCATTTTCTTCACGGAGTGCAAGTCTACTAGCCTTGCTTATGACTGTACTGAATCACTACAAAAACTTCAAAACAGAGGCATGCGTACTATTTTAAAATGTTACAAATATACAGTGATTAACTCGATGCTTTCAACATTAACCCTTTAAAGACGGTTGACGAATATATTCGGCCGCTGTGTTTGTGCCGGACAGACGGGTGCCAAATATATTCTTCAATTGTTCATTAGATCCCCGGACGACTGACAAAATGGTTACGGCTCAAATAAAAAATTGATTTGCATCCTGGACGGGTGCCAAACAGTTTCGTTCCTTTGACTTTCTGGGCGAAAATGTTCGGCACTGACGAATATACTCGTCAGCTGGCAACATTGCAATCCAAGTTCGAAGAGCAGGCGGGTACATCGCGAAAGTCTGATGGTCTAAAAAAAATTCTATTGGTCATGCCAGATTAACTGAGAGGCACATTCCGGATGAAGTCCCCTGAAAAAATGGGAAGCTACTATTGAGAAGATGCTTCGTTTGCGCTCACATGCAAAAGAAACGAAAAGACTGCAACTATATGTGCAAACAATGTAATGTGGGGTTTTGCGTAACACCATGTTTCTCGGTTTACCACAAACAAGCCAATTTCTGACTCCTGTATAATGAATATTATTTTGTATTTTGTTTATTGAACAAATAAATGTTTTTTGAATGACACCTTTTCTTCTTTTGGGCTTTTTGTGCTTTTTTGGATTAAAAAGTGGTATTTTTCATGGTGACGAATGTATTCGTCGGCCATTTGTCCGCCATTGCAAAAACTCTCGTCTGTGTGGTATGAAACCGTTTAGAGGGTGCCGTTTTTAAAGGGTTAAATTGGCTCCCTTAAAAAATATATTATTTTTGTTTTCCAAGAAATTTATCTATAAAATTTTATCAGAAAATGCGCCTAAGTACTCGGATCAATTCGTAGAATTCAACAATAAAATTCATCATTTTGAAAAAAGAAGAATGAATTTGAATTTCTATTTCTCCAATTCAGCCATTGGCTGGGTTGAAGTAGATTATGACACAATACTGAAGTTCATGTCAAAAAACTACATTCCGTAAAATGAAATGTTGGAGGGCAAATTTGTTCCTCTCATTCTCAAAAAGACTGAAAATAATATATAAATAGAATTAATTATGATATAGTGTTGGAGATCCTCTGATGAGTAGTCAAATTTCTTCCTCGACTACGAAACTGCGTAAGACATTTCTGGTGACTGAAAAAACTTTGTTTCAGAATTATTTTTTCGATATGTGGAAAATTAATGGTAAATATCTAGTTACATCACACATGCACTCTGAATATGGGGAAAATACATTTCTTACGTGTTTTTGCCTCCTGAACACGAATCCGGAAGAAAAACGCGGCGGTCTCATACCGTTCCCGAGTTACAGCTCTTTTTTTTAAATGAAACTAACCTAATTTTCAAGCACCGTTTTCTCGCACAAAAATCACTCAAAATGCCTCCTTCTTTTATCCAGCATAAACAATACACCCTAAATCACTTATTTTCGGCACAACTTTGCACAAAATATCTTTGTTTTTATCGAAAAAATCCTCCTTACAAAGTTGCAAATGAACAATTTTCGTTCGTTTGACACAAGACTTTGCCTCATTTTTCATGTTGGAATAAATGAATCACCGCCAACTTTTCGAATTCAAATGTGAGCAATAGTTTCCCCTTCTTGTGTCAAAAGGAACGAAAATTGTTCATTTGCATCTTTGTAAGAAGGAGGATTTTTTCGATAAAAACGTCGATATTTTGTGCAAAGTTGTACCGAAAATAAGTGATTGTGTATTGTTTATGTTGGTTAAAAGAAGGAGGCATTTTGAGTAATTTTTGTGCGAGAAAACGGTCTTGAAAATGAGGTTAGTTTCATTTTTTAAAAGTGCTTTAACTCGGAAACGGTATGAGACCGCCGCGTTTTTCTTCCGGTTTCGTGTTCAGGAGGCAAAAACACGCAAGAAAAGTATTTTCCCCATATTCAGAGCGCATGTGTGATGTAACTAGATATTTACCAAATTAATTTGAAATACATCTGAAAATACAAACATTGATGAAAAGAAAATGTGATAAAAAAATCCTTTTGTATCTGGAGAGCAATTTCTGATAGAAATTTCTACATTTTAAAGAGTTGTAGCAAATTTTCTATTAGATTTTCAATTTTCACAAGTGGTGAAGTAGAAAGTCAAAAATTTTCTCAGATCCATGTTCTCTCCATCAAAAATAACTTTAGTTAAGAAGAATAAATGTTCAAAATCATGTACGTGTCATAATGATAAAGATTTTCCCCTTTTCTTTAAACTGTTTATATTCCTAATCAAACAATTATATATTCATTCGTTATACGTCTTTCATATGATTTCATAATGAATTGTTATTTTAGGGTGGAGGAAATTTCTATGATTTTTGTTTATGAATATTTGTTGAAAGCGTCGATTACTCATTTTCTAATTCCTGAAAAAAAATCAATGGATGCAATTTTTTTCTTTAGGCATGGAATAGATCTGGACAATCCAGGCCCTGCTGGTTCGCAGGCCTCATTGCTTGCAGCAGCTGCTCAACAAGGCTTTTCGATAGAAGGCACGCTCAATTCTCTAAACCAGCTCACAGGCAGTCTCTCTGTCAGCGTTTCTGGGGGCGGAGGGGGTGCCAATTATAGTGATTCTGGGGACTCCACAGGAAACAGATCGACTGACAATGCGACTCCACCTATGCACTTTTTGACGCCTCACGTGGAAATATCGATGGCTGATGCACCAGTAGCTGTGTTTCCTGCATCCCCTGTGAGTATTATTGTTTATTTCGTGTTAATACCCTCTTTTTTAAGGCGAAAAAATTGCACAGTCAAAACTACGGGTTTGTTCAAATTCATTATGACCCACTTTGTATCATAGATAATCTAATCAACTTCAGTCAATATTGAGTTTTTTTTAAATAGCTTTAGTTTGCAATAAACAAATGAAAGATGGCTTTATTGTTAACTAAGAAGTTTCCTTAGCTGAAATTTGCAAAAAAAAGGGAAAAAGTTTGGTCCAGTTAATAGTATTATAGCTAGTTCATTAGTTAAATGTCCTAATTAGGAATAGACGTTGATATATAATATGCACATTTTTCTACCTGATATGCAATATACTGAATGCATTGAAACATTTCCAAACAATACATTTTTCTTTTTGTTTCATATCATTATTATTATTTATAAGGGTGAACAAAAAGCAAACATACCCGCCCAAAGTGAAGATTCCAGTCAGCAGATGAATGGCGAATGTCCGAATTCTCCGCAGTCAGCCGACTCGAACTCCAATGCCCCTTCGAGTAGTCACATCCAACCGAATTCGCTCAGAATGGACCAAGAAACCAATATCACGCCTTCCATATCATTGATACCTATCAAACAAGAGCCCGGAGAGGAATATGAAAGTACAAAAAGGAATGGATCGATGAATTCGAGCACTTCGCCTTCTGGAAGTGTGCAGTTGCAATCTGCAACATCCAGTTGTCTCAGGTTAGTGAGAAGTTATAAAAATATGTATCTATTATACTTTCTTCAACAATCAAATAAATTTGAAAAGAGTCCTAACCAAAGCACAGTCTAACCCTAGCCGGATTATTGTTGGGCTCAGCATTTGAAATGCTTACGATATTCAGAAAACACATTACTACTTTCATACCTGCTTTTCGAAATACTATTCATACATATAATCATTAGTTTTAGGAATATTTTACATTTCATAGAAATTCTTCTTCTTCGCACAAGGTGGGCTGGTTCCGAAGAACCCCGTGCACGTAGGCCTCTCTATTTGGGCCCATTGTGCGCCCACTTGTTCTGAGAAAATCAGCTGGGCATGCCGATTTCTTTGACAAAATTCAGCAACTTCCTCAGCTGAATCTCCTTGACGTCCTCTGGGTTCAGAATTATGCTCCCAAGGTTGATCTCCCTCTGGTGCACCAAAGCTGGGCACTCAGTCCATCTCGGTTCCCGTTAGGAGCCATCTTCCAGGCACCATCTACATAGGGGATCATCTGTGATCCCGATGATCTCCATGTGCCTGTTCAGGTGATTATGTCCCGTTAGGAGCCGAGTCACAGTCTTGATGTCCCGTCTGTTAAGTGACAGGATCTCTTTAGACATTTTTTTCCATGGCTCCTTTATGTGGAGCTTTGATTGCCTCATGCCTGGCGCCTCTTGCCATGCTTTAAGGAACTTTTTTGTAGCTGTTCCTCCATATTTGAGATTGCCAGGCTGCTGGGTATTCCCAAGATGGGTTCAGGTCCGACTGGGGTCTTTCTCAATCCTATCTTGGCTAATCTGTCTGCATCCTCGTTCCCTGGGACACCTGAGTGTCCCGGGACCCATATGAGGCTGACTTTGCTTGTTTTCGATAAACTTTCTATGGCGTTTCTACACTCAGACACCAGTTTGGATAGATAGATAGATAGATAGATACTTTATTGATCTCTACAGGTCTTATTTACAAAAACATGAGACAAGTCATTAAAAGATACATGAGTGCTATAAACTAACAAACAATTACAAGTAAAATACATCATTATGGGATATTCACGATATTACAATTAGACATTGAGTATAAGAGGAACTAGTGAATGAACATAAAGAAAGGGGTAGAAAAATATGTGAGTAAATTAGTGTAAATAGGTGTATGTCAGTATTTAAAAAATAAAAACCTGTGTATGTATGTACTGATAGGAACATGCAGTTGATGATCAGTTCAATTCTAGTGTATGCTGCATAAACTCGCGCTAGTAGAAAGCATGTAAGAGTAAAATTTTTTTAATGCTAGATTTGAAAGTTTTATGGTTTGAGATCGACTTTATACTCTCCGAAGCAGGTTGAAAAGGTAGCCACCAGCATAAGTAGGCGATTTTTATGCAACATTCTATGGCACTGTTGTAGGTGAAAATCATTTTCGCTCTTGTGTTATAAGTATGGTAGTCGTTGTTTTTTCTAGCTTTTCCATATTGCAATGAATATATGTTAATAGTTTGTAGAGGTAGATGGATGTGACTGTCAGGATTCCATTTTCAACAAATGTATTCCTGCATGACTCTCTATAGCCCAAGTCGAACAGGAGTCTCATGAATCTTTTGTATGATGAAAACTCTAGATATTTCCGTAGCTCTGCCCCAGACAATTATGTTGCAGCCGATAGTGGAGTAAACTAGGGCATAGTACATGTTTATCAGATAGTTTCTATGGAGATTTGATTTCATAGTGCTGAACGCAGTACAGTCTGTTCAGCTTCTTACAGACGGCGCAACGGATTGTTGAAGGAGAGTTTATCATCAATCTCTAGGCCTAGATATCTTGTTATCTGTGATGAAGATATTCTTGTGTGGCAGATATTGATTGTGAGAATGTTTGTTAATTTTAAGGGGCTGGTGAATTCAATCAATACTGTTTTTTTCAGGTTGATGATAAGATTATTACTATCACACCAGTGTTTGAAACTATTTGCAGCTAGCTCAGTTTTGTCTTGCAGTTCAGCAGCAGTATCAGCTGCAACAATAATTGTCGTATCATCTGCATAGATGAAAGTGCGCCCTTGGCTAATATAGTTCGGGAGATCATTCATGTAGAGTAGGAAAAGTAGAGGCCCTAAGACACTACCCTGCGGAGTGCCAATTACGATATCGTAGTTGTCCGACTGCTCATCCCCGACCTGCACCCTGAGAGTTCTGTCAGACATGTATGACTCAATCCAGCTTTGTATGGGGCCTCGAATGCCCAGTGCTTCTAGCTTCGTTGTTAAGTATTTTGGATTGATTGTGTCAAAGGCACAAGAGAGATCAAAGAATAATCCCACTACATGTTTATTCTGATTGATGCTGTTATAGATATATTGGACCATTTCAGCGGATGCTGTTTCAGTTGAGTGGTTAGGACGAAAGCCATGTTGGCAGGGGGTAATAATATTGTGTCTGTTTAGGTAATTGACAAGTTTGTTATAAACCGCAGTTTCCATAACTTTTGAGAAACAACTCAAAAGGCAGATCATCCTGTAGTTCTCCACGTTTAGGGGATCATCTTTTTTAAAAACTGGAACTGTTTTTGTGATTTTAAGTTGGCTTGGAAATTGCCCTCGGTTACAGAGTAGTTTACTATCATGGCTATATAGCTTGATATGTCAGCCGAACATTCTTTTAGGATTACAGCTGGAATCTCGCTCTATGCCTGTTGAATATTTCTTCTTTAGGCTCAATATTATATATTTGATGTCCTGTTCAGTGACAGGGTCAAAAACATGGAGTTTGGACCTATGATCGCATTTTTGTACACATGTCTTGTGGTAGGTCGAAAGTGATTCTATTTTATCAATAACAGATGATGTAAAGTGTTTCCAAGATGTTTGCGACTTTACTATCAGTCGGTTATGTGATTACCATTGTAGTTCAGTGATATATCTTGCTTTGTTTTGTTCGACTCATTTTTTTTTATTGTTTGAGTTATTGATTAAATTGGAGTGGTAAGTCTTTTTTTCCAAGGATATTTTTGTATCTAGTTGTTTTTTCTTTTGTTTATAAAATTCATTTAAGTTTGGATTGTCCTATCCTATCCTATTTGCGCCTAACGCCATAATAGCAGCTTTGCTGTCCGAGTAGATGGCAGTAGGCCCTCGACTTTTATTGTCGAGATTTTCCTAGACACAGGTGAGCATAGCATATACTTCAGCCTGGAACACTGAGGCATATTTGCCTAAGGAAACTGAGATTTCTCTCTTTGTTCCTTCATTGTAGACCCCTGCGCCGGACATTCCCCCAAATCTTGATCCATCTGTGTACCAGGTTGATCCATGGTTTGGTGGTCTATCAGGCGCATTGTCTTTCCATTCATAGAAACATTTTTATAAATAACGTAGAAATAAATGAAAAAAAATTAAAAAATCTGAACTGGCACGTACCGGAAGAGCCATTGTGCTCGAATCACAGGCAAATTCGCTTCGACCTAAACACGTCAATTACTCTGCGTAAGTATATAAATCCAAGAGAGACGAACTGGCAAGGATTGTAGAATCAGTCAGGGAATCCCTAAAAGGAGGCTCAGTGCCGGTAAGGGACACAGATGGCATAGAACGGGCAGTGGAACAGGTAAAGGGGGCCATCATGGACCCATACCTGTAAAGCGGTATAAGAACCTAGAGGATCTGAGGTCCGAAGTTCGGAGGCTATTCAATAGAGTTAGAGGAAATTCAGACTGGAATACGTACAAAATAAATTAATGCTGTACAAGGAGATAAACGAGACCCCGGTATGCTCAAGAATCCATAAGGTTCTGGCAAAGGACGGGGGTACAGCAAAAGAAGTAGGCTCCATAAGGAAGATAGATGGAACCTACACAGAAACAAAAATGGAAAGCATTGAGAAACTCATGAAAGTCCACTTTCCGGCCTCAAAGATCATACGGGATCCAAAAGAGCAAAACAACCCCCTTCAAAGGCATAGAAGGAGGCCGACTCAAAGGGACTGTGATACAGGAGATGACGAGTTATGCATGGAACTTATTTCATTTGCAAGATTTTCGGCTTGAAATGTCGTTTTCCTTGTTTAAAAAAACAAGGTGCAACCCGGTTTTTACCGGAAGTAATTCACTCCCATTCGTATTGCAAAAAATATATGAAACTTATATTTATTCATACATTTGTCAAGCGGTTATTGTAAATGTATAGTCACGATTAAAATGGCGGTGTCAAGGAATCATCAAAGATGGAAGTATTATTTTTGATACTCGTAGAAATGAATAATCTACATTCATTTCCCGTTTTAATTTTTATATAGTGTTTTTTCTCATAACACATAAAATTGTTTTCATATTATATTCATTTTAGGATGTTATGGTATATCAAAATAATCTGATTAGTTTTTCATTACTTTGGGACAAGCTAACATATATTTACTATTTATTCAAAATAGAGAATATTTGTATTGAAACCAATAAGGTCCTTCAACGACTCTGAGCAGAATGAACAGCTGACTTATTTGTTAACCTTTGAAGATTGCCAAAATTTCATAACTGCAAAATATTGTTGATCTTTACCATACACATCGTCCCACCGTGCAACAGTTCATTCACTCCCGCTAGGCCAGTAGAGATAGACATGATTTTCCCAAAATTTGATAATAATTACAAAAAAATGTAAACTACAGTAGAGTTAAGAGTACGTTCTAATGATATTTAGTCTGATTTTGCATCCCTTGTTTCTGAACGGAAAATGTCGAATATCAGGATTTAATGAATTTTCACATTATTAGTGCGGAAAAATTTATAAAAGTTCTGCAAACTTTCGAAGTTTTGAAAAATAGTAATTGACATCCTCTGATAAATGGAAATGACTCGCCCAAACAAGATCAAATGGGCCATCAACAAATTCCAACCATTCAAATCACCGGGAATGGATGCATTTCTACAAATGGCAGTGGACGACCTAATACCACACCTTTGCAAAATCCTCAAAGCCTGAGTGGCATGCGGATACATACCAACTGCATGGCAAAAAGTGAAAGTGATCTTCCTTCCCAAGGTGGGCATACACCAAAGTCATACAGACCCGTCAGTCTGACATCCTTTCTTCGAAAAACTTTGGAGAGATTGCTAGACAGATACATCAGAGACAAAATACTGAAAGAAAACCCTCTGAGTAATCGTCAATACGCATACCAACCTGGAAAATCAACAGATTTCGCGTTGGACTACCTAAACATGCTGATCTCAAAGTCAATAGTGGGCGAAGAAATAGCCATGACAACCTTCCTAGACATAGAAGGAGCATTCAACAACGCCACCACAGAGGCACTAGTGAATGCACAAACCAGAAAAGCCTATGCAGATGGATAAGGGCCAGTCTAGAGAGAAGGACGATTCATATCCACTCTAGGAAAGCACACCATCATTGCGAAAGCAGGAGGCTGCCCACAAGGAGGAGTTCTGTCACCGCTACTGAGGGCAACTCTAATGGACGATCTCATACAAAGACTGATCCAAGAAGGCTTCCATTGCCTTGGATATGCAGATGACCTAGCCATAGTTGTCGGAGGCAGGTTTACGGGAATAATCTCAGAAGAACACAAAGGGCCCTAAACATCGTAGACAATTGGTACAAAAGAGAACAGCTATCAATCGATGCTCAGAAAACACAAATTGTCGCTTTCATGAAAAAACGAGCGCTGCAAGGCCTAAAACCACCACTGCTGAAAGGCACAGAAATTCCATTGGCTAAAGAAGCAAAGTACCTAAAGGTAGTTTTTAATCAAATACTTATTACATACAACAAAAATCGCCAAAAAAGCATCTATAGCACTAGGCAGGTGCAGGAGGATGTGTGGCAAGAACTGGGGACTCAATCCCAAGATGACCATATGGCTATACACAAGGGTAAACAGGCTCATGGACTTTTCAGTCAGGAATCATAAGGCTATGATCAGGCTTACTGAGACAAGCATGTCTCAGTGCCACAGGGGCCATGAAAACCACCTCCACGGCCGCGATGGAGGTCATTCTGAACCACCATTACATATTTACATACAGGGAGAGGCAAGAGCTGTCACTTACAGACTCATGCTAGGGCCATCACCCATCATCAAACTCCATGGGACAGAATATCAAAGGCTAGAAAAAGAGCTAAGGGCTGATACTACTACAGGAATGCCCAGCGAGGCCATGATAACATCTTCAATATAAAATACGAAGTTAATATTCCGGAAAGAGAACACTGGGAGGGAGGAGCACCCATCAGCACAGCATCAATCTGGTAACAAACGGCTCGAAGACCGAAGAAGGAGTCGGTGCCGGAATATAAGGGCAAAAACCAAGGTTAATGATCCCAGTGAGCCTGTCAAAAGACAGCACATTCCATACGGAAGTAGCAGCAATATACCACTGCATCAGAGAAATAAACAAGCAGGATAGGATCGGCCATTCCATTGTGATATTCTCCGACAGCCAGGCAACACTTAAAGCAATGTATGCCACACAAGTTAACTCCAAACTTGTGTGGGACTGTACAAACCGTAAGAAAGTGACCCTGGCAAAGGTCACCAAGGAAATGGAAAAGGATATCCATTGGACAACCTTTATGAATTTTATGGATGTACTATGGATAACCAATTTATATCCAAAAGATATCTTATGGACATCTGATGGATGTCCAAAGCGGAACAACCTGTACATCCATAAGATATCCTCCAGAGATGTCCATAAGATATCTTTCAAAGATATCCATAAGATATCTTTCAAAGATATACTTCAAAGATATCTTTCAGGAATATCCATGAGATATCCTTCAGGGATATTCAAAAGATATCTAAAAGATTCCTTCATATTCGAAAGATATCCTTCAGGGATATCCATTGAATAATAGCGATCTGGAGGGAAATGAAATAATGGTATTGAACAAAAAAAAAATTAATAAACTCTGGTATCAAAAAAAATTCTCCTAAACTTCGGGGTTATCAACAATCAAAATGTATATGTAAACTCTAAAATAAAAACATTTCAATATTAAATGAAGAATAATCAAAAAAATTGAGTTAAAGAAAAAATTGAATGCTATTTTCATTGCCCATCAGGTGTTTCCTTCATTCTAGAAGATGACAGATGCCTTTCTTTGGCCCTTCTCAGCCAAGCTTAGATGGCTTCTTCAGTAGCTTTTTTATTTTCCGTCGAATCACTAAGGTCAGCCGCTTCTGAAATGATATGTATATATTCAACGGGTATAATTTATGTTGAAATCTACAAAAAAATACTGAGAAATATTATGCTTTCTTTCGATAACTGATGATGATAATATATACCACTGTCTTTTTATTGGTGTATATATATATATATATATATATATATATATATATATATATATATATATATATATATATATATAAATAAGCATTTTTGACAACATAAACTTTTCTTGGCAATTTTGCATTTTCACTGAACTAGCAGTCTGAATGGGCTTTTCACCTAGTCATAATTCAGCCAGTTTTAGTTGTCCAGTTAATTTTTTTTGCTCCATACCAGCTATATTCGGCGGCAAACATATATACTCACCAAGTATTATTGCTGCATGTGTTATGTTGTGTTTCAAGGTCCATTTAGTTAACTTTGAATTTATGTTATTTGAATTTTCAATATTTTCATGGAAGTTCTCAACAGGATAATTTTGAACTCGGTCTTCTCTTGATGTAGGGCTCAATTCTCCAAGGGAAGAACCATCAGACTAATTTTCAGAACTTGATTCACATTGATCAACTCCAGGAATATTTTATCTGAACTTGTAGAAGGTAATGAATATCATCATTTACAGCCATTAATCGACTAGTAGAAGGCCCACTACAAGCCTCTCAAGATTCTTCATTTTGTCTTCCAAGTTTTCTTGTCCTTTTATATAATATTTACTCAGTGTATTTTTTCTATCAAGCCTTGAGAATATACCTTCCTCCTACGATCCATTTTATTAATATGTATCTATAATAGATTAATGAATATACTACTATAAACATAATATTCAGAATCGAATAACCATATTATTGGAACAATCAAGTCTTCGATCCAAAAGATTACATTCAATATAATTTGTTATTTGTTTTGCCAACGTTAAACTCAACTTTAATTTTTCGACTTGATATACACAACACTATAACTGATAAAATACCTCAAATGCTCACAAACATTGTCAAACACAATAAGGATGCCGCTAATCTTTTTACATCGAACAAAGAAACAATAGAAACTTGCACATTATGCAAAGTGAGGTTAACCATTGTTGACAGATCACCAAATAATGCAAACAATGTTGCCAAAGCTAAACAGGGCAAAAAAAACACAGAAACCGAAATGTAATTGTGTTTGGGATTTGTGTATAACTTGTATCATTCTTGAGAATTTTTATTAAGGGTATATTATGCATTAATAATTTTTTGCTTGCGAAATGGTAACTTTCCAGAAATTTCTGAGATATATTTCCATTTTCTTCATAGTTATTTTCCAGAAGAAAAACAAACATTTTTAAAACAAAATATCAACTTTGAATTTCCAATGAACATTTTGATGAGTTTCGACGATTCTTATATATGAGAATAGATATCAGAAATACCAGGGACATAAATGGGACAACCTATGGATATACCAGATGGGATGTCCACTGGACATCCTCTGCGGGACATCCCCTGAATGTCCCAATAATGTCCTTGTACCACGGTACATAAAAAGGACGTACCTAGGACATCCCTGTGTTGTTAGGGGTATACAAACCAGGTTGTGTCTACATAATTTTTTTTTTTTAATCCATGGATGGACAATAAATTTTTGTATTAAGTTGATTGATTTATAATTATGAAAAAATATGTTGAGGTGATGATTGAGAAAAATAAATAAGTTCATAATGTTCTTGATTATACTTATATTCCCAATAATTTAATTTTTATTTCAGTTCTCTAATAAAAGTATCCCCACTAAAAAGCCTGTTGCGAGACGACCTCAAACGAAAAATTATCAATCGGAGCGGTTCCAACAGAGGACGTTCCACGGCATCACCAAGCGGTAACCCGGAAATGTCGCCGAACGACAATGCTACCACCACAAACGGCGTCATAACCTCAACGGGTCTGGAACAGCCCTCGGAATCTTTGCTATGGAAAGCCATGGGCAAAAGATCTCTGAGCGGTCTGCAGTGCATATTCTGCGGAATAGGCTTTCCGGATCAAACGCTCTATTTCTTGCACAAAGGCTGTCATTCTGACGCGAACCCGTGGAAGTGCAATATATGTGGGGAACAGTGTTGCAATGTATACGAGTTCAATTCTCACTTGCTGAGCAAGAGTCATCAATAGATAAAGTTAGGTTATGTATGCATTTTCGTACTACTTTTACAAATCGGTTCCGTGGGTTTTTTAACTACTCGATATTGAACCATGTTGGATCATAGATTCGGTTATGTTATGAAACACGTCACTCGTTCTTGTTTTCAAGAAAAAAATTGTTACTTTTGAAGTTTGATATTTGATGTCCATATCAACAAATTTCCTATTCTGTCTATGGTGGATCAGTTGAGTGGCCTCAATTCTTGGTCTGGCCAAAAATGAAAATAATTGACAACTGGCATTTGAGATTACGCTTTTTGAAATGGATTCAAAAATAGGTTACATAGAATTACTCCATTTTACCCCAATTTCAAATACCAACAATAAACACTGCCGGAACTTGTCAGATATTGGGTTATGTTGAGAAAAGGAGAGAAAACAAATGAATCGAATTGGATTTGTTAGATGTCACCTCTCGACCAATTAAAGAGCCAGAATTAAAAGCACAGTTGTAAATTCGCTCCAAACCTCCAAAAGTAATCATTTCTGTGCAAAAAATCTAGGAAGTATGTTGATTTCATAGTGTTTTAAAGCATATGTAAAGGAAAACTCTGGAATAACATCACATGTCAAACTTTATGTAGAACAGATCTAGAACTGACAATCAACAAAAAAACTGAAGAAAGGACATCATATTCTTGTCAGCTCCACCTGAGATCTCTAGGAAACCTGGTGAATGTACTGATTCGATATTGTTGTGAATTTAGAGGGAACACCAAAAGCAGTTTACCAGAGTTTATATTTCTGCGTGTAGGTGGCGCCGATGAGAAATATATTTCAACTGATGTTGGCGCCCTCTGAAACTCTAGAAATCTCTTATTATCAGGCAGGGTCGCCAAGTTTATCCCAAACTCTTGTAGGTATACGCGAAGGCACCAGGGTTCCTAGACATGTTAGCTCCACCCAAGTAAAAACAATTTTTTTAGCAGCGTCCATTCTTGAGGGTACTCGGGTTGTTGTCATGGATATACAGGATGTTGCAGGTTGCATAATCATATTTCAAATATTTCCTTGCAAATTTGATACGAAAATATGTTTTTTTTGATGTATGGTTATTTATAACTGATGTGCCTAGAGAAAGGATATATGTGCCTCAATAAGAGCCTTAGACTACAACATTCAACCTGATATTTGCTCTAAGAATCCGTCCATTGTTGAAAATGAAATTTGTTATAGAATATTTGTTAAGAAGAAAGATAATTCCTTTAAGATCAACTTTATTATGAATGCATATTACTTAGTGTTGGTACTTCGAGAGGAACAATTTTTTTTTTTACAAAGTGCCTTCGATTTTATTAATTTTTAATTGTTTGGGTAATTTTCGTAATACTATACGAAAGACAAGATATATTTTCTAATACTAATGGTATATCTTGTTTTGTAAATACATTTTGTTGACCATTAAAGATTCTGAATCATCTGCTGATCAGTTGAAAAGTACCCTCCTAGTATCATCAAGTTTTAGCATATAGTCCTAGGTGATAAGATTGTTGAACGATTAGAGAATTTTTGATATTTTCCAATTTTATACATTCCATTTTATTGAGTTTTATATGTAAGTGCAAAAAAACCTGAAAATTGTATAGCGTTGACTGTTTTGTTGAATTTTTGACTTTGCGCTTACTGGCATTAGATGACATATATAATTTATTGATTATACACAAGGTGCGGGAAATATATTTTTATATTTCTTGCAATCTATTATTCAAAACCTTCTATATTTACAACATGATACAGCTTTGTTTATCATGAAAAGTTTTGAATGTTTTATATTACAGGATATTAATATGAGGAATTGAAAAAAATGAAACGGTAATATACACTTGGGTCTCCTTGTCTCGCATTTTTTACTCTTTTTATAATTGGTAAACTTACGCTTTGATGGTATTACATTACCTGAGACAAAAACTCATTTAGAATGAACACATTCCTAGAAATTGAGATATTTTTCATATGTTGAAATTATGATATTTTGTAATTGGTTCAATTTTGTACTATTGTTTTTTATGATTTTCAATTCAATTTTTTTAGCGAGGTTACAAGTTGCACTCCAGATTAGTAGCTGATTAATATAAAATTACATTCCTCGCTAAAAATATTGGACCACTTATAGTGATAGCATTTGTATACATTATTATAAAAAGAACTTCAGTTAGGAAAAACTCGCAACATTCCATCTTCACTGATGTGATCAGATGATTGAAAGGAATTTGTACCTATGGAATATTTATTTTAATGTTATTTATACATATATATTGCAATTTGTAAATGGCAACTTGTTGTATTTTGGTGAGAGGGGTAATAAAGTTGAAATTTTATTTTATAGCTATGTAGTTTTCTTTGCTGGCCTTTCAGTTACCAATAATAAGACTAAGACTCCTAATGAAATATACTATTTCCATTCAGAAGTCATAGGAGTATAAGTTCTCTATGTCTCGTGTATCGCCTAGACCAAATAATTTGATACGCCTATGGAATTTCTATCAATAGCCACAATTCGGGTATCTTCCAGAAGAATTAGCTATAAACTGTGATTCAGTATTGAGCACCTCTGTGGTATTGAGTAAGATGTAATTACCCTGGTGAATGAACGGATTCGATATTGTTTAGATTTTCGAGAGGACACCACCTGTTACTTCAATAGAGCTTCTCTCTCTCTGTGGTAGATGGCGCAGTCCAAAAATGTTTGTCTCTATTCTCGCTTAATGTCTGACATCCGCAGCATTTTATATGAAATTATTTTCAGTGTTTTGTCGGTATCTATGCGTTTTCCACCTCTGATTTGAAATCTTGCTTAGCTTATTCCTGAGTTCTTTAAAAAATCACTCGTTCATTAGTGCTTGAGGAATTGTTTATTTTCAGGTAGTGTAGTGTGTAAGGATACTTTTTGTAGAATGGGCCACATTTGAATTTTGTGTGGCCAGTATAAAGCCGCAGATTCAGTATCATATCAGTACCAAAAGCAAGAACAAATGTTGGCAAATTGATTAATAATGATATTTCCACAGTTCATCATATTGTATGCATTGAATTTTATATTTTCTGCAATTCAATGACAATTTCTTTTCCAATTCTCCGTCTGTCAAAATGCAGTTAACCTCAAATTCAAATGGTACAAATTACGAAAAACAACACGACAGTGCTTTCTTTGGGCAATGTTCGGGGGCTTCTAATTCTATTAGTGAAGTTTGACAGATGTCTCTTTTCAACCAATAGCAAAGCTAGAATTAGAACCCGCGAACAGTTCGCCTCAAAAAGAAATCTGAGGAAATAAATATACCCTGTTACTGTATTGAAACTAAAATGAAATTGGCGCCATCTGACATGCTAGTAATCTCTATTATCAAGTAGGCCAAGTATCGCCAAGTCGATCCCAAATTTCTACAGGTATAAGTGCAAGCACCAGGGTTTTTAGACATCTTAGTATTGAGACAGTAAAAAGGTAGGTAGAGGGGGGGAAAACACAAGTGGACACGATTGTCATCATGTGCAGCAGTGTCATGACATGCAGCGGTTAAAAGGTTACGTTTGTTAGGTTGATAAGTGGATATCTAGTGTAGTTTATTCAATTTTGTTTACTGTTACCCTGCAAAAATGCCCTGGGGTCAGGGCTAAGTACTTTTCACTAGCTGAAGAAGAAATTATGGCGAATACTTTTACTAACCCAGCAAACATGTTACGCTTGGGCCTCTAGAGGCACTTCAAAAACAGCCGACAGACAACATAAGCGGGCCATAATCATGATACGTCGTCGGCCCGGCTAGCCCGTGTCGCGACGGCCACCAGTAGGCCTCCAGACTACCACCCGCTTCAATACATAGCGGGACTTCAGCGGGTAGACAGAGTTAAGATGTATGGTGCAGATTATGGTGCGATTGCGGGTATCCTACTAATCAACCGCGTCATTCCACTGTTGGGATTTCAATGAAAACAAAATGGCCCATATAAGCGCCTAAGAACAATCTAGCATTATATCTTTGAAAACAGTGAAATTGGGTCAGGAAGATAGGTCATTATTATACACAATAAATTCACCAAATATTCAGAATCGAATGATTCATGGACTAGATATATACAATTCACTGTTTTCACTCTCTGAAGCCACTAATTGTAGAGGATTTCTGAAACTGTAGAGCCAGATTGTTCCTATTTACCTAATCAGACAACTTTTTCTCCATTTCAACCACTTTTATTGTATCTCAGATATTGCATTTCAAACTGGCCTGGAAAAATATTTCACCGAATAGATAGAATGACAAATCTGAAAAAATTCCCGTCTCTCGTCACTGTGATTATTTTTTATGACAATATACCACAATGACAATGACCAGAAACGATTTGACATCCTACACGAAATCAGCAGTAGGGCCAACTGCCAACGTGTCATTCAGTAATGCCAATGTTGCATTTTCATTACAGAGAACGCAGTGGAGCGGCGCATAATGCCACATATACTGTGTCATAACGACATCGGCGCGATTATCGCAAATCTTTAACGGGTAATTTCTGGCTAAATTCAAAACATCCATAATAGATATGCGTATGTTCAGCCAAAGCGGCAAAACTGATATCATTATTTACCGACATCGGTGTGCCGCTGCCGACATCTGACCGCAGTTAACAGCAACGTCTATTTACCGCTCATTCATGTTTGCTGGGAAATCATTTCTTGTAATAGCCAAAGAGTAGAGTAGAACAATAATCTTTGTAATAGCTTTGCTTGAGACACCTTCGGGAGGAACATTTCATTAAGAGGGGGAAGGACAAACATGCTGTCTCAATACTAAAAATTCTGGCAATAAATTTTAAGTCACAGAGAACCCTAGATCCAAAGCACATAAGCGTAAGTAAAAGGCGGCACTTTGATCTTCATGGGGCGAATTTTCGTCACCTTCCTTCTCTGCTAGGTGGTACATCTGTCACTTTTGAGTGGCAAATTTGAATTAAATGAAGTTCTAGGCGCACCTAGTTTCAGTACCTTTAAGTTTGATTATCGATTCGATTAAAAAATATATTCTGGGTTTCCGTTTCAGTTGTTATACATTTATTAACAATCACTTGCGGAGAGTCAAATCAAAACGGGCCCTTCAAATACGAATAAAACCAGCGGGAAGTTTTATTTTGACGTTGACAAATGTACCATTTAGCTAAGATGTCTTAAAACCCTGGTGAATAAACTGATTCGATATTGTTCAGATTTTCGAGGGGACACCACCTGTTACTTCAACAGAGCTTCTCTCTCTGTGGTAGATGGCGCCGTCCAAAAATGTTTGTCTATATTCTCGCTTAATGTCAGAACTTAATTTCTGACATCTGCAGCATCTTATATGAAATTATTTCCAGTATTTTGTCGGTATTTATGCGTTTTCCATCTCTTTGATTTGAAATCTTGCTTAGCTTATTCCTGAGTTTGTTCTTTGAAAAATCGCTCGTTTATCAGTGCATTAGTGCGTGAGGAATACTTTTTGTAGAATGGGCCACGTTTGTATTTTGTGTGGACAGTATAAAACCGCAGTTTCGAATTTTCACCTGTATTCTGTACCAAAAGCAAGTACAAATCTTGACGAATTGACTAATAATGATATTTCCATAGTTCGTCATATTGTATGCATTGAATTTTATATTTTCTGCAATTTAATGACAATTTCATTTCCAATTCTCCGTCAGAATGCAGTTAACCTCAAATTCAAATGTTACAAAATACGAACAACAACACGACAGTGCTTTCTTTGTGCAATGTTCGGTGGCTTCTAATTCTAGCTTTGCTATTGGTGAAGCTTGACAGATGTCTCTTTTCAACCAATAGCAAAGCTAGAATTAGAACCCACGAACAGTTCGCCTCAAAAATAAATCTGAGGAAATAACTATACCCTGTTACTGAATTGAAACTAAAACGAAATTGGCGCCATCTGACACGCTGGTGATCTCTATTATCAAGTAGGCCAAGTGTCGCCAAGTCGATCCCAAACTTCTACAGGTATAAGTGCAAGCACCAGGGTTTTTAGACATCTTACATTTAGCATAGCACAAGCGCTCTCAAATGAAGTTTGGGCGGGAAAGCGCAAAGAGAGTAAACGTTATCTGAATAGGAGGTACTAATAAGCTCTAACCAATCAGAATCTTGTAGCATTAACGTGTCATAGTGACGTACATGGACATAAATACAGGTGGCCAGCGTCAAAGATTATTGTGTTACTCTACTCTTTGCCCGCGTGACATACGGAGTGGTCCAATACACAATCAAGAGCCTGTAACTCTCAGATACCAGAGTGCGGAGTCCGCTAGTCCGCCACTGTCCAGAGAGAATGGTGGCCATGACATGTCCATATACGTTACTATGACTCAGAAATGATCTTTCATCTCTTTCTATTAGTGTCACCATTGTCTTATGGGGAATAGACTCTCCTACTCAGATAACGTTTACTCTCTTTGGGGAAGGCGGACTTCCGCTTCCGTGTAATTAGAGTGTTCTGTGAAAAAAGTACAGAATACTTCTGGAATCCTGTGTTCTGTGATTTTAATTCAATACACAGAACTAAGTTCTGTGTTCGGTTAGAGCTCATCCAGTATTGAAACGACCTGTTGGTAGGTAGAGAGGGGGAAAACACGAGTGGACACGATTTGCTATGCTACGGCGAATCTTCACCAGTGTCTTGCATGCAGCGTTTGAAAGGTTAGGTTTGTTTAATTAATAAATAGGTTGTGCAGTTATTTATTCAACTTTGCAATAGTTTACACGTTACCTTGCCAAAATGCCCAGTGGTAAGTACTATTCAGTAGCGGAAAAAGAAATAGGAGTGTTAGGAAAGTTATGAGTGTAAGTTCTCTACGTCTCGTGAATCGCCTATACCAAATAATTTGGTACGCCTATGGAATTTCTATTAATAGCCACAGTCAGACAATGGCTCGGGTATCTTCGAGAAAAATTGGTTGTTAGGTGGGGGAAGGCCAAAGAAGTCGTTTCAATACTGGACGAACTCTACCAAAATTTTTGATGTGATTTTAAATTTTTTTCTTTTTTCGATGAATTATCGTATATTCAAAGTGGCTCAAAATAAATGCCAAGTGAGAATCCAAAAAACCGTAGGTTCTGATCTGCAAAGTTATGTATATTCCGTAACAATAATTTCTCAAATCACAATTTTTTATCGAAGGTGCCCCTCAATTCAAACTCGATTTGAACTTCACTTGCCTACCTCCCCTCAAACACTAGCGCCAATTGTGGTTGTTTCAGGAATATTGATAGGCAATACTATTTCTTACAGCCCAAACATAAATTCAACTCCCTTCTAAAGGGATGTTTCAGTAACAATCGAAAATACCGTGATAATGAAAATATGGGTATAACATATAAACGAAGACAGACGAAATTATAGTTGACAGTTCGAAACAACTGGTGGTAAAAGTTTTAACTGTGTGAAGTAACGATGCATGCGTCCCACCGAAGGCGCTAGTAGTAAGTTTTTGAATGTGAGGCATTTTCAATTTCGAATTAGGAAAAATATTAAAAAAAAAAAAATCTAAATTTGTTGCTGAGCTTTCAGGTGGTAATCTTCTTGTGCAATCAAAATATTCTAGAACATGCGTATTCTCCAGTCAAATGGTCTATGCCACTTTGTAATGAAAATAATATTGAATTCAACGTAATTCGACTGAATTATAAAAAATCGGAAAGATAGATTTCACAATTTATTATAATTGTGAATTGAAATTGGAAACATTGTAAAATGTGAACAAGTATAGTCACAGATTATACACACAGATGGAAAACTCCACCCAAAGAGAATGAATAATGATCAGAAATAATTCGGCTCAAACGCGTCATAGTGACGTTTAAAGGCATGAGACTCCGCCAATGATGAATGTGGAAGACGGCTATGACATACACGCTTACGTCACTATATGCCTCATGGCATATATAATATATATATATATATATATATATATATATATATATATATATATATATATATATACTACGCTAGATACGACATCATGTAGCAATAGGGAACACGCATTATTTTATTTTGAATTTTCTTTGCCTCAGTTCGGTATTCAGAAATTACATTTTGTGAAAATAATTTCCCGAATCACATTTTTTTAGCGCCAATTGTGGTTGTTTCAGGAATATTTATAGACAATACTATTTCTGACAACCTGAACACAAATTCAACTCACTTTTGATGTGATGTTTCAGTAACAATTGACAATACTAAGATAATAACCCTGACTGAGATAATAAAAATATTATGTCTCTCGCTCTCTCAATATTTTAATGGTTTATGCTTCCTATATAGGCGCATTCAACCAATTGGTAATCAAGGGGGTGTAATGGCTCTACTCTTTGGTAATGGGTCTTGCTCGTGGCAATATCACACCCCTGTGCCGCTTCTTCCGACAAATCTGTTGTCATCCGGCCCGGGTACCGGCGTAGATAAGAATGAGTCTAGTTTATACACATAACTTTTATTAAACTTCACTAAAATGTTATTATTTTTGCGATGCACGTTTTAAACGGCGGGACAATCACATTCCACATTTACTTGACTTCCAACCTGAGAGCGCCACATGACCTCCGCCATGGTCGGAAGTCGAATGTAAAGTGAAATAAAAAAATATTCAATATATAAACGAAGACAGATGAAATTATAGTTGATAGTTCGAAGTAACTAGCGATGAAAGTTTGAACTGTGTCAAGTAACGATGCATACGTCCATCAGAGGCACTCGGAGAACGTTTTTGAAAGTGATGAAAAAATTGGCATTTTCAATTTCGAATTATTATAAACATTAAACATTTCTTGAGTTTATTGCAGAGCTCTCTAGGTGGTAACCTTCATGATCAAATGAAAATACTCTAGAAAAGGGACACATGCGTGTTTTCTATTGTTTGGTATCAGAGGGGTAACTCTGAGAGGGATGGGCACCGATGGCAGTGGTCAGGTTGACGAGAGTCTTATCGATATCTGAGTCAAGCAACATTGGGCGCGTTTAGTACTTGGATGGGTGATTACCTGTCAAGGAAAGTGCGCGTTTAAAGCCCTAACAACTGTAGCGTAGTAGCATATTCGCAGCTGCAGGCATCTTATCAATGAGCACGAGATAAGACGATATATATATATATATATATATATATATATATATATATATATGCCGTCCTTCAAAGATGACTTAAGATGGCGGTTCATAGATGTTGAGCTCGTTAAAGAACCCTTCCTCTGAATTAACAGAGGATTCGGCAAAATTTCTGGTTGGAGGGAGTGTGCTCACCGGCGTCGGTATTTAGCCCTGGTCACAGAAATTGGCCGACGTTAAATAAAGCGATGAAAAACTCTGAGATGGGGTGAAGGGGTCTCTCGCGTACTCTACTCACTGACGTAGCTTCCAGACCAGACGGACAATTCAGTACACTAACCCCCTCCCGCAGACCCATGACATGAATAATTTGAGTACCGTATCCAAAGAGAGTAAACGTTATCTGAGTAGGAGAGCTATTCCCCATAAGACAATGGTGACACTAATAGAAAGAGATGAAAGATCATTTGTGAGTCATAGTGACGTGTTGAAAAAAGACTCTACTCCATGGCCATGGTCTTTATTTTCAAACTCACTAAAAATCTACTACCTGATTATCTGGACCCTTTCGTAACTTATAACAACGAGATACATAATTATAACACCAGAATCACAAATAACTTTTATATTCCTAAACCACGATTGGGAAGTAGTACTAAATCTTTGTTTATCAAAGGATTGGATGACTTCAACAAACCACCCACTGAAGTAAAAAATAGTGTGTCCTTACAAATTTTCAAAAACCAACTGAGAAAGCTAATTCATCCATTAAACCAGTAAATATAATATCAACTAACAACTAGTCAGTATCCATACCCATCTGTAAATCTTGTTGTTTTCTTGGGATGGTTATTTTATATTATTATATTTTTTATCTTATTCTATTTTATTTTAAATTTTATTGTTACAATAATTTTAACTTTTGTATGTCTATATGTTTGAATATATATATATATATATATATGTGTATGTGTGTGTATGTATATATGTGTATATATATATGTGTATATATGTGTATGTATGTGTAGATATTCGTAAACTTGATTTATGTGTTTACTATCATGCACTGTGTATATTTCTTTACTATCAATTTTTTATATTAGGACTTCCTACTTCAAATAAAGATTTCATTTCATATGAACATTGAATGGCCACCATTCTCTCTGGACAGTGGCGGACTCCGCGTTCTGGTATCTGAGAGTTACATGCTCTTGATTGTGCATTGGACCACTCCGTATGTTACGCGGGCCACCTGTATTCATGTCCATGTACGTCACTATGACACGTTAATGCTACAAGATTCTGATTGGTTAGAGCTATTCAGATAACGTTTACTCTCTTTGTACCGTATCTAGCGTAGCATATATGATCTAAGGCTTTGCCGCTTCACAGTTGCCAGTTCTAAATTGTTTTATTTGGCCTTGGGAAAATGAATAATTGATAATTCGCTTTTAAAATCGTATAGTGTTGAATGCTCGAGTTTTGTTATGTAGAATAATATCATTCACTCCTTGAATTTTTTGGCTAATTTTACCATTCAAAATGGAGATATTGCCGTAAACCCTTCAGTTGTATATTTAAAATTATCTTGATGTAGGTCATGAAGGGCGTTATTATTCTGACAGTTCTCCGGTGGCATTTAAGTTGAGGTAGGACTCCATCTCTTTCTTATTTTGTTCGTCTTGTCTAGCCTTCTCCTCTGTGCTGTCCATCCATTTACTTTGATCTAAGAGGAGCATATCGAACATGCGCATTCAGTATCTATGACGTATTCAGATCACATAGGCGTATCGCAGGGAAAAGGGATTGTACTTAAACCCACAAATATTGCTCTTAGTGTGATTAAACTATACTATGTGCAAGGATTAGATAATAATATATAATTTGTATTATGTTCTTTTTTATACACAAATGGCAAATCCCTACCCATTAAACTCTCGCAAATAAAAACTTAGAAATTCCAGAGTCCTTACGTAAAATAATTGATAGATTTTTAAACATAAGCCCCAAATTCTTTTCGGTTTATTTCCTATAAAATTAGGAGTGACGACTTGGAAAAAAGTGATATGTCACGTTGGTTGATGGCCCCCATTAGACGTTATAGCCACTGAACAGTTGGTAGATTTTAGCATTGGAGATAATGAATTTTATTTGTAGAAATCCAAGATGGTTGACGAGTTTTCTGATTTATAAATAACTTACATGAATAACCTATTAGTAATAGACTGTACCGAAGCTGCTATCGCTGCCGCCCGCATAATCACTAGATGGGGCTAAGTATATTTTTGTGTTGCAGATTCAAGTGATGGTGTTGATTTTATCGAAAAGTATATAGGAGATACAAGAAGTTTTAGAAAATGCATCTTCATCCAAATTGATTAGTTTATTACAAAAAATACCATGTAACAAATTACAATGAAACAATCAGTCTTAATATAAGATGATAAAAAATAAAGTGTAACATTCAATTTACAGTCATGATTCACCAGCATCATTACCGATGGGTTTTTGAATATGATCGATGAACGTTAGAATTTGCTTGATCTTCTCTTCTGTACTTTGTTGCGTCATCAGAAGTTCGTCCTGCTCTGATTTCTGATCTCTCAGAGATATGGTGAGTTGGGAATGGCGATTTTGAAGCTGTGTCAGCTCTGCCGTCAAGCACATCTTTTTCTCTTCTAATTGCTTCTTTTCGTTTATTTTTTCTGCAAACCAAATTTGTTCGATATAAATCTCTAAGCATTGGTGTTATTTCTTAACTGGGAGGATTTTTGCTAGTTTTTTCACTCAAAATTGCATTCTGAAAAATATTTAAAACTTCATTCAAAAAAAAAACATCTAAAAAAAAATATGTTTATAATTAAGGTAATAGGAGATATAATAGGTAATTGAGGTTCGTTCAATAGGAGATTTAATAGAACTGGAATTTATCAGATGATCTGAAAACTTAGGCAAGTAGCAAAGTTAAATTATGTATACTCCAGATTTTCACAGACTTCTTGTTTTTGTATGTTTGTTCTCAATTCATTTACCAAATGCTTTATCAGACTTATAAGCATTAAAAAGAAATCTAGAGAGGTCTGGAGTGTATAAAATAACCTGTGGTACTTGTCCAAGTTTTTACACAGACATTTCCCTCATTATTTTTGAACCAGTCATATGGCCGAAATTTCGTTCCGAGAAACAATCACTTCAGTTTTATAGTGATAAATGTCTTCTCGCTGTTTTATACTGATTTTTTTTTTTACAGTTCCAACAGCCAATTAAATTTTGTTATTTTTTGTCATGTTGCACAAATCCAAATCACCCAATCATATCAACATTTAACTGACAACAACACTCCAGGTAGTTTTCAATCACTGTGACACCAAGACTTTAATCATTATGATTCCAAGACTTTGACAGCTTCATATTTCAAATAAATTTCAAAATGTCACGTTTTGGCAATGCAAATTTTCAGTCTATCAAAGCGCTAATTAAGATCATTAATACTACGCGTAGTAATGGATCTTCTATAATAGAAAAAAATAGCCAATCTAATGTTACGTTAAATTTTAATAACTGTACCTTTACCAGTTGTACTTTTGACAAATAAATAATTGTTTTGTTGCGAGTTACTTTATTTTTTTCACAAAAAAATTTCTGACTGAATATCCCTCGGACATTGATAAAAAGATTTTTCTGTGAATTGAAAAATCACCGATAAAAATGAAGTTATTTTTTGTGAATGTCTAACAGAAAACAACTACTTCCCTGGCTAAAGCCACGCTGGACATTGAACTACATCTGATAAATATTCTAAAAAGTCCCTAACTCAAAAGAAAAAATCTGAAATTGAAAATTTGCATTTTCATTCAGATAGTTATTTGATTTTTGTCGACGAAAATGTATTGAAGACCTAGTGAATGCGATGTCTCTCTTGCGTCAATGTTACGAATGATTTCTGGTGAGTACTCTCTTTTGGAAAACATTCTTCTTTGCCTCATTCATCTTTATGAGTTCTTAATTAAGGCTGGAATAGAAAATCAAATAACTATCTGAATGAAAATGCAAATTTTCAATTTCAGATTTTTTCTTTTGAAGATGTTGTGGAGACCATTAAGAGACTTCGTAAACATAAAGCCCCGGGGATCAACCCCATTCTGCTCAAAAATCTGACAAAGAAATCGCTGGTACAATTATTATACATAATTAATGCGATAATTAGATGGCAACATTATCCAAATTGCCTAAAGAAAGTGGAAGTTATCCCTATTCATAAAACAGGTAAAAATAAACACCTTTTGGACAGTTACAGGCCAATCTCCCTGTTGAGCGTGATCGCCAAAGTGGTGGAGTGAATTCTGCTAAAGCGCGTTGCAGGCACTGCTGATAGGCTGAAACTTATCCCGCCTGAGCAATTCGTGTTCAGAAAAGGTCATTCTACGACTTCTCAAGTAGCCCGAGTTGTTCACGGGTTAAAAGAAGCCTATCAAAAGCACCAAAGCACGTTTATGGTCCTGTTGAACACATAGAAAGCCTGCGATACAGTCTGGACAGAGGGGTTTATCGCCAAAATGGCGATTGCACGGATGCCCCTTTACATGGTTAAAGTCCTTGATTCATACCTAACTAATAGAAAATTTATTGTCAGAGCCAATAACGCAAGTTCGGCAGAGTATCCTGTCGGAGCAGGTGTACCGCAGGGTTCCTCCTTGTCACCGATCTTGTATTCTCTGTATTAATTATTATTAATATTATTATTATACAAAGAGCTACAAAATATGTTTGATATAGAAAATAACAACTGTACATGCTCCTCTAATTGGCCTATAAATAGTTTGCTTATTTTCCAACTACAGCAACTGAAATTTCAAATGTCATTAGTAGTCTAAAAAACAAAAACTCCGTAGGGGATGATCAAATAAGCATAAAACTATTAAAACATTTACAAGATGTAATCTCGGAGCCCCTGGCTTACCTAATCAATCTATCATTTGAAACGGGAATCTTTCCTAATGACTTAAAATTAAGTAAAATAATTCCTATTTATAAAAAATTGGATGCTACTTGTGCTGATAACTATAGACCAATGTCTCTGTTAAATGTCATTGCAAAAATATTTGAGCGTATATATCACAGTAGACTCACACATTTCCTAGAAAATTTCAGTATTCTGTCCGCTAATCAATATGGCTTTCGATCGGGAAGATCTACAGAAGGAGCAGTACTTGAATTCATGGATAGTGTGTATAAGTATCTAGACAAGGGACTGACAGTTTCAGGTGTTTTCTTTGACCTCTCGAGAGCATTTGACAGCCTTAATATTGAATTTCTCAAAGATAAATTATACGCTATTGGTATAAGAGGTCCTATGCTTGACTTACTAGGTTCATATCTAACTGAACGCAGATTTTATGTCCAGATAAATAATGAAAAATCTGATATAGTTGATACGGATATGGGCGTACCACAGGGATCTGTGCTGGGGCCACTTCTGTTTCTTATCTTTATTAATGATCTACCCGAATTTATTAACGATATGCTAATAATGTATGCAGAGGATTCCTCGGTGGTGGTTGCGGCACAGACTCCTGAGGAATTGTATCAAAAAACAAAACATGTAGTCAACACGTTTCAGAACTGGTGTAACCAAAATTCGATTAAATTAAATCTAGATAAGACATCATATATGAACTTTAGATACAGTAGGAATACTACATGCATCACCATGTCTGATATTGCCTATGTATCAGAAATTAAATTTTTGGGTGTTCATTTAGATGAGTTTGTGAGTTGGGACAAACACATAGGTCATATCAGTAAGAAACTTAGCTCAGCATTTTATGCCATTGTACAACTAAAAAAAACAATGAATCTGAGTACTCTCATTAGTGTATACTATTCTTTAGTTTACAGTCATCTTTCATACAATGTCTGTCTATGGAGAAAGTATTTATTAAACAGAAAAGAATAATGAGACTTATCTATAATATCCCATATGGTAACACCTGTAGGCATGTCTTTAAAAAGAACAATATCCTAACCCCACCATCTATTTTCATATTAAAAACTCTACTTTATGTTAAAAACAATTCGCATAGGTTTTTAAAACATTCTGATTATTATAGATATTCTAGTAGGAATGCTCATGATTTTGAGATCATCAGACACAATCTATCTCGTACTGAAAAATCCCCGGACTTTCTGGGAATCAAACTCTACAATCATCTACCTCGAGAAATCAGAGAAATGAATTTCACCAAGTTCAAATCGTCTATAAAGCACATATTGACTCAAGGAGCTTATTATAATATAACTGAGTACTATGAATCTAGCTTGCTATGACGGCATAGTGTATGAAATTTTGGTGTATTTTATATTTTATTATCTTATCTTATATGTAAAATATTTTTTTTTGTCTTCTCACAGCATGTGTAGATTTTAAATAATGTTTGCTTATGCTTATGCTTTTAAAACTGACGTGTATATCCATCTACGGATGGCTGCTGTATGCAAATATGAATAAAAATTATTATTATTATTATTCCCGACCTTCGCTCGCACGAATGCAGCCATGCCATGATGATACTGCTATATATGCCCATTCGTTTGCGAGTGGAGTGGCTGCGAAACAGCTCCAGATTCATCTGGATCGGTTGGTTATACTCTATATGAAGAATAACAAGATCAAACTAAATCCGCTAAAAACAGAGGTTATCAACTTCTCGAGGAAACGAACTAATGTGAAGATCCTCGAGAAGTTGAGGGTAAAGAACGACCAGGTTGACGAGAGAATCTCCGTGACATACCTGGGAGTAGAGCTGGACAAGGGTCAGTCATGCATAAACATATCACTTTGTCAAATAAAGAAAATCTTTTTTTGTTTTTTATTAACACCAAATCACAAAGGTATCAGGGTAAAAATCCCTAAAAGCTGAACTTCTTGAAACTGGTTTTGAACATAACTTTTCCAGTATTACATAATTTAATCCATTCTTGAAAAAGTCCTATCATATACCAGTTGCAATAATCAGCACGGGTTGCCCTTTATGCCCCCGCCTAGAGTGTAAAATAGGTCGCTTGGCTATCCACACACCTGCCGTGCTTTCTTCCCGAACCTCACAAGAAGGGAGAAACCAATTATTTGTAAAAATAGTTTTAGTTGTATCTATTAGGCTTAAGTTGAAATGTATTATATTGACTAAATAAATATTTGGAATTTTAATTTGAATTTATACGGATAGGTTGGGTTAATTCCTGGTTAGGAATCTTTTTTTTTTTTTTTAAAAGGCCTGACACAAATATTTTGTTTGATAGTGAAAAATTTATATATATTTTAGGTTTTTGAGTGAGTGAGTTCAAGAGAAGCGAATAATCATTATGAATGAATCTTTAAAACGATTCCTTATTTTGGAACGAGAAGAATTGTAACTTTCCAGGTTGAAAATTCGAATATAATATGAATTCTGGCAGTTTTATTAAGTATGTGATTCGGGAAATATTCTCATCAAATATCATCGAAAAAAAATTACCTCAAGCAAGAAACGTCTAGCTCAGGTGTACTAGAACCCTGTCTCTCTGACCACATCGGCCAGTTCATTCTAATAAAGGATACATTGGCTTCTCACGATTATGTCACCTACCGACCCATCACTCAGAAAGGAACTGAGAGACTGAGAACCTCACTTTCAAATATCGATTGGAGCATCTTCACAAATTCTCACAGCGACGTTAATATACTTTCTGAGTTCTTGACTGAAACTTACCAAAACTTGATTCATGAAATATGTCCTATGAAGAAAATCAAAAACACCTCAAAGCCTCCAGTCCCCTGGTTCAATGAGTCCTTACGCACCATGCGAGAAACAATCTCTTCAGTGAAAACCATTGCAGACTCCAGCACGACCCAATTGACAAACTAGCCTTCAAAATCCTTAGAAAATCATATAGTGCACACTTGAAAAGTGCAAAAAAAGCTGCGCACGATGAATTTTTTCTTGCATTCAAAAATATATCCAAAGATACCTGGAAAATCATCAACTTCGAGGGCAACCGCAAACCCAGAACTCAGGCTGTGACAAAATCACCGAGCATGAGTTTAACATACCGGGTGACACAGGATTTCGGGCCACCCCTGTAACTTCTGCATTTGTGAACGGATTTTTCTGAAATTTGGTACAGTTATATAAGCAACCATTTCGGATTTGATCACATTACAATCCAATATGGCGGACTTCCGGTTTTTCTGGAAATGCCAGTAACTTTGTTTTTTCAAATGGAACACCCTGTATGTGTTCACATATTCAAGTTCAACAGGTCAAAACAAGTCCAAACCTTATGTTAAATGTCATTTTTTTAAAACAATTGAAATTAAAATTGTTTTTTTATTTTACCTCGTGGATAAATGAGATTTGGTCGAAGCTATTCACAATGAGTCGCAAATAACAAAAAAACTAATTTTTTCTGAAAAATTATTTTTTGTGTCATTTATTGATGAATCAATTCAATCACATCACATTTTGATCAAAAATAAAAAAAATTTCAAATGAAACTCCTATGAGCCACCTACCTGTCTCTCTAGAACATTCATTAAGGAAAAAAATTACATATCATTTTTGTATTTCGGTGCAGTAACAAATTGTATACATCCAAAAATCTACAACTAGTTCATGAGTTTCCTTGCAGTTCGAATAATTTTTCAACTTAGTGAGCTGTGGAAAACAACATTTCTGAATCTTGTCAACTAATTGTGTTTCGCTGTCATCTTTCATCTCAACTCTCGAAAATTAGTTAACTTCCGAGAATTAGGTTGGTAGAAATGTAAAATCAAAATTATAGGTTGACAAGAAGTGAACAGGTTGATACCTTATTAATTTTCGGAGAATGTCTTTAAAACAGTGTTGCCGCTTGTCAGTTATACGCTGAACGATACCCACACAGAAAAGAACCCAACAATGGAGAAGATGATCGTAAGTGAGGAGGCAGAAATGAACGTTTTGCTTATGTTGATTTTGATCCAACCGCTTCGACGCGGGAATTGGAATAGCAATGCAATGTAAGTCGAGAAAGTCTAGAAGAATTTTAAAAAAACACCATTATCGTGCTTATAAGTATAACTTACACAATTAGTTGGCAAGATTCAGAAATGTTGTTTTCCACAGCTTACTGAGTTGAAAAATTATTCGAACTGCAAGGAAACTCGTGAACTAGTTGTAGATTTTTTTAATTTATACAATTTGTACTGCACCGAAATACAAAAATGATATGTTATTTTTTCCTTAATGAATGTTCTAGAGAGACAGGTAGGTGGCCCATAGGGGTTTCATTTGAAAAAAATTAATTTTTGATCAAAATGTGATGTGACTGAATTAATTCATCAATAAATGACATAAAAAATAATGTTTCAGAAAAAATTACGTTTATCTCATGTATCCACGAGGTAAAATAAAAAAACAATTTTAATTTCAATTGTTTTAAAAAAATTACATTTGACATAAGGTTTGGACTTGTTTTGACCTGTTGAACTTGAATATGTAAAAATATATAGGGTGTTCCATTTGAAAAAACAAAGTTACTGGCATTTCCAGAAAAACCGGAAGTCCGCCATATTGGATTGTAATGTGATCAAATCCGAAATGGTTGCTTATATAACTATACCAAATTTCAGAAAAATCCGTTCACGAATGCAGAAGTTACAAGGGTGGCCCGATATCCTGTGTCACCCGGTACACTTTACCAGCGTCGCTAGCGAGGGAAACCTTCTGAATTATAAAAACTTTCCTGTGCCTTGTAGTTCATTTTTTTTACCTCCTGTCAGTACATCTGAAGTACAGGAAGCGATTAACATCATGAAGAACTCCAGGAGCTTTGATGCTCATGATCTTAACAGTGCAATACTCAAATCCACTTCGGATATTATTCTGGAACCATTCACTTCTTTGATCAACTTAATTTTCACTACAGGCATCTTCCCGGGAATTTTCAAACTTTCAAAAGTAATCCCAATTATCAAAAAAGGAGACAAATCCACTCCCGAAAACTATCGGCCCATATCAAGTACTGAAGTACAAAAACAAAACTGACCTACAAAATCTATCGGTGGAAATACATTGTGAGATAACGGCTATTCAGCTGGTTGATTTTCAGCTCTTAGTAATCACAATTTATCGTAGCCCAAACGGAGATTTAGAAATCTTCCTAAAAACCTTCAATTTATTATTGAAAAAAAATTTTAACTTCAAAAAAGTTATCATAAACGGAGACTTTAATATACACTTTAATAATAAAAAAAACCCTAAGACTAAAAAATGTACATCATTGATAAGTTCTTTTAACTTTCAAGAAAAAATCCACCAAAAAACGAGAAATGAAAATACCCTTGATAATTTTCTCTTGAATTTTGAGACGGATGCACTCACGAGAGTGTGGGATCCGGGCCTTTCCGACCATAACATTGTTAATATGAAATTAATGCTAAGCAGTGAAAATGGATGTAATAACAACAAAATATATTACAGATCCTACAAAAATGAAAAAAATAAATTTTATTTTTTCCAAAAATTAGAGATGCAAAATTGGGATTTTGTTGATTGTAAGGAGCATAAACGAAATTTTTTTAAAATTTATTGACACTCAAGTCATGCATGGAAAACTGTTTTCCTCTCAAACAAAAAAATAAAAATAACAAACAAAGCAGTAACAAATCCTGGTATACAAATGAGCTCCGAATCATGAAAAATCAATTACAGCTCGTATCAGAATTATGCCAAATTTCTAATGATATGCATATAAAAAATTTAAAAAAAGAATATCAAAAACTATATAAACAAAAACTGAAAATTACAAAAAGAGAGTTTAATAACAGGAAAATAAGGAATTCAAATGATATTAACAAAACATGTTGGGAAATAATAAATGAAGAGAGGGGTAAAACAAAAAAATACCCGGAAATCAAACTAAACGAAAACGACATAAACGACTTTTTTATTAACAAAGCAGACGATATATATCACAATATAGTACAAACCCAATCACCTGTAACCTCTCCATTACCAGGAATTAACCTTTAATGAAACTAGGAATATAATAAATAAAATGAAAAATAAAACCAGTGCTGACTATTATGAGCTAAATATCTTTTTAATAAAAATAATCAAAAATATCATAATCTCACCCTTAACAAAGCTGATAAACGAAGCCATAAAATGCGGAACTTTTCCTGATTGCCTCAAAATTACAAAAGTGATCCCAATACCAAAAGAAAAAAATGCAGAAGAATTGTGTAACTAAGACCCATCTCAATACTTCCCGCAGTCGGTAAAATATTTGAAGCTGCTCTGAAATCGCAGTTAGTAGAACACTTTGAAGTACATAACATCATTCCAGATTACCAATATGGTTTCCAGAACGGAAAATCAACCACAGATGCTGTAATGCAGCTGGTAGATAAGATCGTCATAGGATTTCAGAAACGTGTCCACACAGGAACAGTGTTCTGCGATCTTCAGGCGGCATTTGATTGTGTGTCACATGAAATCCTGCTTAAAAAACTGGAGTGGTTTAAATTTGAGGAAAATTCAATTAACCTAGTTAGATCATATCTATCGGAACACAGACAGTACGTTTTTTTGGATACCAAAGAAATAAAAACGGAGTTTACCAAGGTTCGGTTTTGGGACCAATTCTATACTTAATTTATGTGATTGATTTCAAGACTGATGGTGACTCTGAGATTACGCAATTTGCTGACGACACATCCTTAACGCTCCAAAATACAAACTACGAGGCTATAGTTAATGAAATGAAAGTAGCCGAATCAAATGCTGATAAATGGTTGACAAATAATAAATTAAAACTGAATACAAATAAAACGCAACATTACTTGTTTACACACAAACAACTGCCTATAGATCAAAATGAATCGATCAAATTTCTTGGGTTCCAAATGGATCCAAAGCTCTCTTGGGAATAACATATAGATTTTATTTGCAAAAAATTGGCAAGAGCATTTATGTTATAAGAAGTTTAATGGACATTTCATCTATTGAAACCATTATCACTGCTTATCATTAACTTTTTATGTCCCATATCTCTTATGGTCTAGTACTTTGGGGGCACTCGCCTCATGCAAAAAGAGTGTTTGGACTGCAAAGAAAAGTTTTGCGAGTTATCTTCAAACTGGGTTATCAAGAAGACGTTAAAATAACATTGATTAATAATAAAATGTTTACACTACCTTCTCTTTACGTCTATTCGTGCATAAATTATGTAAAAAAAATCCTCACTTATATCTAAATCAAAACATTTTCATTCACATAACACCAGACAACCACAACAAATTAAAATTGAATTCACAAAACTAAATCACTGCCGTTTTTCGAAAAATTATTATGGTCCTATTTTATTTAATAAACTACCAGAAGATATAAAAAACTTTAAATACAGCTTCGTTTTCAAATTACATGAGGAATATCTGCTTGGAAAACGCTTTTTATAGTATCGACGAATTCTTATCATTTGACTTCAACACCAACTAATATATTTCAAAGTTACAATCTACGTAGACACAAAAAAATTAATTATAGTTTGTATATTCTAGTGAAACAGTAATTTATATTGTAATTGTTCAACTCTCATTTGTTTATTTAGTTATTTATTTAGTGTTTTTATTTATATACTCTTGACAAAACCTTATAATACTATTGTATTTTTTATGGTGAATAAAGGATATTCTATTCTATTCTTTCATTAATCACAAGTTTTTCCAAAATCATCGAAATAATTCTCAAAAACTGGCTCTGCTCATATTTTGAAAACAACAACTTTCTGAACGATTCCCAATTTGGTTTTCAAAATAAACCCTCCACAATTAAAGCACTGCTTAAGGCTGTGGGGGACATAGTCAAACGCACAAATTTGAAGCTATGTGACCTTCGACTGCGTATCACACAATATCCTAATAGAAAAACTTGAACATGTAAGGAATTAGAGGCTTACCCCTTTCGCTCCCACAATCATACCTTGATGACAGATCTCAATGTGTAACAATCAACAACTCAAACTCAGATTTCTTACCTATAAGGCAAGGTGTGCCTCAGGGCTCTACTGGGGCCGTTACTTTTTATTATCTATGTAAACGACCTGAGCTCATTCCTTCCTCCAAATAAATGTATATTATTTGCTGATGACACTTCACTATTCAGTTCAGATGCTAACTATGACACTCTAACTAATTTGTCCCGTGCCACAGAAAAAGCCACTGAAAATTAGTTCTCCTCAAATAAAAATAAATCGCAGAGAATAAAGTTTACTTCAAATCCTAAACAACAAGAGAACGATACTGTGACATTATTAGGTATTATTCTAGATGGCAGCATCACATCGACCTCCTTATTAGAAAACTATCTAGTGCAATCTTTCTCATACGCCAACTGAAACCCATAACCAGTATCTTCACTCTGGAGACTGCATATTTTTCACTTTTCCACTCACAAATTAACTACGGTGTAATATTATGGGAAAACTCAACTATGGCAGACAGCATTTTCAAAAAACAAAAAAAAGTACTCAGGATTCTAGCAAACGCCAGTTATCTCGAACACTGCCGTCCTCTGTTCATAAAATACCGCATTATGCCCCTGCCTTGCCTATATATATTCAGCACCTTATTAGAAATTCATGGAAATACCAAAATCTTTACGACACAGGCTTCGTCTGACTAAGTCTGTAAGGAACTCATTGGAACTAAGACTCTACAATATCCTTCCTGTCAACTGAAAAATTCTCAATTCACACACCTTCAAATCCACCTTTAAAAATTATCTTAATCCATCGTCTTAATGGATTTAAAAGGTTTTCACGACGTTTCGAATGCTTGTATCTGCAATCGTCTTCAGGTGAATACTGACAAGTTTAGGTGCCTTACTTACTAGGTACTTACCAATTTATATGACTGCCGATGCAATGATGCGTGTAATCCCGCCATGTGCAGTGGTGCGTGTAATTTCGCGGTGTGGTGAGTGCGTGAAGTTCGCGCCTCTGCAGTCCGCCAGAAAGAGCAAGCAGTGGTTTCCATCGTTCTTGATCTCAGCGCGTTGACTAAAGGCGTTATTGGCCGATGTAGGCGGCCTCTTTGAACTTTCGTTTGAACCAATGCTCCTCTCTATTAGAACCTTGCGTCGTCCCATGAACTCGATGGTGCTCAGTCCGGCGTGGTCAGCGATTCCCGATTTTGATGTTTTCCACGTTGAGTCCATTTCTTGTGCTCATCAATCTTACCGATACGCCTCTTTGTCTCTCCAATGTAGGAATCTCCGCAATCACATGGAACTTCATAAATGCAATTCTTACTGATTTCATTTTGTTGTCAGGTTTGGTCTTGGTCAGAAACTCCGTAAGTATTGCCAAATTGAAAGCAGCTCTTGATGTTGAACTTGTTTCCGATCCTTCTGATCTTCGGAGACACCTCTGATGTCGGAAGCAGATACTGTTTTGTTGTTGCTCTTCAGATGTCTTCGTTCTCTGTAGTTGTTCCAATACTTCTCCTAGGAGTTTCTTGGGATATCCATTCCGGTGAAGGTCCTCTCTGATGTGGTCTAGATGCCGAATTAGACCACATCAGAGAGGACTTACACCGGAATGGATATCCCAAGAAACTCCTAGGAGAAGTATTGAAACAACTCCAGAGAACGAAGACATCTGAAGAACAACAAAGCACAGTGATCTGCCTTCTGTACATCAGAGGTGATCTCAGAAGATCAGAGATCGGAAACAAGTTCAACATCAAAGCTGCTTCAATCGCAGTATTTACGGAGTTTCTGACAAGACAAACTGAAACAAAATGAAATCAGTAAGAATTGCATTCATGAAGTTCCATGTGAATCGGAGATTCTACATTCGAAGACAAAGAGCGTTATCGGTAAGATGATGAGCACAGAAAGACTCAACGTGGAGAAACGTCAAAATCGGGAATCGCTGACCACGCCTGACTGACACCATCGATTCTATGGACGACAAGGTTCTATAGAAGAGCATTGTTCAACGAAAGTTCAAAGGCCGCTACTCAGCATAACACTTAGTCAACCAAGCGTGAATCAAAACATTGCTAACAGCTCCTGAATTCCGTTACTGTGGCTCACGTGCATCAAACGAAGCCAGTCGCGAAACGGTTTATGACCAGAGTGATTACTTTTCGTTATATTTGTTTTGCTGAAGATTAAACCAACAATTTTTGTTCTATTATGTAATCGCCTATTAAATTAAACTTAATTACCCACCATACCTCCTACTACCTCCACCACATATTTATAACAAAACAGTAATTGAAATTAACTTTTCTCCACCTGGAGAAGTTTCATTAGGTACATTAAAACAAAAACAATATTTCAATGAACAAAACAAAGTAATACACGTTAACATATCACACGTCATTTATGGAAATGTTTTCATATCAATTTTTGTATATACTGCCGATTATAAAAAAAATATATATATTATGGAATCTTCTTCAATTTGAATTGCATATCTCGTCAAACAGAAAAATTAATTATTATCCTTCTTTTTTTTTTTTGAACCAATCCTTAGATATCAAATATTCCTATAGGTGATTGAATTAAATGCGGATTAAATAGGCAGGGATTTTAGCCATTACATGTTTAATATTCCATAAAACAAATTCAATAAAGAAAATTATTTAAATTATTCCAACTCAATGACCAGAATAATTTAGATAATTCTCCTTTGTTTGTTTTATTGAAAATTAAATAGGTAATTTAATCTTCTATTTAACCACCTATTGGAATATCATAAATTACTTTTTTCCACTACCTGCTCTACTTATTCATCATCATGTTTGTTGAGTTTATCTTCACCTGAGGAAGCTATTGCGTAGCGAAACACGTGTCAAGGTTTTGTAAATCCAATGCAGTGAAAATCATTCAAGAAGTGTCTTTTGTTTACTTGAATTATTATTTTCTTACATGATATAATTGATAAAATTATCTTCAAAGAATGTCAAATGTCATTTCTTCTTTTTCCATTTGAAAATAACAATTTGCTAATCGAGAATTCGGCAACAGAAAAAAAAGCACAATTAGCCATACCATCGACGGTTCTAACCTGTAACCTCGCTAGGCGTGATGTAAGACACACTCATTCCGGAAGGCACGTTTAAGGAACCAACAGTCCTTGTTTCCTTTGTCAAGCATTTGGGACATTGCCGTGGGGTGTGGGTCAAGGGACGGTTGTGACAACTTATATGGAATCCATTGGAACAGACTTCGCAAATAGACAGGACTCCTGAAATGAAAAAAAAAAAAAACCTAAATTCAAACTGAACTAGGACATCATTTCCGAAATCTTATTACTTTTGACGAGCAATTCTTGTACATATATATATATTTCGTTTATCTCGGAAACGGCTCTACCGATTTGGATGAAATTTTGTATTTAGATAAGGTTTTGCTTTCTAAGTTTATCTATATAGACGTCTTTCGAGAAAAAAACGCGATTCTACACAAAAAAAAAATTACGAATCGATAGAACGATCACTATCTGCTCTCGTGCTAACAATGTATAGCGCCATCTAGTAAATTTTTGAGGTACTTGCACTGTTTCTGTTGGATGTTAGCCTACTGGTACCTTTAAATTTTGTGAGATGGCGCTATATGACATTATCCAAATACGGATAACCTTAGCGAGTGACTTTATCGAATTTGGGCATTAAATCAATGTTTTTCTTTGGTTAGTCCAAGGAACTCATACGGTTTATTTAAAATGTGTATTTGTAGCTAACCTGTGCACTAGGTAAGATTGCAAAATATTAATATGTAATAAGTATGTGACTGTTATCTAAATAAGCATCTCCGAAAAAACACGATTTTACAGAAGAAAAAAAAACGCCGAGCTAAAGCTCGTCCAGGTACTATATATAATAGGAGTAACAGGGGCAGTCATATCCATCACTTTCTAACCGCAAAGGTAACTTTTAGAGCTCTGAAAATACCAGGGATGGAATACGATATTATGTTGTAATAGTTTTTGAGGTATTGTGCATATAAATTATAAATAATTCTCAAACCCAGTCATTTTTGCCCTACGCACTTCATTTGTGCTTATTTTACCACGTTTTTATTATCTCACTTATGTGTCTGTCTGGTACAAATCTTGGAATCGATTTTGAACTAAGTTCCCGATGAGTTAAGAGACCTGAAACTTCGGAAATAGCTGAGAACTGGATGAGGATACAATATTAACTCGTTTTCTTGTCCATCTGTTTGTTTTTTACGGACCACAAAAAGTGAGGTTAGGATCTCTCCATACCGGTAACGAGCGGACGTTGTTTTGAACCGACGAAACCAAAAAGGTTCTCTAGTCGACGCGTATATTTTTTTTTTAATGTATGATCACGCATATCTTTTTACTGAGACGTCCGATTCCGATAATTCTTTTTTCAGTGAATAGGGAGTACTTCAAAGTTGGTCCCATTTGAATTTAAAAGATGAAATCCACCCCTAAGGGTAGCAAAATGAAGGATATTGATCACTCACCCCCTGAATTCTGGTCCGTTAACCGATTCTACCAGGCATAACTTTGTACTGGGATCTCGATTTGGATGATTCTTTTTTTATCAGATGGGGTATACCTCATAGTTGATCATATTTGGATTTCGAATGGAATTATCCACCCTTACGGGTAGAAAAATAGGGGATAATTGATTTTTCACTTGTGAACATTGGCACACATATGTAGTTGACAATGACAGATCGCTAATGTCATTATTTTTGTTGTCCTACATCCGTCACAATCATTATATTCTATGAGAGGATGGAATGATATACAAAGTAATGAAATAAACTAACCAGAACAACAAAAATAATTTGTATTACAAAAAATAGTAAAAGTAGATAATCATATTATTTAACTGGTAATAGTTGAAGTAAGGTGGGTAAGTAAGTATTTTGGAAGTAATAAAAAAACAAGTAGTTAGTGATTAGTAGATTTCAGCCACAATAAAAACTTTTTAACAAAAAATTAAACCGCAAAATACGGAACTGAAAAGTAAGAAATAAAATAAACCTTCTTAGTCTCAATAACTAAGCTCCTAAACTAATGTAAGTAACTAATTTTGAGTCGGCACCAAACAAACAAGCAAATGAATTAAGTAAGGCGTAAAATGATGGCATCGAGTTGGGCGGTGACATTCTGATAATTTTGTTGAAGTAATTTAATGATCTTCGTTGATTGTTTGTTTGGCGCCGTCTCAAAATTAGTTACTTACATTAGTTTAGGAGCTTAGTTATTGAGACTAAGAAGTTTTATTTAATTTTTTAGTTTTCAGTTCCGTATTTTGTCGGTTTAATTTTTTGTTAAAAAGTTTTTATGCGATCTAGAGTGTGCTCTGCGATATTGAACCCTATTGCGATTCTCGACCTTACAGGCATCGCGCACGGGAGAAAGTGAGGTTATAAAATCTAAAAATCTATTAAAGTAACAATTATTTCACAAAAAATAGATGGAAATCTAAACATGGGTGACAAACAAACCAAACGAAAAATCCAACGAGAAAAATCCAGTAACCAATGGAAATCAAAAAGGAAAAGATGAAGAATAAGAACTTTTTAACAAAAAATTAAACCAAGGAAATACGGAACTGAAAAGTAAAAAATTAAATAAACCTTCTTAGTCTCAATAACTAAGCTTCTAAACTAATGTAAGTAACTAATTTTGAGTCGGCGCCAAACAAACAAGCAAATGAATTAGGTAAGGCGTAAAATGATGGCATCGAGTTGCGCGGTGACATTCTGATAATTTTTTTGAAGTAATTTAATGATCTTCGTTGATTGTTTGTTTGGCGCCGACTCAAAATTAGTTACTTACATTCGTTTAGGAGCTTAGTTATTGAGACTAAGAAGGTTTATTTTATTTTTTACTTTTCAGTTCTGTATTTTGTCGGTTTAATTTTTTGTTGAAAAGTTTTCATTTTTCAATTTTTTGTGGCTGAAATCTACTAATTACTACCTACTTGTTTTTTGATTACTTCCAAAATACTTACTTACCAACCTTACTTCAACTATTACCAGTTAAATCAAATCAAATCAATCAAATCAAATCAAATATGCTTTATTATCAAAGAACATAATTCTTATTGACAAAGCCAGTGTAAATATAAAAACTTATTAGTACGTATACTTATAAAAACACATACATTAGTAAAACAAAACAAAAGGTGGCATAAGCATTTACAGTCACAATTAAATTTATGAAATAGTCACACAATAAAAACATGTATATAATATAGTTGTAGGTGTACACACCGTCACACAATTGTAAGATTAGAATGTGATACAAATTACATAAAACATTTTTTTTGAGCTATAGCTGATCACAGTAAAATTCCCCTAAATTATAGTATGCTTTAGTGGCAAGCATACTTTCCAGGACTTTCCTGAATTGTTTGTCATCACATACATTTTTTATATTTGCTGGTAGGTGATTATATATCTTCAAGTTTTCATATATTATCGAGTTTTTTATAAGTGATGTTCTTGGAATAGGTAATCTCAGATGAAAACCATTTCGTGTGTTGTGTCTATTAACATTCACTGTATTTTTATATTTTTTATGGACTAAACAAGCAGTCTCCAGTACAAAAAGGCAAATAACTGTCAGTATTTGTTGATTTTTGAATAGTAATCTACAGTGATCTCTCGGTTTTGCACCACACATATGACGGAGTGCTCTTTTTTGTAGAACAAAGCCTGAATTTAACAGCTGAGAGCTACAGAATCCCCAGAATGCGATACCATATCTTATATGGGACTCAACGAGTGCCGAGTATGTTATCGTTGCTAGTTAATATAATAATATGATTATCTATTTTTACTATTTGTTGTAATTGAAATTATTTTTGTTGTTCTGGTTAGTTTATTTCATTACTTTGTATATCATTCCATCCTCTCATAGAATATAATTATTGTGACGGATGTGGAATAATGACAGTGGCGATCTGTCATTGTCAACTACATATGTGTGTGCCAATGTTCACAAGTGAAAAATTCATTATCCCCTATTTTTCCACCCGTAAGGCTAGATAATTTCATTCGAAATCCAAATATGAGGTATACCCTATCTATCAAAAAAAGAATAATCCAAATCGAAGAACCCAGTACAAAGTTATGCCTGATAGAATCGGTTAACGGACCAGAATTCAGAGGGTGAGTGATCAATATCCTTCATTTTGCTACCCTTAGGGGTGGATTTTATCTTTTAAATTCAAATGGGACCAACTCCGAAGTACACCCTATCCACTGAAAAAAGAAATTATCGGAATCGGACGTCTCAGTAAAAAGTTATGCGTGATCATACATAAAAAAAAAAGGGACAATATATATACGCGTCGACTAGAGAACCTCCTCCTTTTTGGTTTCGTCGGTTAAAAAAAAAAAAAAAAATATATATATATATATATATACGCGTCGACTAGAGAACCTCCTCCTTTTTGGTTTCGTCGGTTAAAAATTTAAGGCTCCAAAAAATAGGCAAGAGGAACAAACATATAAAAAATCCGAAAATAGAACAGAAGAACATTCCCAGAAAATCCGGATATGCAGAAGGGAAACAGAAGGGAACAATGAGCGACATAGAGTTGAATGAAATGAATAATTATTTAGATATTTTTTTTTTCAATATAGCACGTTTATTATAACGGACTAAAAAGTATATAAATAATTATTTCAATATACCACGTTTATAAAGCGGACTAAAAAGTATAAAATAATTATGTAAATAAAAAAAATCATAATATACCACGTTTATAAAACGGGCTAAAGTATAAAATCATTTGTCCTAACCCCATACAGATTTATATCCCAATACAGATTCCTAACCCTATAGAGATTGTCCTGAATGAATTTTAAATAGTTGTAAGATTTAAAACGAAAAACGTGGGGCGCATGCAATAGATAATTGATGCATGAATAGTTTACCTAAGTCACTAACAATTTTATTGCACTGCAAATGATATGAAGTGTTATGTTAGTTTTCTCAATGATAGCTTCTCCCTACACTCTTATCTATTGCACGAGCGCCATGTTTTTAGTTTTAAATCTTAGTTTCATAGTTATTAAAAATTCATAATCACAAATTTGAGACAATCTCTATGGGTTTAGGAATCTTTTTAGTCAGTTTTAAAAATGTGGTATATTAACACGTTAGTCGCCATGTGAACCGGCCTTTTGTTCTCAACTCAAAGAGCCGCCCAGGCCCTATGACATGACATACGGGCTTCCTTGCTTTCAGACAAATTTTTATTGTCTCATTTGGGCGATTAACGTGTTGAAAAAAAATTATATCTGAGAAAAAGTTGACACCAACTAAGTACTCTGTCTCAAAATAGATTCAGGAAAGCACCTTATATACTATTTTTTCAGTTCCTTACCTGGTTGTTTGCACACGATGCAAATCTTCGAATCCGGTGACGAACCCCCAGGGCTCACCCTTTCGATTATGAGCCCACTGGGCAGGTTCGGGATAGACGGAAAAGTACTAAACACTGTCCTATTGGAGGTCTGTTCTGATTTTTGAGGTGGTGCCGTTGTCGTTCCTGAAAGTGGCGGGGAATTCCTTTCCTGCCGCTTCTTCACCGACTGACGCGTGTGAGGCGGTGAAATTGAGGAAATTAAGAAGGCATTACGCTTGCGTTTCTATAACAACAAAAAACATTTTTTTTCAGGTTTTATTTTTCGTTCCAAATGGTATCTCACCAAAACATTGTATTCTCTTGCCTAAAAGTTTATTTTTCACCACGAGTTTTAACAAAGTCCTTTCCAAAATTTGAGTGCTGAAGTCAAACAGGATTGAAAGATAAGTGCCATGTGAAGTGGAATGAATAGAAAAAATCGAATTAAACGGTTTTCTTCACATAAAGGATTCAATATAAAATTGAACCAGAAAATGGTAGATCTCAGGTAAAAAACAACTACTTTCCTGGCAAATACCAAACGTGAATGATATCACCTGAAATCATGTACTTCCATATAATATCAATGGTCATTGAATGCAAATGTTTCTTTCGATAAGATCGATTATGTTTAATTATGTCGTTCCTAACAATCCATACGGTTTCAGTTGCCCTCATCAGTGAGTATCAACAGCCAGGTCAAGGACTCTGGCGAAGTGAACAACGAAACAAACCATCATCGAGCTTGTAACACCTATAGATCGCCAGAAAGAAAACTTTAACGGCGGTATCCAGTGACAGAAAGAAACACTCGAATCTCACTCGATAGGTTTCTAAAAGATTCCTTTCGTAGGAAGCGTCTGCATAGTGAAGATAGTATGTGAAGTGGAATGAATAGAAAAATCGAATTAAACGGTTTCTACATAAAGGATTCAATATAAAATTGAACCAGAAATGGTAGATCTCAGGTGAAAACAACTACTTCTGCATATAACGTTGAAGTATATTCACCTGAAAATCCATGCATACTTCCATATAATATCAATGGACATTGAATGCAAATGTTTCTTTCTGATAAGCTCGGATTGTTAGGTGAACACGACATAAATTAAACATAATCGAGCTTATCAGAAAGAAACATTTGCATTCAATGTCCATTGATATTATATGGAAGTATGCATGGATTTTCAGGTGAATATCATTCAACGTCTCTGGTATTTGCCAGGAAAGTAGTTGTTTTTCACCTGAGATCTACCATTTTCTGGTTCAATTTTATATTGAATCCTTTATGGAAGAAACCGTTTAATTCGATTTTTCTATTCATTCCACTTCACATGGCACTTATCTTCACTATATGCTAGACGGGCTTGCCACCCTACTGAGAAGGAATCTTTATTTAGAAACCTATCGAGGTGGGAGATTTTCGGAGTGTTTCTTTCTGTCACTAGGTACCGCCAGTTAAAGTTTATCTTTTCCGCGATCTATAGGTGTTACAAGCTCGATGATGGTTTGTTTACGCTGGTCTCACTTCAGCCAGAGTTCTTTGGACCTTTGGCTGGTTGACTACTCGACTGATGAGGGCCAAGAAGCCTGAAACCGGTATGCGATTGTTAGGTGAACACGACATAAATTAAACATAATCGAGCTTATCAGAAAGAAACATTTGCATTCAATGTCCATTGATATTATATGGAAGTATGCATGGATTTTCAGGTGAATATCATTCAACGTTCTGCGTGGTATTTGCCAGGAAAGTAGTTGTTTTTCACCTGAGATCTACCATTTTCTGGTTCAATTTCATATTAAATCCTTTATGTGAAGAAAACCGTTTAATTCGATTTTTTCTATTCAAACAGGATTAACTCCAGTGTGTTGAAGTAGAAACGTAAAAAAACAACATTTTATGACTTGCATCAAACTCAATCCCAATTTGTTTGGCAATTACATTTTTGAAAAACCTGTCTTGAGAAAAGTGATTCAGTTGAAGATTGTCGTAAACTCTCTGATCTACAATGCTGCCAAAATATACAACAATCTGCCACTGAACATAAGAAACATCGAAAACTATAACCTATTCAGATCTGCTGTTAAAAAAATTCTCCTAGAATTAGTAATTTATGAAATAGAGGAGTTTTTCCATACTACCTTGATATAAGCACACCTAATGACATTAGTTTACTCCATAAACTGTTTTCAACTTCTAACTACTTTCACCTACTGTACTCTATTTTTACTTTTTTTTTTCTAACTTATACTGTGATGCCTATTACCATTTATATAGTTCTAGCTTAATTTTAGTGTGTATGTACATGTAATTATACAATTATAACACAACTCTATTCAATGTTTTATATCTATTCAATGTTTTATATTATATATTTTTTATAATTATCTGTGAAATCTAGCAACTTTGTATGAGAATGATATTATAGCTTTGTCTATAAGAATTTTTGTTCTTCCGACAATAAAGCATACTTTGATTTGATTTGATTGATGGCCAAAGTATTTTGTGCTTTAAGAAACCCATGAATTTTTATCATATATCTCTATCAAACACATGTATTTCAATTTAAGAGCAAATATTGTACAAAAATAAAAGAATGTTCCATTGATTTGTTTGAAAATATGAACAGGGCGTTGAAAGTGAGAATTTGCATTTTTATTTAGATTGCTATTTGAATTTCTATCCCATTCTTAATTAAGAACTCATATAGATGAATGAGACAAGGAAAAATGTTTCCCAAGAAATGCAAATTTTCACTTTCAGATTTTTTGTTTTAAAATATCTTTCAGATGTAGTTCAATGTCCAGTGTGGCTTTAGCCTGGGAAAGTAGTTGTTTTCTGTTAGATATTCCCAAAAAAGAACTCCATTTTTATTGAGGATTTTTTCAGGAAATGTTTCTATTCGATATTCAACTGAGAATGTTTCCCTTTTCAAAAGTTCCATAATCATGATTCAACCAATTCATATTTGTATAAAAAAAATCTATAATTCTTCCAGCGAATATACAATAAATGATTTGTCACAAACATGTATTTTATGACGAACCAATCTTCCAAAAAAAATCAGTTGTGGGACACCCCAGAACTTGACCGGCACGAGCCTCGTGAGAATGGAGTTATTTTGAAATAAGACATTGATAAAACATTTTTAGGGCTGTACGAAGTCAATTTGATTCGTCAATTCATCAGTCAATTGACCAAGTGAGAAATTTGACCCCAGTCCTGCACCAAACGCGGGTTGTCCTAGTCAAAGCCCAGGCCATCTCGGATGGTAGGTAATGCCCAGGAGAAAAATTAAACATTCGTAGCGCCTATCTGGGAAACGGAACAAAGCTCCAATTGCAGACTTAATTTGATTTCTTTGTCGTGTTGCTCCCTGCCGAATTTAGTTCTAATCCATCAGATATAATTTGAATAATTGAATGGCAAAGTTTTTAACTTTGATATTTTTTAATTTTTGACAGATGTCAGTTGGAGAAATAATTTTGACTGTTCTGGATACAGTTTTTCAAGGGCTTTCAAATGACATATTGAAGTCAAGTTCCGTGCGCTATAGTTTCTGTAATTTTTTAATAGTGACAGATGACAGCCACGCAGATGATGGTCGCATTCGAGGCAGAAAATGTATCCTCATACCAAACGGTTCGGCAGTTATCGTGGAAGATTACAGTCGGACAGACTTGCTCTGGAAATGGTCTCAATCATCTCGGGGGACCTCAAAACGAATATTTCCGTCGATATCTCTATTATTTTTTTTCATACAATTACATACTTGATCACGGGGGCCGGTCAAGTAAACGGAAAGAAACGGCACACACTGTTAATTAGTTTATTCCCATTCAGCCTGTATGGTAAAAATAAAAAGTGTAATATCCAAAAATGAATTTCTTCCCGAATAAGTATTTGAATTCAAAGGAAAAAAAATGCAATAAAATATTCTCCTTTGAAAATAGCAAGTCACATTCTACAAATGTTTTTAAACCAGTGTCCTTAATAAATATATGCCAATATTACAAATAAGGGGTATTTTGAGTAAGAATAAATACAGGAACAATTTTATTTGATTTTTCAATGAGATTCCGATGGAAATCACGATATAAAGATGAACTTCAAAGCAAGAGAAAATCAATGTTTTTTTTTAAAAAAAAAGGTTCTTCCATGGCTTGTAAAAAAATTCAAGTGACTGACCTTGATCCCTTTAAGCAAAATACAAAAAACAAAAATAAATAAAAAATAAGCAAATACATACATTGTGGGTCAAAAAATCCCAACCTTTATTTCCATACAAAAATTGAGGGTTGGCTGTACTACGCCTTTTTCGTTCCACTCTCCTGTTTTGCATTTCCTTGTACATTTCATGAGTGCCCAGGCAAAAATAGTTGAGGAATTCAGACTGCGATATGTCTTGTGGCTCAACCGGATGGGCATGGTATTCGGGTGAAGAATGGGCCGATAGGATTTCGTTGGAATCATCTGAGAACGAGGTGGCAGACGCAGAACGCACTACACTGGAATATGAGTAAATAATATGAATGTATTTTGTAAATGAATCAATACATTGTATGAAAAATTGGATCCTAATGTAAAGTAGTCAAAGAGATGAACATTGTTTCTCCCATAAATATTCCATATTTTTACGTGTTGAAGTACAGGCAACAAATTGTAGTCCACAGAAGAAGAAAAAATTAGTGTACCTCAAGGCTCAATCCCGTGACCTGTTCTCTTTATAATTTACTCATTTCCATGAATGGTGTTCGTTCAATGGACTACTAGTAAATTTATCAATAAATTTCTTCATGGTATTCACAATAAAAAATATAAATCGTGACAACAATTTTTTCATATATGTGATTCATAAATCAATACAACAGGTAAACTCCATCAAATTTCTAGGTATCAAAATAGATCAGAAAATGACATGGAAACCTCAGATAAATGATTTAACAAATAGATTAAGTACAATTTGCTTTATCATTAGGGAAGTGGAGGGCACAATATCATTAGACACATGCAAACTGCCTAATTTGGATTAGTGCAATCAGTGATGTGGTGTGGACTGCTTTTTTGAGGAAATTCAGTAAAAATGAATAAAGTATCATCATGCAAAAAAGATTAATCAGATGTATGACCGGTGTGCCTTCTAGAACTGCCTGTAGAAACTTATTCACACAACTATTAATTCTAACAATTCCTTCACTTTGCATATTATATTGATCATTATGAACATAAAAAAAGAATAATAACCTAACAAAAAGATGTATTCTAAATAAATATAGATTGAGTTTCCATATATAATATGCCAGGGAATCAAATGTTACAATCGGCTTTTAAGTATGTTTCCCCACTTATGCTCGGTGAGTTCAAATGTGCTGAAAGAAATCTGAAAAATCAGACATTTTACTCCACTCATGAGTTTTTAGAATCTAAATATTAGATAGATTTGTTTGAAAATATGAACCGGATGTTCATAAAATGTTGAAAAGGAAAACATTCTCAATTGAATAGAAATATTTTTCTGTGAATTGAAAAATTCACGATAAAAATGAAGTTATTTTTTGTGAATATCGAACAGAAAACAACTACTTTCTCGGCTCAAGCCACGCTGGACATTGAACTACATCTTTGAAAGGACCATAACTCAAAAGAAAAAATCTGAAAGTAAAAATTTGCATTTTCTATTCCAGTCTTAATTAAGAACTCATATAGAATGTTTGCCTTTTCAACATAAATATTAGATAATTTTACTATAATTATATGTATTTTAATACTCTAGATTTAATTTTAGGGCTGTATTTTAGATTAATTTGACTCCAATTATTTGTATTATATTTGTATTTCAAGTATTTGAACTTATAATCATAAGTAAGTCTGTTGAGTTTTCTCCTTTGGGACTAAATAGTCCAATAAGTTTCGCATGTATATTGCTTTGTATGTGTATGTAAAATTTTAGTGATGAATAAATTATATTCTATTAAGAAACCTTACTCAGTTCTGAAAATAACTAGTATTAGTAGTATAGCAAATAACTCTTATAACTCGTGAAAACAAACGACACTGAACCATGCTAATTGTGACAGTACATTCTACTTTTTTGCTAACATGACAGGTTATAAATGTCAAAAAACAGTTATTTCAAAGTGTCACTCTGAAAGAAATGTTTATAACATTTTTCCATCTTTGCAAAGTGAGATTGCTTCTAGAAAATGTGTTTCCCAATTCTTCGTGAAATAGATTTTCGTCAACATAAATGTATTGAAGACCTTGTGAATGTGATGCCAGTCTTGCATCAATGTTAAAATTATTTTTGGTGAGTGCTCCTTCTTGAAAACATTTTTCTTTGTCTCATTCATCTATATGAGTTTTTAGTTAAGACTAAAATAGAAAATTAAATAACAAACTGAATGAAAATGCAAATTATTACTTTAATTTTTTTTTTGAGTTAAGAGTCTTTTAAAAATATTATCAGATGTAGTTCAATGTCCAGCGTGGCTTTAGCCAGGTAAGTAGTTGTTTTCTGTTGGATATCACAAAAATATAACTTAATTTTTATCGTGGATTTTTCAATTTACAGAAAAATATTTCTATTCAATACTCAATTGAGAATGTATATCCCTTTTCAATTTGCTGAATTTAGACACTAGATGGCGTTTTGCCATAATGAGTATGCCATGTTCTTCAACATGTCAAGGGCTAACTTCATTTATAACTAGTATTCTCTTATTAAACTAATAAATAAAAATATTTTCATTGGATTTCAAAGCACTGTCAAGTGTTATATTTAATATCATAATTGAAGATAAAATGACCTAAATGTCAACTTACATGTTCTGTTTTCTTGCTCGATTTATAGCATTTGTAAGATTAAACCTTCTCTCCTCCAATCCATGTTTAATCAAATTGGTCTTCAATGACTTTTGATAAGCTTTATACTCATCTCGCAACCTATCCAATAAATTTTTCTGGAATAAAAAAGTATATAGTATATACCTACACAAAATATACCAAAATATATTCAATCAAACAGTAATTTCTTTAACTTGGTTAATAAGGAATATATGATACCGATCATTCAGTAAGAAATATAGAAATGTTACGTTGACTCACCTGCTCAAGTCCAATAGTAATAATTTCTTCTTCTGCTTTGTTGACTTCTTTTTGAAAATCAACATTCTGTAAATAAAATCGTATAATGAATAAGGTAAAAATAATATATTGGAAAATATACTCACATATGGTTCTAATTCGAGTCTCGCCAAGGCATTCTACAAAAAAATGGTAAAATTATGAATAATTCAACTAAAAAACAGGAATGTTCCAAAATATACAGATGAAGTAATATATTGAATAGGCAGGAACAGAAATTATTATCGCTATAAATATGCTTTAAAATACATAACGCATATTTAAATTACCCAAAATTTTTTGAGGCAAATTTCAATTACAGCAGTTCCCATTCGTTTTTGAAAATCAGCAAATTTAAAGCTACTAATAGGCCTAATCGGGTTGAAGCATATAGTGACATAGTTTGCCTCATATAGATATATTGATTTGTTTGATAATATAAACAGGGCATTAATAAAATCAGATGTCTTCCATCGTTCAAGATAAACCTCCTTTGAAGATATTCATGTTTGAAAGGGAAACATTCTCAATTGCATATATAGAAATATTTTTCTGTGAATTGAAAAATCCACGATAAAAATTAAGTGATGTTTTGTGAATAGAAAACAACTACTTTCCCGTCTAAAGTCACGATGTAGTTCAATGTCCAGTGAGGCTTTAGCCGGGGAAGTAGTTGTTTTCTGTTAGATATTCACAAAAAATAACTTCATTTTTATCGTGGATTTTTCAATTCACAGAAAAATCTTTCTATTTAATATTCAATTGAAATGTTTCCCTTTTATCTTATATAGATATTTCTGATTCAAGTCGTTAGTCAAATATTTGTCAGAGAAAATATTGATTTCTAAATCAATGTACCTATTGATGATATTGGTATATGCGGGTATATTATTACATATCCTCAAGAATAGACACATAATAAATATTCCGTTGAATAGACAAAAAAGATCCCAATAATCAAATTTAAAAAAATTCAACTTGCAATTCATATCAAATTATGTACCTAAGTAGGTATTCTATTTTGAAAATTTGGAATTTTGTGTTGACTTCATAATCTACATTTAATATTCCCAATGGAAATGTAGGCCATCACCTAATTAGTATATTTATGACTTTTAGTCATGCTCCAAGATTGTAAATAACAAATAACAGAAAAAGAGGAAGGACAATGTCCCTCACGGGATTGGTCATTATGTAGTAGTAAATAGTCAACCTTCAGGACGGTATGCAAATTCACAGCCAATTCATCTTATATTATTCTAAAGATATAACAATTATTAGGGAATAGGGCCAACCAATAGAGATGAGATGGATACAGCCAAATATAACTCTATTCGATCCTTCCATGTTATAATAAATCCATACTTTATATAATAATTTCGATATGACGTCAGTTTTTTGTTCCTTTAATTGTTACTCTCCCGTTATTTTGATTTTTATGTTATGTTCCCGTCCCCAGCGCCAAATTAGCAACTTTTGTACTAACTTCAAGGCGTAATTGTTATCAATTATATACATTTCTCATCATATTAAATATCATTATTTGTTACAAGACAGATAATATCGATTCCATGGTATAACAGATATTAAAGGATGACTACCTAGTAAATCAAGCTGATTCTTTGTGTGATGATTTACACTTAACAAAAAAGTTTAAGTAAATATGATCAGAATGACCGAGAATTCCTTTCAAGATATATCGTGAAGTTTTGGAAAGTAGCCAGTCTTTTTTTATATTGATGAGGGACGTAAAACTCCAGAAACCAATTTTTCAAGGAACACGGAACGCATCCACGGAACTCAAGAATAGCCACGTCTTTTATTCAATACCGACGCTTGGAATCCCAGTCACTCCACCCAAAAAATATTTTTTTTGACTTTTTGAAAACTGAAATTGATTGAAAAGTTTTGGGGTATTACCTCAAAACAATTCCTCAATTGATAAACATGAATTTTTTATTGGCGAAATTTTATAGAAATAATTTTAGCACATATTTATAAAATATATAGAAATTCAAAGATTACGTGAAGACAAAATAGGTGCAAGAACGTTAAAAACTTACCTGATGATTACAAATTGCAGTTTTCAGCTGGGTCTGATTCAGTTCGATGTCACATTTTAATTCTTTAGTGACTTCCATACCATTCATTTTTATTCCCCAACTGTTCAAAAGCTTTTATTTGATACTTTCAAGAACCCAACCATCTCAATTCACAGAATTATAATATAACTTCATCGGTTGGTTGTTGGTTGGTCCGATCACGATCTATACTCAATGTGAAACAGACAGAGAAACTCGATCGAGATACGAGACAAGGGGAAGGCATGAGCGTCGACCTTTCGCGAGGTAAAAGGGGTTACCAAAACACGTTTAATATTATAAATGTTCTTTTTGATATCTAAATTATATGAATATTTATTAAGAGTTATCAATTTTCATATAAGATATTTCACGTTGATAAAAAAAACCGTCTCAATATTACAGGAATTTGATTTATATAATACTTCAATCGTAACTGGAAAAAAGGTCGATGTATAGGAGAAGGTATTTAAAAAATTTAGATTACCATGTATTCGGCAAATTTTTCAAGTATTTTTGTGGCAAATAAATCCACAATGGAGTTTATTCAGAGATTTAAATGAAAATTTTCAAAAAATGGGTAAATAGATCCCTTCACTTAACAGGGGCGGTCATATGAATCACTTCAAGGGGGTATCTGTGGTTGGAAATTTTGCATGTTTAGTACTCACAAAAGAGTAACCGACATTTTTCTCTAGGGGATTTTTGGGAAAAACTGATTCGGAAAACAAAAATCTATACATTTTTTTTCATTGAAAAATGTACTTTTTCAAAAACCAACTATATATTCATGAATGTTTTATGCAATACTTCACAAAACATGATTCATAAAATTAATTAACTGATGGCTTTCACAAAAACAACAAAAATAAACTGAAAAAAGCTAAAACAATAGAAAAAAGAAATGAAAGTTGCAGGAATAAAACAACAATGATAAAATACAACATTCATAGTGATCAAATTCTAAAATAAAAACAAATATTTGGATTAAGAATTATTCAAGAGGTCTGAACAAGTGAACATATTAATATTACATACACGGATCCTTTTTTACAAATTTAGGTTGTGCATGGATACTTAATTTCAATAGTTTAGGTATTATATGGATCCTTTATTCCAAATGTAGGTTGAGTATGAATCCTTTATTTCAAACTTCGGTAATTATTACTAATTAAGGTTGTATGGATCCGTTATTTTAAATGTAGGTATTGTATGGATTTTTCACTTCAAATTTAGATAGTGTATGGATCTTTTATTTCAAATTCAGGTAGTGTATGTTTTCTTTATTTCATATATGTGTAGGTGGTGTATAGATCATTTATTTCAAATTCAAGTAGGGTTTGGATTATTTATTTCGAACATAGATATAATAGATCCTTCATTACAAACCTAACCTTTATTTTAAATGTAAATAATAACTAATATATACATGGATTCTTGCAGTGAAAATTTCAAACATATATTTCCACGCCCATAGAATATTAAGCCCGAAACAAAAATCTTAGTAAAGAAAAATAATTTGTTAAATCTTAGAATAAAGGGGAAATTGTGGATATCAAACGTGTGAAATCACACACGAGTGATTAAAATAATCTAACAGTATTCAATACATAAAAAAAGGAAATTTACACAATAAAAATGTAAAGAGCTCGCCTGCTTATTTTTTCAGAGTAACTTTCCATGTTGAATAGGAAATCCTTATCAATTTTTTTAACAGAAAACTTCTACTTATCGGCCACTATGCTAACACTGTACACATTTACAAATAAATCAATGTTCTTTTAATTTTTGCTATATTTTGGACTTTGAAAATCAAAGTCTTACTTTTTTCATAAAAATTACTTTTTGTATAATAAGCCCAGTATTGTTCGCATAAAGTTTATTCATAAGTAATTTTTCAATGAAAAAAATGGTCCTCTACTTCAGAGTTACACAACTATTTTATTTTCATCAGTTAAACCAAGGGCGGTCATATCCATCACTGCAAGGGGGGTCATCTAGTGGGGGATATGTGGCACCAAAATTTTTATTACTCACAAAAGCGTAGCCGACATTGATTTGTTTGAAAATAAGAACAGGATGTTCATAAAATAAGATGTGGGATCATCTGCGACTGAATTGAAAAATCCATGAATGTTCCCCTATTCAACGTAGTCGACATCTTCCTCTAGAGAGTTTTATGGAAAAAACTGAATTGGAAAACATAAATCAATAAAAAAAATATATAGTTTTTTTCAGGAAAAATGGCACAAAAAAAAGAAAAAAGGATATGAAATATTGCACGAAAACAAAAATTTCCAAAGGGAAATTTTAAAAGACTTTCAACATTCATAGTAATCAAGTTTTTAAAAAATATTTTAGGAATTATTCTAGAAATCTGAAGAAACGAAAAAACCAAAGGAAGTGTATTTTCTATTGATTTGTTGTGAATAACCTATGCAAAACATATTTTCACCGTATATGTTACTGAAATGTTGAAAATTCCTCGATTCCCATATTCAATGGATCCTTTAATTCTTTCAGTAGTGTATAGATCCTTTATTACAAATAAAGGTAGTGTGTGTGCATCCTTTATTCCAAGTGAGCATGATCCTTCATTTTGAATATAAGTAGTGTATGGATGCTTCATTTCAAAGTTAGGTAGTGCATGGACCCTTTATTTCAAATATAGGTAGTGTATGGATCCTTCATTTCAAATTTAGGTAGTGTATGGATACTTTATTTCAAATCAAATAGTGCGCGAGTCCTTTATTTCAAAATTTGGTAGGGCTCTAACAATCGTTCATGAATTTAATTTTTTGAGTGTATGGATGAATTTCTATTTTAAACATGGGAATAAAGGGGGAAGTATGTTGAAAAGACCTCAATTTGAAATAATGGATCTTACACTACCTAAATGTGAAATAAAGGATCCATAGACTACCAACATGTGTAATAAAGGATATTTATACACTACCTATATTTGAAATTAAATATCCATACACTACCTAAATGTGAAATAAAGGATCCATACACTACCTATATTTGAACTATCCACATTCGAAATGAAGGATCCATTCACTACCTACATTCGAAATAGAGGATCTATACAGTACCTATGTTTGGAATAACTAACACTTGAAATGAAGGATCCATGCACTACCTACTTTCGAAATACCGGATTTATATGCACTTTTCATACATTTGAAGAAAATGATTCTTACATTTGGACTAAAGGATCCATAGGTACCTACATTTGAAAATGAGGATGCATATCCTACCTGAATTCGTAATAAATGATTTCTACACCACCTTAATCTGAAATAAAGGATCCATGTACTTCTACATTTGAAATAAATTATCCATACACTATCCATAATAGAAATAAAGGATCATTTCTTTTAAGGTAGTACCGCCACGAAACAGTTGAATTATTAAAATTTGGCATACGTATTGTTTAACATGTGAACAACAACCTCTATAAAATTTTACAAGTTTCACCATCCGGAACCCGAGATATATATAATTGAAGTTGACTCAATTAACACGTAACATATGGACCATGCATAGGCAAACAGCACATTATTGATTCTACCGTTAGTACTAAAATTAAGAAGTTAGTGAAAAACGAGTAGGAGCTAGAGCAGGATATCAAAGATATTGTGAAAAAAAATCAAAGTGATTGACCATCTAGTTTGACAGATATAATCAAAACTACTCTCGTTATTCAAAATAGTCCACGGGGAAGCGCACATTATTAATTCTACCGTTAGTACTAAAATTAAGAAGTTTATGAAAAACGAGGAGGAGATAGAGCGGATATCACAGATATTGTGAAAAAAAAATCAAAGTGATTGGCCATCTAGTTTGACAGATATAATCTCGAGAAGGTTCAGGCTGCATACGATATATTTTGCAAGTGAAAGAACGAATGGTCGGGAACGTAACTGAGAGACGGCAACAGTGTACGCACGGCCAGGCGCTCAGTTTGAACAGCTCACATATTAAACTGAACTTATTATTCCAATTTTTCAACTATGATATACACAACACTATAACTGATAAAATGTTTCAATTGCTCACAAAAATCGTCAAACACAATAAGGATGCCGCTAATCTTTTTACATCGAACAAAGAAAAGTTAGAAACTTGCACATTATGCAAAGTGAGGTTAACATTTTTGACATGACAAATCACCAAATAATTCAAACAATGTTGCCAAAGCCAAACAGGACAAAACCACAGAAACCGAAGTGCAATTGTGTTTGGGATTTGTATAAAATTTGTATCATTCTTGATAATTTCGATTTATGCATAATTAATTTTCTGCTTGCAAAATGGCCACTTCCAGAAATTTATGAGATATGTTTCCATTTTCTCTATAATTATTTTCCAGAAGAAAAACAAACATTTTCAAAATAAAATATCAACTTTGAATTTTCAATGAACATTTTGATGAGTTTCGACGATTCTTATATATGATAATGGATAGCCGAAATACCAGGTACATGAATGGGACAACCTATGGATATACCAGATGGGATGTCCTCTGGACAACCTCTGCGGGACATCTCCTGGATGTCCTTGTACCGCGGTACATAAAAAGGACATACCTTGGACATCCCTGTGTTGTTAGGGACCTCCTAGGGAAAAAATTGTATTTGCAAAAATTGGCGAAACACTTCGAAGCATACTTATTGTTAATATATCTTTTAATATTAACAATATATGTTTGTGATTCGAGCATACATCAATTCAAGGTTAGCTTCGAAATAACAAACGTTTATTTTTTTAAATGATCTTTTTCTTTTTCATTTAACAACGTAATAATGTAATTTATTAATAATAACACGTTTTTTTTAAACATTTTTTTTTGAGGTTAGCTTAAAAATAACAAACGTATATTCAAAACAAAAATCTATTTCTCTTTCATAAAACATAACGTAACAATGTTATATATATATATATATATATATATATATATATATATATAACACAAGAATATCTTCATCACAGATAACAAGATATCTAGGCCTAGAGATTGATGATAAACTCTCCTTCAACAATCACGTTGACGCCGTCTGTAAGAAGCTGAACAGACTGTACTTTGCGTTCAGCACTATGAAATCAAATCTCCATAGAAACTATCTGATAAACATGTACTATGCCCTAGTTTACTCCACTATCAGCAGCAACATAATTGTCTGGGGCAGAGCTACGGATATATCTAGAGTTTTCATCATACAAAAAAGATTCATGAGACTCCTGTTCGACTTGGGCTATAGAGAGTCATGCAGGAATACATTTGTTGAAAATGGAATCCTGACAGTCACATCCATCTACCTCTACAAACTATTAACATATATTCATTGCAATATGGAAAAGCTAGAAAAAAACAACGACTACCATACTTATAACACAAGAACGAAAAATGATTTTTACCTACAACAGTGCCATAGAATGTTGCTTAAAAAATCGCCTACTTATGCTGGTGGCTACCTTTTCAACCTGACAGTACATACATATATAGGTTTTTATTTTTTAAATACTGACATACACCTATTCGAGTTTATGCAGCAACACTAGAATTGAACTGATCATCAACTGCATGTTCCTATCAGTACATACATATATAGGTTTTTATTTTTTAAATACTGACATACACCTATTTACACTAATTTACTCACATATTTTTCTACCCCTTTCTTTATGTTCATTCACTAGTTCCTCTTATACTCAATGTCTAATTGTAATATCGTGAATATCCCATAATGATGTATTTTACTTGTAATTGTTTGTTAGTTTATAGCACTCATGTATCTTTTAATGACTTGTCTCATGTTTTTGTAAATAAGACCTGTAGAGATCAATAAAGTATCTATCTATCTATCTATCTATATATATATATATATATATATATATATATATATATATATATTAATATGTTTTTTTAAACAACATTTTTCTTTTGTCACTAGACGATTGCTAAGCTTTGGTTGGTTTCCAAGAATACAAGAATCTTTTCCAAGATTTTCTTGTCTTTCGTGACACGAGGTTTTTTGTCTGATTGGTTGGTTGACAATAATTGTACTCCCGTCTCTTCCACTTTCTGCATATACTTTTTGTATTGTCTATCCCCACACTTGCTATTTTCTTTATCATCCCTGCAGAAATAACACCCTTGAAAACATTCAAAGATCGTTCGAGTACCGCTGCCTTTTGCAAACGAGCTTCGTAAATGAAACATTCAGTGAAAGATTTGCTATTCGCAATTAATTTTTCTTTGGGAATAGTAGTGCTTTCCTATTTTTAAGTAACTCTAGGTTTTCCATTCCCCAATTTTTCAGTTAGGTGATTCTTCTCCTTCATCGTGATACATTTGTTTCAGAAAATCGTATGTTATATTATGTTGTGCAATTTTTTCCAATAAATCCCGTGATATAACATTTTTTGAGGCACTTAAATTAGGTAAATTACAAAATATTCTTTCATTCTCAAGTCGCTCTGAAATACATTCTTTATATGATTTCATGCATGTTAATAATTCTGACTCTTTACCAATGAAAGGAACTAATTTTTGCAAAATTTGTACATCACACAATCGCTTCGTGGATTTCGCACTTATCACAGCGGATACGTACTTAAAATTGATGCAACTCCTAAATGTTTTTCTTTCAGCACATTCTCCAAACTCAAAACTTGGAGGCAGTTTTCCCAAACTTCAAAATTTTCCCAAGTTCTTTGACATTAACAATGCGATTTCCTTCACGCACATCATTTTCATTGGACTATTTTTTGTTCGTATTTCGAGCCTTACACAGTTCAGACAATTTTTTTTTTTTTTCAACTTTTGCTTTATAGCAAACCTACCATTTTTTGCGCGAAATCAATCCATAGCTGACTGCTTTTCATAAGAGTATCTTGAACTATTAAATGCGAGCGATCGTTGGATTGCGACGTTGCCAACAGTCCAGTCATGGCTTATTTGCTGTATCACGCACGCTAGTTGCGATTCTGGGTGTACAGTTCCCTTAAAAAAGAACTCTCTAATTCAGCGTTTGCACATATATCGCGTCGCGCTACAATCGAGCCTAATTTTTGACACTGTTTGTAGCAGCCGAATTACCTTAATGTCAGTAAAACACTTATTTCACTCCAGAAGAAATAATTCTAACATTTTTCCATCATTGCATCATTCTTTTGGTCTTCCTGATGATCGTAGAAGCGTGAAAAAGATTTTCGTTGACAAAAATTTATTGAATACTTAGTGCATGCGATGCCACTCTTGCATCAATGTTACAAATGATTTCTGGTGAGTACTCCTATGCCTCATTCTTCTATATAAGTCATTAATTGAGACTGGAATAGAAAATCAAATAACTATCTGAATGAAAATGCAAATTTTCACAATCAGATTTTTTCTTTTGAGTTAGGGTCCTTTCACATGCAGTTCAATATCCAGCGTGGCTTTAGCCGGGGAAGTAGTTGTTTTCTGTTAGATATTATAAAAAATAACTTCATTATTGTCGTAGATTTTTCAATTTTCACAAAAATCTGTCTATTCTATATTAAATTGAGAATGTTTCCCTTTTTGAAATTCATTTGTTTTTATCCAACTAGGTGTTTTTTTAATCTTATCAAATTTTTCATTTGAGAATAAGCAAAAAATGGATAGTGAAAATAAGATTTTTTCATCACTGGAAGAAGTAAAAGAAGCTGCAGAAATCGACCCATTGAATTTATTGCCAGAAAAATTGCAAAAATTATATGTGATGGCATATGAATCATTTTTAAATCGTAGAATAAAAAATATTTATTTCATAGAACTATAAAAAAAAATCTTTGACACTCTCAATACTGAGAAGTACAATCAGTATATACCGGAAAATAAATATACAAAATTACATAAAAACGAAAAATTTAAGGATTCCAATATAAGACAACATTTACACATTTCAAATCATGTTTCTGTAAGCGGAAGAAAGCTGATGGCCTGACCTTATAGTGCTATTAATGTGTGTACAGGGACCCTATAGATTATAAAATAAAAACTTTTTAACAAAAAATTAAACCAACGAAAAAATTAACTGAAAAGCAAAAAATAAAATAAATCTTAGTCTAAATGATAATTGAGCTCCTAAAGTAATGTGAGTAACTGATTTTGAGTCGGCGCCAAACAAACAATTATTGAAGATCATTATATTACTTTGAAAGAAGTAATCAAAACGCAGCCGTGCATCTCTCTGCCATCATTTCACGCTTTACCTAATTCAATTGCTAGTTTGTTTGGCGCCGACTCAAAATCAGTTACTCACATTATTTAGGGTCAATTATCATTTAGACTAATTTTCGTCGGTTCAATTTTTTGTTAAAAGTTTTTATTTTTCAATTTTTTGTTGTTGAAATCTACTAATTACTACCTACTTAATTTTTGATTACTTCCAAAATACTTACTTACCTAGCTTACTTCAACTATTAACAGTTAAATAATATGATTATCTACTTTAACTATTTATTGTTATATAATATAAATTAATTTTGAAAGTTCTGGTTCGTTGATTTCATCACTTTGTATATAATTCCATCTTTTTATAGAATGTAATCATTTTGCCGGATGTAGGAGGGCCTGTCAATGTCAACTACATATGTGTGCCAATATTCACAAGTGAAAAATCAATCATCCCCTATTTTTCTACCCGTAAGGGTGGATAATTCCATTCGAAATCCAAATATGATCAACTATGAGGTATACCCTATCTGATAAAAGAAGAATCATCCAAATCGAAGATCCGAGTACAATGTTATGCCTGATAGAATCGGTTAACGGACCAGAATTCAGAGGGTGAGTGATCAATATCCTTCATTTTGCTACCCTTAGGGGTGGATTTTATCTTTTAAATTCAAATGGGACCAACTTCGAAGTACACCCTATCCACTGAAAAAAGAATTATCGGAATCGGGCGTCTCCGTAAAAAGTTATGCGTGATCATACATAAAAAAAATAAAAAAAAAATAAATATACGCGTCGATTAGAGAACCTCCTTCTTTTTGGTTTTGTCGGTTAATAAATGAAACATCATGTCCTCTAAATACTTATTTATTAAAAAACTCCCCCAACAACGATAACTTCTGCAAAAAAGGCTGGGCCTTACAAGACAACAATTTATAGTTATTTTCCCAGGATGCATTCTTAGGATATAAATTATCAGTCCTGAACCTCTCCAACATCTCTTGTGGATCAAAGTTCTCGTCTTCATTTAAAAGCATCTGGCTGAATATTTTCGGTAATGAAACATCTTCAGTTTCATCGAGGAGAGAAACATTCTCTTGGTACTCTTCGTTGGCAACACTGATTTTCTGACTGATGTTGTCATTATCTTCCAGTTTAACATAAGTACTCGTCGATTCTGTTGTTATAGTAACCTCTTCATCATCTATTTCCTTCTCTGTATCCTCGTCACTCTCTCCATCACAAGGTTCAAACTGGATTTTCTTCTCTTTGACTGTTTCACCTCTGAACAACGATTTATTCTTCTCCAGTTGTTTGAGATCTAAGGAATTCTTGTTCGACATACTGTGGCAACAATGCAAAGCACTAGGATCCACTGGGTGAGCTTCGGTATTGAAAATGTATCCTCCTGCTTCAATGACACATTCACCGTTTGGGGTATCGATGATGGTTCCGTATTGGCCTTGGTTGTGGATGAAATTGTCAGTGTCAAATAGAAGATAGAGATACTTCGTAGTTTCTGAGAGGAAGAAAGATTCCATGCGATCCTCTTTTCTGTGGTCACGAACATCTTTTATCTAGAAAGAGAAACTATTATTTTGACAAAAAAAAGGTATTCCTGAAAGGGGGTTTTGTAAAAAAAAATTTGGAAGTTTGCAAAAATCTTTGAATTTTGGCACTTTAAATTGGGAAATTAGAAATTATACCGAAAATTTTCTTTTGATTAGGTCTTGGAACAATTGGATTATACTAATTATTATTGCACTTATATCAGAAATTCCAATTTCCTTTTCTTTCTTATTATGAGTGAAATATGTGGTATGAGAGTTCTCATTTTCAGGCTGTGAGGAAACTTATTGGCTTTCTACTTCTCCAATTCATTTGAAAAATGAAATTTAAAAAGTTGTTGAATCCAGATAAAATATAGTACATTATTACCGGACTACGGCGAAGCAAAAAGGAGGGTTATGATTTTGACCCGTATGTTTGTATGTTCATCTGTTCCCTCATAACTTCTAAACTACTTATCATAATTTGACAAATGAGGTATTCTTGGAAGCGTGTTGATCGTCCGCTGGTTATAGGCTAGTGAAGTCACATTAAATTGAATATGGCGCCCTCTAGAGGACAAAATCATGAACTAAAAAAAATATTTTTAATGATGCGGTGTTGGGTATCAAATGAAAGGGCTCAATTAGCACATTTCAAATATATATATATATATATATATATATATATACCGGGTGTCCCAGTATACCTGTTCCAATGGATTATATCAGCCATTTTGAAAGATAAAAATTTGAAAATTCCATGATCTCCAATTCGTTCAAGGGACCTTCAACTGACAGAAACAAAAATTTAAAGTCACTTCCGGTTTGACCGGAAGTGACTCTGACTTTTTTATTTCAAATAGCACCCTGTATATTTTTTGCAATTTTTTATTTCTACACAAAATTATCTTTTTAACGATGTATCACACTTTGTATTTTACATTTGATTTAATGGAGAAAACGTCAATTGAAATTTCAAATTGAAAGAATTACAGTAGGCTACGATATTTTGTGTAATCTTGATTTTGACTTCAATAATAATTGATAATTCATGAAAAATTTTGCATTCGAGATGAAGAGAACGTCAAATTACAAATTATTAGAATTGTAGTAGAACTGGAAGAAATAATAATTCTTAAATGAAAAACTGAGTGTGCCATGGAAACATTTGAATACATTTGTTTATAACTTTGACAGTTAATAATTCTCAATAGTTGTGTGCGTGTCAGAGAAACCAACATTCAAGAATGAATAACCGTGAAAATGATGATAACTTCACTAATCAAGAGAAATTGGATATGATACTGATTTATGGAAAATGCGAAAATAATCGTCGGGCTGCCCTACGTGCATACAGAGAGAAATACCCTGACAGACAAATGCCAATCGCTATGTATTTCACACGCTTGGCTTCGAATTTGGCAACAAGTGGATCATTTCATAGAAAGCGTACTGTCTCCAAAAGAAAAAATGCTACGGACGAAGAGCATACTGTTGCAGTTTTAGAAAGAGTGGTTGTTGATCCCCATATCTCTATTAGAAACATAGAACAGGGAGCGGTATTTCTCGTTCATCAATTCAGCGCATTCTCAAAATTACCAAATTCAAACTATTTAAAATTCATCTGCATCAAGGATTATCACCCACGGATTACGAGAGGAGACTTGCGTTTCTTGCTTGGTTAGCTACGGCACGTGAAGATCGCATTATCAGCTCGATATTGTGGTCAGATGAGAGTCGTTTCCATAATAATGCAACTGTAAATCGACATAATTGTCATTTTTGGTCGCAAAATAATCCACACTGGCTAATACAAACTAATTAAGTTATCTGGGGAGTCAATGTATAGTGTGGGGAGTCAATGTATAGTGATGGTACGTTAACTGGTCGAATGTACCTAGAATTCCTTCGGGATGAACTTCCTCATTTTCTTGAAAATATTCCTTTACCTATGCATAGAAACAGTAATTTTCAACAGGATGGTGTACCCCCCCCCCCATAATGCTATAGCGGTAAGGAATCATTTTAATGAAACATTTGGAGATAGATGGATCGGCACACACGGACCGATAAGATGACCTGCGAAATCTCCAGATTTAACACCGCTGGATTTCTTCCTTTGGGGGTATTTGAAAGATCGTGTGTACCAGACTCCTCCTATTGATTTGGAATATCCAAAAAACAAAATAAGGAATGAATGTAGAGCCCTTAATGCTGAGGTGTTGAGAAGTGTTACTTCGCGTGAACTACTCCAACGAGCTGAAAGATGTGTAGAAGCAGTTGGTCAACATTTCGAACATATGCTTTAGTTATTATATTCTTGTGCCCCCTTTCTTTGTAATTTTTTGTTTCTTTTACTATTCATTCTTTGTTTGACGTTTGGTAAAATACATAGTTGATTTCAACTTGAGGAAGGTTTTTTTTATTGATGACGATTATGTGAGAAATATTTCCTTTTCTACGTTCATGCAAAACACAAAACTTTATTTGGTGGAAAAACTGGTTCTTTATTGCACTGAATGCAATAAAGACTTTATTGAACTCATCTGTCATTCTACTATAGCGTTCTGTCATCATGACAGACATGAACTTTCAAATCGACGCCAAATTCAGCCCATTTTCTGTGAGATTGTATTACGTTTCAAATAGTTGCATGTTTCATATAATTGTCATCATATCAAATTACTAGAAAATGCAATTTGTTAAAAATAAAATTAGTTCCTTCGAATATCAACTGAATTACACAAAATGTTTTTGTATTACTTTTAGCAGATAGATTTATACAAACAATGTCTTCCTTACGGTTTAGTGCCACCTAAATGAAACATTTTTTGGTTTTTGCATGAACGTAGAAAAAATATTGCATTATGAAAATAAGGTATAATTGTTCATAAATTATCAATTATTATTGAAGTCAAAATCAAGATTACACAAAATATCGTAGCCTACTGCAATTCTTTCAATTTGAAAGTTCAATTGACGTTTTCTCCATCAAATCAAATGTTAAATACAAAGTGTGATACATCTTTGGAAAGATCATTTTGAGTAAAAATAAAAAAAATTGCAAAAAATATACAGGGTGCCATTTGAAATAAAAAAGTCAGAGTCACTTCCGGTCAAACCGAAAGTGACTTTCAATTTTTGTTTTTCTCAGTTGAAGGTTCTTTGAACGAATTGGAGATCATGAAATTTTCAAATTTTTATCTTTCGAAATGGCTGAGATAATCCATTGGAACAGGTATACTGGGACACCCGGTATATATATTGTTAGAGGTTACTCGAGGCTTTGCTTGCACGCACCCGATAATTGGGAACAATTTCTAAAATCACGCCTCAGATGTGAGCCAAACATATTTTCTCTCCAAACCTACATATTATAAATACGTATTTCATAATGGGCTATGGAACACATGTAAAAATTATATAAAAAAGTGTGTAATAATAATAACATAAGCTCCCGCGTGGAGCTTATGTTATTATTATTACACGCGGTATATTACCTAGGTACATGTAAAACAATAACACCTAAACAAAAAAAAATGTAACGCGGCTCTGCAAATACTTTATCACGAAATTATAACCCCAAAATAATTTAAATAAAAAGTGAATTCAAACCTGACTACTGAAAAATCACGCTCTAAAAAGTATGAAACAAGAAAATATTCTCATCTGAAATTGTTAAGTACAAACTATTCAATATTTATTGTCTATTAAATAAACAACTTACAAGTAATATATTTTACTGTTTTCAATACATATTCATAGTGATAGCCGTGGTCATATGCCACTTTGCCCTAAAGCTTATGATCGCTTACTACTGTTAGAATGTATTGTTTTGTTAGGGTAGGTGGCATATAACCACGGCTATCCTCTGAACATCACTATGAATATGTATTAAATACATTAGAATATATTACGTGTAAGTTGTTTATTTAATAGATGATAAATATTGAATAGTTTGTACATAACAATTTCAGATGAGAATATTTTCTTGTTTCATACTTTTTTGGGCGTTGATTTTTCAGTAGTCGGGTTTTAGTTTTTGAACTTATTTTTTAAGGATATCGAGTTATTTGGAGAAAATAATGATGTAAAATATTTCTTAAATTGTTTAGGGGTTTGGTTATATATATGGATATATTTTAAAACCTTGAACCAAAATAAAGTTTTTTGACATATCAAAAAACTTAATTTCTTAATATGAAATGTTGGAAAAGCAATATTGTTTCTCTCATTCTCAAAAGGAGGGAAAAGAATATGTAAACAGGATAAATGTTATAGTCTTCCTGATGATTAGTCGATTTTTTTCTTTGACTATGAAACTGCAGTAAGGTTTTTTGTTGTGGAAGATATTTTGTTTCAAAACAAAAAGTGATTGAATAAATCCTTCTGTTTCAAAAGCAATTTTCGTTCGAGATTTCTACAACTAAAAGTTTTTTTTATCAGAAACTCAAAAATTTCCCTAAATCCATATTATTAAAAAAAAAACATCAATATATCACAAATAGTGGTATTTGATTTGTCAAATACTCTTCTTGGCTGGCTGGTGTTGATCTTTCTTGAGGGAATAATGCGGGAATGTTGTAATAAAAAATGTATATTTGTAAACTTAGGCCATTACCGTTGCATAGCCGCATGGAGTTTTGGCACTGTGCTGAATGCTCCTCAGAATATCTTCACCTGCTTGCAGAAGAAACGGATCACCCGTTGATCTGTAGAGATACATGATGGACTCAATCAGTTCCGGTCGAAGAGGATAGCTCTCCTTATTGCTGCCAGACTCAGTTTGAGGGATGTAGTAGAACTCTGGGGTGAATCCGTATTGCTGCCACACCTGGTGATAGTTGTGCAAACTACGCATTGCATTTGATGTGTCGCCTGAGTCACAGGGAAATGTATGAATTAATATCTCGGAATTGACACTGAGACTATGGAATAGATGCATGGCTGCTTCCTTATTTGAGATGGAAAAAATGTCTAAAATAAAAGTTGTAGAGAGCAATGAGAGCTATGTTCCAAAAACTACTACCAACATACAGTGTGTCCGATAAATGTGTGACTTATCAAAGTTGTTTTTTTTAAACGAAACACCCTATATATTTTCACTCGATTGAATTCCTTTGGCAGAGTGTTTCTCAAAAATATAGGGTTGTATGGGTTTATACCAGGTGGTTCGGAAGTTATGGTGTGATTTGTCACAAAATGGGTTCATTCAACACCAAATATAAATCAATAATTTAAAATAAAAAACAACAAAATAAACTCAACAAATAGAAAACTGTAAATTCACAGAAGATATTCAAATAATCTCCCGTTTTGAGCTATGCACAAATATTGCTATTCGAACTTTAATTGATGAAATGAAATCTTTATTGAAATAGGAATTCCTAATATAAATACAATGGTTGTTCAGATTATACTAATTTGAATTAAAAAACAACATTAAAAAATAAAAATAAAATAAATACACAAAGTACAGTTGATTACATGACATGACATCACAGTTGAACACATTTTTGACCACATCTTGAGACATTTGAACACATTAAAACACATTACAGGCAGTTAAAAGAAGTTAAAAGAAAATATCTCATATAAAATGTATATCTAAAAACTGTATATCTAAAAACAAATATATCTCTAGAGAAAAAAAGTATATCTTAAAGACATTGAATATCACATCTGCATCGAAATAAAACTACAATATGTTGATTCATGAGTTGAGTGACATAACATGGCTTTTTAGCTGGTTTTTAAAAGAATGTAACGTGGCTGAGTTCTTCATTGGTTTGGGAAGTTGATTGAAATCGTCCAATCCCTTGAAAAATAGCGAGTTCATTGAATTTTTTGTTCTTGTTCTAGATATGTGAAATTGATCAGTTGTCCTTGTATTGTGCTCATGGATTTGATTATTATAAGTGATGAAGGAATCAAGTATTTTGGTAATAAGTTTTTGGTAATTTTGAAAATGAATACCATAGTTAAATAGAAATATCTTTTCGTTACATCATACCAACCAAGAGTGTTAAGCATATATTGAATCGAGTATACCTGTTACACCTCAAAATAATTCTCATACCCCGATTTTGAAGTTTCTGTAACTTTTGCATATTGTTCACATCTAATAGATATAACAGGGTTGAGCAATAATCGAAATGGGGCTGAATGATGGTTCTATATATGGTAATTTTTGAAAATATTGAGACTTCGGATGATATCCTAGAGAAGAAAAATAGTTTTTTTGATATCTTTTTGCATATGTAATCACAATGCTTGTTGAGAGTTAACGATTCATCAAGCATAAATCCTAGGTATTTGAATTCAGATACCCATTCAATTTTGTCATCCTCCATTTGGAGTCTGAGGGATTGATAATCCACTAATTTTAGTTTGTATTTATTACTGATGATCATTGCCTTAGTTTTTCGTATTCAGTTTCAGTTTATTCACCTCTAGATATGCCTCAAACTTTGTCAGGACTTGGTTCAAACGCCCCACTGTTTCAATAAGGTCACCCCGTAACAAGCAACCATAGTGTCGTCTGCAAATAAGTTGAGGAAATCGTGGCCCTGTATGTAATTTATATCATTTAGATATATTATAAAAGTAGAGGTCCTAGTACGCTACCTTGGGGTACACCTATGTTATTGAGAACTTCATTAGAGAGCGATTTACCCACTTTGGTTGCTTGTGATCTATTAGTTAGGTACTCTTCAAAACACTTGAGGACAACTCCCCCAATACCATAATATCTTAGTTTACGCGAGTAAGATACTCCTATCTATTGTCTCAAAAGCCCTTTTGAGGTCAAGAAATACAGCTACTATATATTTACCAGTGTCTAATTCCTGTTTCCATTTCGAAATTGTTAGCTGAAGTGCCGTTTCACACGAATGATGTTCTCTAAAGCCGGATTGATTTCCCATGAAAAGGTGGTTTTCATCAAAGTATTGAAATATTTGTTCATATATTACTTTTTTAACACTTTTTCAATAGTCGGCAACGTATTTATAGCCCTAAAGTCTGACATTTCACTTGCGTTACTGATTTTGGGAATGGGGGTAATTGTACTTTTCTTCAACCGTTCGGGAAAGTTTCCATTTGAAAGTGACGTATTTATGAGATTCAGCAGAGCAAAACCAATCGTATAGAAAGTTTCCTTCAAGAATTTGATACCCATAACTTCTTCAACACTACCTTTATTTTTTAGAGAGAATTGATCTTGTAATAGAGTGAAAAACTTCTCTAATTCAGGTGATGTTGAAAGAAAATAGAAATCTAGGGGCGTGAGGTCTGGGGACAACAATATTTAATGATATCATTGGAAGATAAGTCATCTATTGGGTCTTCACATTTACTTTTCATATTATTCCTTTCAAAATTGATTAAAGGCCAACTAGGTTTTGATTTATTTCCAGAACCCAGAAGATAATTATTTCAACAGATATTAGTTGTTTCTCGTAGTATTTTTTTTAGTATTTATAAACCTTCATGTCCAGTGGATCTTTGCTTGAGTCACATATAGTTTTAACACTCATCAGTGAATTCCTCTGCAACATAAGTTCATTGTTGAACCAGACCAGAGGTTGATTTTCCTTCTGGTGTTGGTTTCTTTCAAAGGAAATGTGTTCTCTATAAGATTGTGAGGGAAGCAACTAAAAAAGTTTTTTCTTCCAGAGAGATTATTTCATTCAATGGAGTTATTAGTAGCTCTTTTTCATTCATGATGGCATTCTTGCCTGCAATGATTTGTTTTGGCAGTGTGAATTGTTCATTTAGGTACATTTCTTCTGTCATGAAAAAGTCATTTAGGAATTGTTCTTTGCAGCAGGTGTTTTTTCTACTGGCACAAGCATTATCATATATTGCAATACATTTCACGGACACAAGACTCCATTTTGCGTTTTTCTTACAGTATCTTCAAATTTTTCTCAGCTTACTTACACTATTATTGTTGCAGTCGGCCATCTTTAGTGGCTTTAGTTTTTATGATTCAATTATTGGAAACAAAAATGAGCTGTAATACTGATGCAATAAGTAATGTACTACTCAAAGATACAATTTATTATTAGCTGCCATACACACTTCCTCACTCTTCTTGCTCTAATTCTCAGTTGGCAGTTTTGTGGCAGTTTATATTCAGAAGAATGTTTATTTAAAAAGTTGTTCAAGATCAGTACTTATTCCATTCATAATAACTACATTATTAAATCGGATTTGAACTTCACCAAGATTCTATTTAGTTGAATGAACTTTAGAACTTGTACTCAGAAACAAAAACCTTTGTTCACATGTTTCAGAACTTTTAGATATTACTTTTAGTAACATATAAAAAAACTCATTAGTAAGGAATGTATTGATAACAGTACTTGTCAGGGAAAAAACAATATTAATAATTAATCGAAAATAGTTTGTGGCATATCAGACTAGAAAATGAAAAATAGAATTGAATAAAAAAATGTGGACCAACCAGGATTCGAACCTGGGATCTCTCGATTTCTAGTCGAACGCACTTCCAACTGTGCTGTTGGTCCTTATTCGGAAACTGGCGATTCACATTTTAAATTCAGCTCTGTATTAGTATGCGAAGATGATAGGGCTTAATGTGACTATGAAAACATTTTTTAATTCAATTCTATTTTTCATTTTCTTGTCTGATATGCCACAAACTATTTTCGATTAATATTTAATTACAGACACTATCCACCACTTCATTATTTATATTTACTTGGCTGAGTCATGCACATTGAAATTTCGGGTGTGAAGTTGGTCGATAATCCTATATGTGATTGACACTAGCTGAAAAACCAATATAATTTCATTAGGTGTGCATGCGTGAATGTTTTCATAGTCACATTAACCCCCATCATCTTCGCATACTTAGCTGGGATTTCCTAAGCTGAATTTAAAATGTGAATCGCCGGTTTCCGAATAAGGACCAACAGCACACTTGGAAGTGCGTTCGACTAAATACCAAGAGGTCCCAGGTTCAAATCCTGGTTGGTCCACATTTTTTAATTTAATTCTATTTTTCATTTTATTGTCTGATATGCCATAAACTATTTTCGATTAATATTTAATTACAGACACTATCCACCACTTTATTATTAATATTAACAATGTTACTTGTCGGTCATAAGATTCATAGGCCACACACATATGCTAGAATGGAGGTTTAACCAGTGTTTCCAAAAAAAGCGAGAATAATTCAAAGCAAACAAATTATAAAATAAGTATTGAAAGTCAGCCCAAGAAATGGATTTTCAATGAATCATTGCAAATGGGTCTTCACCCATTTTTAAATGTGGACACTGACTGATAGTTATCACAGGCAAATATTTTCCAAAATGAAATAAATTCAAAAGAGATGAACTTGCATTATCCAGAAGAAAATAAAAAAATCTGAATCATGCACTTACCAATCAAACTCAATACCCCAGGCCAATAGGATTCCAGTGACTGAAACACAGGTAAAGTAACCTGCCCCTTAGTCATGGAAACCCACATGTACCAATCGTCTTTCTTCATGTACTTGTCTATGGCCTTCCTCGCTTCATGAAACATTTCCATCAATTCGGGTCTTTGAAGCAGAATGGAACCTTTTACGAGATACTCGAAATAAGAGTCCACTCCTGAGCCGATACCAGCATCTTGGGCAGTCCATCTGCCCGAATCTATATCTATGTGGTTTCCGAATAATCCCAATTGGGATTTGTGGTTGAAAAGGGAATAAAGGGCATTCATCGCAACCTAAAAACTACATTCTTTGAAACATGCCAAAAATTCCTAGTATCCATAGTAATATTAAATCACGACATACATAATTTTTATTTAAAATCACATGTTTCGCTAACACAGTAGCTTCTTCGGGTGAATGTACCGACACTAATCTCCCAAAACATAAAATGTGTCCTCAATTATGATGATTACAAAGGGGTTGTTCCAAGTTCTAGTTCAATTTATTTCTTAGGAAAACAAATTCAACAGTGGTGAATTATTCAAATCCAGTTGGTCATTAAATAATATGTTTGAATTTTTCAAACTGTTAATTTCTAATGTTTCCAACTTTATTTCCTAGAGGTAAAATTTCAAAATCATCATTGAAACAATGGTTTTCTTCTAAAAAGTTATTGGAATATGTTGAATTTGATATATTTTTTACATAACTTAAGTATATGATGTTCATGGATCCTATCTTAGTTCTACCAGTGTGGCTAGTATATACCTTAGGACAAGTTCCACAATTCAATCTATATACTTCCGCTTTTTCAGAATTCTGTCTTTATTATAATTTTTTTTGAAGTACTTTATTCAAATAATACAAAAATCATAATACATTTTTAAGTGTGTATCACCTAACAAAAACTATTTTAACAAAAGCTGTTTACCTAATCGACAAACACAGTGCAGGTCCCGGAACAAAATACAATACATATTAAAACTGACAAATTTAGATATACAAAATCACTAAAATACATATTAAAAGTACTGAAAATACATATCAAAACTGATGAAATTAAGGTCAACCAACCACCCCTTAAAAATTCAATCCTTCTTCTTGAACATACGTTTTTATTTTATATTTATATTGGCTATAGTTAGGACTAGACCTAATAAATTGTGGCAGACTATTGAATGTCTTTATACATCTGTTCAGTGGGCTGTTTAAAGCTATGTTTGTTCTTACATTACTTGTATATTAAAAAAATTGTCTTCTGGTGGCATGAGAATGTATATTGTTTACCATCTCTAATTGCGAATTACATTTGAAATTTTTATTTATCACTTTGTACAGAAATTTGCTCAGTTTTTAATATTTCTGCTATTTGAAGAAGACCAGTTTCTTTGAAAACTACATCTTTTGACGTTCTGTAACTGAAGTTGAATAAAACCTTTACTACCTTATTTTGAATCCTCTGTGTGCCCCAGACTGAAATTAGGTAGCTAAAAATTGGTAAGAAATAAGCATTATATATAAGTTTCAATGACTTATTGTTTAGGTAATCCCTACATCGGTAGAGTGCACCAATCATTGGAACCACTTTTTTTTCTATATGTTGAACATGTATACTCCAGTTTATGTTCTCATCCAGGAATAATCCCAAATATTTTGTTCTATCCACTCTATTTATAATTTCATTCCCTATTTTTATCTGCATATCAAATGAGTTCGTATTTTTCTGCATAAAGTGCATACGAGTAGTTTTTTTCAAATTAATTTGCAGCTTACTTTTCAACAACCATCATTGTTCACCCTTATTTCCAGTTCTCTTAGATCAGTACTTGTGTATACCAGAATGATATCAGCAAAAGTAAAATATTTAGCTTGCAGTTGTGCTTTTTCTAGACTTCTTACAAGTAAAATATATAAGAAGGGGCCCAAGACCGATCCTTGAGGCACTCCATAATTCGTTTCTTCAACCTCACTGCAGCTATTACCTAATCTAACATATTGCTTTCTATTAAGTAGATACGTTGTAAGCAGTGTGAGCAGGTTCCCTCTGATACCCATGTTTTCCATTTTATTCAAAAGTATTTTATGATTGACTACATCAAAAGCTTTCCGCAAATCTATAAAAACTGTTAGTACAACATTTTTTTCATCAAGCTTGGATGAGATGTAATTTATAAAATCTATCGTAGCACTGATGGTCCCACTGTTTTCTTGGAAACCATATTGGTACCTATCAAATTTTCAATATCAATAAATGATATGATGCGTTTTTTTATTATTATTTCATTAGTTTTGATAGAGATGATACCATTAGTTGATACCTATAGTTGTCAATTACTTTGGTTGGATCTGATTTGTGTAATGGAATTACCTTACCAATTTAGAGTATTTCTGGATAGATACCCTGATGAAAAATTTCACTGATTAAGAATACTAATATTGGCACTATGGTGGTTTTCAGTGTCAGAATGTCTCTCGTGTTAATTTAAGCATGTCCTGCTGCTGCATTTTTATTCAAATCAATCAACGTCTCCAGTAATTCTATTTTATTCGTGTCATATAAATTTATTGAGTTGTTGTTCCCTACCTCCTCAAAGTAATTAATATCATAGTTGTTGATATTTACTATGTTGCTCGCTATACTTTTTCCTATATTTACGAAGTAATTATTAAATGTATTTGCTATATCTTTAGTATCACAATTTTTTTTCGCATCCTGTTCAATATAATCTATTTCACTCTTTTCTGGTTTTCCCTTAACCATGTCATTAATGAATTTCCTTGATTTTTATTATTTCTTCCAGTTTTTTTCCATTGTTTTTCAAAATATTATTTTTTAGGCAGCTTCCTATGTTTATTTACAATATTTTTTTGAATTCTGAATTGAGCCTGAATGTTTTCATCATATGGATTATTTATTTTCAATTTATATAATCTATCCCTTTTCTTCATGTGGTCAAAAAATTCTTTAGTTATCCAATCATTTCCCTCTCTGTGTTTCAGTTTAAAAGAATTCGTTGCCTCATTTTTACTGGCTTGAATCAATGATATCAATAGTTTAAATGAGTTAATTTTTGTCTTTTTACTGGCTTCTTCAAATTTTTGTTTAAAAAATGATTGAGTACCAAGTGATTTTTCATAATTTTTTTCTCTTTGGTTTTTACCTTTTTGACAACACTTATCTCTAATATATTATGATCCGATACATATTTATCACTAACTCTAACATCACAACTTATTTGTTTTTGTGGTCAATTATAGACTTTGACTGAGTAGTTACTCTCGTTGCATTTTTTTCGTTTATTTTGTTACAGATTCTAAAACCATTAAGAGTAATTGTATTTTTGTAAGTATTAACCTCTGGTGCTGCATTGTTCAATAAGTTTACATTCATATACCCCATTAGGATCGTCTTCTGATTATTTTTACTTAAAATTTCATCCATTTCAATTATAAATGTCAATGAATTCATAATTAAGGTAAAGATGGAGGTCTATAAAGATGAATCTACTCAACGCAATCTTTAGATCTTGTTTATTGAGAAATGAAGCTATTTTTTCCATAGTCTGTCCACAATATAATAATAATAATAATAATAAAGGTCTTTATTATTTTCATGTAATATAAATAGTAATAATATACATAGAAGTTGAAATACATACAAACATAACTATTTCATTTAAGTGGTTAAAAAAAAAAAACAAAGCGATTTATGAAAATAAAGGGCGAAGTTCATTTTCTGTAGGGAAACAGTAGCTTCACTACGAAAATGTTCTTCCACTTAACCCTAATACAGTGTGCCAAGGAAAACATTGTCGTACGTAACCTGATTGACAATAGAAAATGAGAGAAACGAAGGGATGATTATCTTTATACTCATTAGTTTTTTGAGCCGCGAGGTTTACACTAATTCTAAGGATGAGGAATATCTTGAGTAATAAGAGTTTTTTCTCGAGTTTGTGTTTTCTCATCGATATAACGCTTATTACTCAAGATATTCCTCATCCTTAGAATTAGTGTAAATGTGATTAGCGGCGGTACCGCCAGGAAGACTAGACGAAGTATCTATTGGCTGAAGATCAGATTCCCCGACGGAGGCACATGGGTGAGTGACACTTTGATCAGTTCTGAGTGTTTGCGAATTTACCACAAATTAATATTTATACAGTCCACTGAACGAACATATTTTTTGATCCTTGCGAAGCCGGATTCACTTTGGTTTATTTCGCAACAAGTGAAAGATTCAAATTTGAAATAATTTCGTCAAGTCCCTTGGCAGCCATTGATTTATAATATCTTCATAGCCATTCATAAATAAGTAGCGCATACTCCCCTACCTTCCTTAAGTACCGTATAGTATTGTCATACGCACATAAATTAGCGCACCTACGTCACGTATTATTTACCCCTCTTGGGCCACACGACTTCGACACCTGGGAACGACCTTGAGCTTCTCAGCTGACCGAAATAAGTAGGTCAGTACGATTCCAATATATTTCTTCTGTTAACTCGATTTGGAATTATTATAATTTGCTGATTGGGAAAAATTTTAATGATTCTTGCGCGGTTGTTCTCGCATCTCACTTAATTGCAATTTTAACTCGTTCTCAACAATTTGAACTCTCATCTCTTATTATGTCTGCAGAAGCTAGGAAATTGAAATCTTTCATTGCTCAAAGAGAAACAGAACTCATAAAACTTAGTGAATTGAAAAGGGTGGCGGATCAAGCATTGATCGATAATTCAATTCATAATAACTTTAAATGCCGCTATAAACACATAGAAGTGTTGTGTGGTAATTTTAATAGCATTCATTCGAATATTTTGAGTCAGGTTTCTGGTCAAGACAATGCTGATTTAACCTCTCACAATCAAATACTGAAAGACTTCGATGGGGATTATTATCATATTCAGGCAATTTATACCCAATTATTCGAGAATGATCCAGTTTCAGGTGCTAGTTCAACCAGAAATTGTAACATTAAACTTCCTAAACTTGAACTTCCCATTTTCGATGGGGATATGAAAGAATGGCAAACTTTCATTGATATGTATGATTCGATGATGCATACTAACGATTCTCTATCTAACATTGATAAATATAACTACTTAATATCTTCATTGAAGGGTAACCCGCTTTCAATTGTAAAATGTACCCCACTTGTGGGACAAAACTATATTGTTGCCTACAATTCGTTGAAAAAAAGGTACGAAAATAAAAGATTAATAGCAGCATCTCACTGGCATTCGATTGAAAGCACAAAAAAAATAAATTCTTCAGAAAACCTCATGGCTTTGCGGCATCTTCTGGATACCTTTTCTGAAAACCTCGCGATACTTGAAAATTTAAGTTTTTCCGTGAATCAATGGGATTTTGTATTATTCAATATGCTGTTTGATCGTCTGGATACTGATGCTCAAAAGGGATTTGAACTCGAATGTTCCTCAAGTTTACAAGTGAACAATTACTATGTAACCTTGAAAGATTTTTTAGAAAAACAATGTAATGCGATGGATAACGTTGCTTTATCGAATCCAAACTCAATAAAAAAAATTGATAAGTCAAATTTGAACAATTTCCGTCAGCTGCCGTATCGTCACCTGATGATATCTTAGCTGAAACAATATATAACCAAACCTTATCGCGAACCGATTCTGGCAGATATATAGTTGCTCTCCCGTTTCGGTATTCTGAACCAATTTTCGAAGATTCTCGAGATATTGCTTTGAAACGTTTTCAATCTCTGGAGCGCCGTCTTCTGAAATCTCCTGAACTTTATGCCCAATATTCTGAATTCATGGAAGATTACATCTCTTCTAATCACATGGAATTGATTTCTGGAAATGCAATGTGTTCTCGCTCTTATTATATTCCCCACCATTGCGTCTTGAAACCAGAAAGTTCCACTACTAAATTGAGAGTGGTGTTTGACGCCTCTTCAAAATGTTCAAATGGTTTGTCCTTGAATGACACTCTCTTACGAGGGCCCAAATTGCAGCCCGACCTAGTTAATATTCTCCTGAGATTTCGCCTTCACCCTATTTGTTTTACAAGTGATATAAAACAAATGTATCGACAAATTCTTGTCACTAAGAATCACCAGGACTATCAAAGAATTCTATGGAGGTTTTCTCCTTCGAACCTATTCAAGATTATCGACTCAAAACAGTGACGTATGGTCTGACTCCTTCTCCTTACCTGCAATAAATACGATTCGACAATTAGCAAAGGAATATAGGTATGAAAGTCCGCCCGTTGCTGGAATTCTGGAGAATGATATATTTGTAGACGATGTTGTATCAGGAAGTCATTCGCTACCAGAGGCACTCAAACTTCAAACAGATCTGATTCGAATTCTCGATAGGGGTGGTTTTGAATTACGCAAGTGGGCGAGCAACAGTCCCGAATTGCTCTCTCATTTACCAGCTTCCTCTTTACAGTTACAACCCCTAGGGCTTGATTTAGAACCTGATTCGGTCATAAAATTTTAGGTCTTCAATGGAACCCAGTTTCTGATTCATTTTCATACGAAGTTAAACCCTCAATAAACCCTGTACGAAAAAGATCTATATTGTCCGAATTAGCAAGAATTTACGATCCGTTAGGATTTCTTAGTCCTGTTGTGCTTTTCATAAAGAATCTCATCCAGATTTTATGGACTATTGTATAGATTGGGATAGTGCTCCCCCTGAAGGCATAGTTAAACTTTGGTCTCAGCTTAAATCTGAATTTGGTGTTCTGTCTTCAATCCAAGTTCCTCGCCTTATTATGTCATATTGTTTTTCATCTTGCCAATTGCATGGGTTTGCCGATGCAAGTCAGAAGAGGCTATGCGGCTGTGATTTACATCAGGATTGTGCACAGCGATCATCATATTACTACACACCTCATATGTGCCAAGTCTAGAGTATCACCTACAAAGAGAATATCTATACCTCGTCTCGAGCTGTGTGGTGCCTTGTTGTTATCTGATTTGATTTGTTACGCTCAAAGGGTTTTCAAAGAAAAACTCGAATTTTCTCAAGTTTTTGCCTATACCGATTCCACCACAGCTCTAGCATGGATACAAAGTAGTCCTCATAAATGGACATGTTTTGTCTCCAATCGTCTCACTAAAATTCAAGACAATGTCCCTCCGATCCATTGGCACCATGTGTCTTCGGAAGACAACCCGGCGGATCCAGCATCCAGGTTTGCTTCCATCGGAACTTCTCACTAATTCCTTGTGGTGGGCGGGGCCATCTTGGCTAAGAGAGCCCGAGGATGGTTGGCCCCCGGCCATTCTCCAGAGTTCACACTTCTTTGATACCAAAGAAGAAACACAAAAAAATGTTTGCATTGCCATGGTGCAGACAGAGCCCCTTCAAAAGTTATTAGAAAAATTCTCATCTTTAACCAAAATCAAACGAATTCTATCGTACGTTTTACGTTTTATTCATAATATTCGATTTCCCAATAATCATAAAAATAGTGCTCTCACTATTGCTGATTTTGAGCTAGCTGAGTTGTATTTGTTAAGGTTTGCTCAGATTAATTCCTTCTCTCATGAACTTGCCCTCATTCGAAAAGAGAAACCCCTTCCCAAATGTCTCGCAAAACTAACAGCCTTTGTTGATGAAAAAGGTGTATTGAGAGTTGGGGGGCGCTTAGTCTTTTCAAAATTGTCTTTTCAACAAAAACATCCAGCTCTCCTCGCTAGCAATCATAAGTTTACTGAATTAGTTATTAAGCACACACATAATAAATATCTGCATCCAGGATATCAAACATTGCATCACTTACTTATTCAGAGATACTGGATATTAAGTCCCAAACGAACCATACGTAGAATTCTGTCGAAGTGTTTCAGATGTTTTCGTGTCAACCCGTCCGCTCCACAGCCTATCATGGGTAATATTCGTCACTATAGGATTTCTCAAATAAAACCATTTTCCAAGGCTGGAGTAGACTATGGTGGTCCATTTTCCATTACGTTGGGACGAACTCGTGGTTCCAAAGTACACAAGGCCTATATATGCCTTTTTGTATGCATGGCAACCAAGGCTATTCACTTAGAGTTGGCGTCCGACCTTTCGAGTGATGCCTTTCTTGGAGCGTTAGCGCGCGTTTCTCGTCGTGGTTCCTGTAGTCATATATATAGTGATCAGGGAACGAATTTTTGTGGTGCTGCCAGACAAATATCTGACCTGATGGAAACCGCTGTTGAGACTGAAGGTATCCAGTTCCACAGAATCCCTCCGCTTTCCCCTAATTTTGGAGGTTTATGGGAGGCGGGAATAAAATCGGTTAAGGGGCACCTCATTCGCGTGGTTGGAGAACAACTTCTCACGTATGAGGAGTTTTATACAGTTTTGACACAAATCGAAGCAATTTTGAACTCAAGGCCATTAGGACCCATTAGCTCTGATCGAATGACGTTTCAGCACTAACTCCGGTCATTTTCTGACCCTAGCCCCTCTAAACTCCTTGCCAGATGAGGACCTTACTGATATCAAAATGGGACGTTTAGGACGATGGCAGATCGTTCAGAAAATTCAACAATCATTCTGGTTGAAATGGCACAGGGAATACCTCCATACTCTCCTTCAACGATCAAAATGGACAGATCCATCTGTTCCTATTAGAACCGGTGATTTGGTTCTTCTCAAAGATTACCTTTCACCCCCATTGAAGTGGCATTTAGCTCGAGTAGTCGAGGAACACGGTGGTATAGATGGTATTACACGAGTTGTTACTGTCAAAACTGCTAAAGGGACACTCAAGCGTCCTGTTACGATATAAATCAAGAAAAGTAATGGCCCAAGGACACTACCTTGTGGAACACCATTCAGGATCGTTTGTAAGCTACTGAGTTCTTCATTATATAATACACATTGCTTTCTCTCATTTAGATATGATGCTAGTAGATTGTGTGCAATGCCTACAAAGCCATAGTATCTCAGTTTTTCTAATAGAATATCAGTAGAGACGCATCGACGCTTCTCAGATCGAGGAATATGCCAAGTGTTGATTCTTTGTTTTCGAAACCTTCAGTTATGAAGTCGACTAATTCGAGCACTGCTTTCGCCGTGCTTCTTCCTTTCCTGAATCCAAACTGTCTGTCTGTCAAGATATTTGTGTACTCTAAATAATTTATCATTCTTATTGCCATTATTTTTTCTATAATTTTTGCAATGACTGGAATTAGTGCAATTGGCCTGTAATTTGAAGGAAGATTGATATCGCCATTTTTAAAAATCGGAATTATCTTTGCAATTTTTAGTTTTGATGGAAATACACCAGATTTCAGAATCAAGTTGACAATACATGTAATTGGTCGTAGTAGCGCAGATATATTTTCTTTATACATGACCACTGAGTGATTGTAAATATCAAGCGAGCCCGAGTTTTTCAGAGATTTGATGACTTCATTCACCTCTGCAGTATCAGTTTGATAGAAATGCATTGAGTTGTCAGCATTGCATGGAACTTGGTGCAGATAGTTTGAGAATGAATTATTGGGTGTGCCTATTTGCTTATTCATATCCAGGGCTACATTTACGAAAAAGTCATTGAACTGCTCTGATGTAATACAAGAAGAGCTCTTTGTGTGATTATTACTACCTATATTTTTATTTATAAGCTGCCAGATGGTTTTTTGTTTATTGTTCGATTCGTTCAGTTGTTTCATCGCCTGTTCTCTCTTCATTTTCATAAGTAATTGTTCGTAATTATATTTTTTTGATTTAAATTCTAATTTGATTTGCTCACAGTTGTTAAACAGTTTCAATTGATCGTTCAGTTTCTGAATTTCATTTTTTGCAGCAATTACTTCTGGACATGAATAAATGCTAGATTCACTTTTTGAATTCATTCTGACTTTCATGGGAGGAAATGATACTTCCATATAGTAATTCAGGGTATTATAGTAAACTTGTATCATCTCGTTTATCTCATGCTGTTCAAAGAGTTTATTCCATTTTTCTGTTGTTAATTTATCGTAAAATAAGGTTTTGTTGGCAACATTTTTATTCAAAATTATTTTATATTGTGGTGGAATCTCTCGTTCTATGTTAATACTTATGATTTGAGAATAATGGTCAGATAGATGAAAGTCAGAAATCTTTGCTGCACCAACATCAAAATTTGTGAACATGTTGTCGATGCATGATTTTGAATTACCACAGATTCTAGTGTACCCAAGATTCGTTTGGATAAGCCAAAAGATGAGAAAATTCTATCATATCTTGACTGTGTTTAGAATCTGTAGCGAAATCAATATTGAAATCACCACCAATGACTAGATTAAAAGTTCTGAATTTTTCTGATAATATTAACAGCATGGCAGATATATTTTCCTTGAAGATATTTATATCTCCACATGGAGAGCGATAGATAGATACGACAATACATTTTCGTTTTAATACCGTATAGTATTGTCATACGCACATAAATTAGCGCACCTACGTCACGTATTATTTACCCCTCTTGGGCCACACCGACTTCGACACCTGTAAGTGTTCTACACTTAATTTTGATTAGAGTTTTTGGTGGTAGAATAAACTTCGCATATAGCTTTTGAATGGAGTTTTTTGGAAAGAATACTCTCTCTCACATCAACTTTATATCCATTGTTTAATGCAAATTTTTTTATGATGTTGAGTTCTTTTTAAAAATTCTCTTCTGAAAGGGGAAAATTGACTAATCTGTGAATCATGTTATTATAAGCTGCAACTTTATGTTGGTAGGGATGGTTAGAATTGACATGAATAGTAATATCCGTGTGGGAGGGTTTGTGGTAAATTGAATAATCATGTTTTTTGTTTAGTTTAGTTATTGGCAAGTCCAAGAAATTAATTGAGATTTCTGATTTATTTCAATAGTGAATTTCAAGTTTTTGTGAATTTTGTTCATATATTCATGATGATGATGAAAGTTGACCTGATAGATAGTATTATTTCCAAAAAACATTCAAAAGCTATATGTGAAGTATTTCATAGCACCAAAAACTCTAATCAAAATAATAGAACACTTACATTTGTGGACAGACTACGGAAAAAAATAGATTAATCTCTTAATAAAGAAGATCTGAAGATTGCGTATAGAAAAAATAATACATACATACATTGGGTAGATTTATCAAAAATAATAAAGACAGAATTTCGAAATCCCAAAAATAGGGAGTATATAGATTGAATTGTGGAACTTGTTCTAGGGTATATATTGGCCAAACTGGTAGAACATTTAAAGATAGAATTCATAAACATCATATAAGTTATATAAAAAAACAAATTCATCATATTCCAATCACCTTTTAGAAGAAAATCATTGTTTCAACGATGATTTTGAAATTTTACATGTAGAAAATAATATATCAAACTGAATCAGTTGGAAACATTATAAATTAAAAGGTTGAAAAATTCAAACATATTACTTAAGGACCAACTGGATTTGAATAATTCACCACTGTTGAATTTGTTTTCCTAAGAAATATATTAAACTAGAACTTGGAATAACCCCTTTGTAATCATTAATATTGAGGATATATTTTTTTTTTTGGAGATTAGTGTCGGTACTTGTCTCGATAGATATAATTACCGATAATGATCTCAGTAGTATATCACTGTGTTATTTGGTTTATTGTACATTCACCTGAAGAAGCTACTGTGTTAGCGAAACATGTTGTGAATTTAAATAAAAAAAAAAAAAATCTGTGGAAATCTAATCGTGTGTCATGATTTAATATATCTAAGAAGTGCATTATCAATAAATGTTTTCCTATAAAAATAGTTTGTGTATTTGTACATATAACATTAAAAAGATACGGTTTTTTGTTACACTTTGAAACCAATCAACACTGTGCTTTAAATTATTATTCTTATTGATATATATATATATATATATATATAGAGAGAGAGAGAGAGAGAGAATATACTTTATTGTCATAAGAGTAATCTTGTGGACAAAGTTTCACTTAATCTTAATCTATAAGGCACTTTATATGTAAAAATAAAATGCATTTAAAACGATCAATTTTCACTTAATACATGAAGTCAGTTTGTATATATAAAAACATATAAGTCGAACAAAATACTAGTAAAAAATTAACAAGTTTGTCTTAACCCATAACATAAATTCATATAAATATAAAAATAAGTCACAATGAAATATACCCCAAATAAAATTTAAAATCACAGTATTGATTGGTTATTTAAAAATTATCATTATAAAATTCTTGTATATTATAGTATGGTCTATCACTTAAAAAACATTTCACAGCCTTCCTGAAGCATTGTAAAGATTTTATTTCTGTTACATTCTTTGGCAAATGGTTGAACATTTTACAACCATTATAGATAATGGAATCCTTTATGACTGATGTCATTGGTATTGGCAACTTAATGTTGTTGGATTGCCTTGTCACATAATGGGTTGGTAAGGATTGAAATTTGTTCAAATATTTTTTAATTAAACACACTGTTTCCATTATAAAGATAGAAATCACTGTTAGAATTCCATGAGTGGTAAAGAGTAATCTACAAGAGTCTCTACGTTTTGATTTGCACATATATCTTAGGGCTCGTTTTTGCAAAATTAAAATATTTTGTAGTAGATAACCACTACATACGCCCCAAAATGAAATTCCATATCTCAGGTGAGATTCCACCAGAGAAAAATAAACAGTCTTAGCTACTGTTAAACCAAGTTCATTTGCGACTACTCTGACTGCATAACAACCAGAAGACACTTTGTTACACAAGGCATAAACATGGTCTTCAAATTTTAGTTTTCTATGGATATGTACTCCTAAAAATTTCAAGCTACTTTTGTTCTCAATTATGTCATTCCCCATGGGTATATTGTCAAGTTCACATCTGAAAGTTACTATATTAGTTTTCGAAATATTTAGAGAAAGACGATTTGAATCACACCAATTCTTTACTGTCTTCATATCATTGGATATGATTTTAGTTAAATCATTTGCATTGTCTGATTGCCAAATAATGGTAGTATCGTCTGCAAATAGTGTGAATTTTCCTGCGATATTTATACTTGTCAAATCGTTGAGCGTGATGAGGAACAATGTTGGCCCTAGTATTGAACCTTGAGGCACACCATTATGTATTTTCCCAATTTCTGAGCGATGGTTTGTTTTACCATCTGACTACGACCTGACAAATATGAGCTGAACCAGCTCAGTATCACTCCTCTGAAGCCGTAGTAAGGAAGCTTCCGACAGTATTTATGATCCACACAGTCGAAAGCCTTCAAAAATCGCAAAATACTGCAGCAGCAACCTCGCCACTATTGATTCCAGTATAAACTTTTTCCATGAGTGAGAAAATTGCATCATTAGTGCCTTTGCCACTTTGAAAGCCAAACTGTTCTTTATTAACGATTTTATGTTTTGTCAGAAATGCAGTTATCCTTATCTTGACTAGTTTTTCTATAAGCTTTCCTAATGTGGGAATTAGGAAATAGGCCGATAATGCAGGGGTCGTCCTGATTTCCACCTTTATGTCGGTATTACCAATGATACCTTCAGGAAATCAGGAAACATTCCTGATTGAAATGATTCATTAATAATATTGGTTAACAGTTGTAATGTGTTATCTGGGAGATTTTTCAAAATGTTTGCTGTAATGTTAGTAACCAGATGACGACTTTTTCCAATGGAAACAATCACCTGTTTCAACTCATAAATATCAGTGTCATAAAGAATGCAAGTTTCAGAAATAAAGGGTTTTGAATTGTTCCATAGGGTCGTTATGAGTAGTCAATTTTTCAGTCAATTTTTCTGCAACAGAGCAGTAATATTCGTTAAGAATGTTTGGTGACAGTGAAACTTCATGTACTTTATTAGATTTACCTCTTAGGTCATTAATTACTTGCCAAATCTCTTTCGATTTGTTTTCAGCTTGCTCGAATCTATTTTTATAGTAACTTTCTTTTGCTTGTCTGACAACCTGCCTATAAATACTGCGGTATCTACTGAAGTACCGATGAAAAGAAATATCATCATTAAACTTCCGAATATAATGCAGCGATCGCATATTATTTGCTGAAATTTTTATGCCTCGAGTAATCCACTATTTTCTGTGCTTGATTTTTATCTTTTGAATCGGAAATGAACTATTGAAAATAGTCACCAAATAATTGTAAAAATTTGAGAATGAATCCTGGTCATTGTTCACAATATCCCAATTGGTATTCAGGCATGTATTATAAAATCTGTTATAGTTTTTTTTACTGTATAATCTACCAAATCTAAATTGATTGCGGTTCACTATAAAATTCACATTACAGCAGCATAGTATAGCTTCATGGTCGGACATACCAGCTGAAGTGATATCACAAGTAATATATTGTTTGTCCAAATTCGTACATATATAATCTATCGTTGTGGCAGAATACTGAGAGATTCGTGTAGGGGACTCTATATGCATAGTCAAGTTAAATGAGTTTAAAAGATTATTTAGAGACTGGGTGGCTAGAGATTTCTTGTCAGCGAAATTAATATTTAAATCTCCTGCTACCAGAATAGATGCATTTAAAGGAAGTTCATTGAGAAGCTGTTCTAACTTTTGTATGAAAATATTTACATCAGATGTGGGTGTTCTATAAACACATATTACATACATGTTCATTATTTGTGAATGTAACAAGCAAAATCCAAATGATTTTTCTTCCAAATAATCGTTGAATTTTTCCACGTTAACGAATTTTACATTTATATATATATCAATAAGAATAATAATTTAAAGCACAGTGTAACAAAAGACCGTATCTTTTTAATGTTATATGTACAAATACACAAACTATTTTTATATTGTGTATAAGTCTTTATAAAATGCTGTATCACCTCTTCATACAAGGGATCTCCTGTAAGCCTACTCAGTGTCCCAAATTCGACAATAAATGTACCAACACCTGCTGTGCATGTTACAGTTGTTTCGCCTCTAGGTACCCCACTGTGGAGATTGACAGTTCCATAAGGCATGCCAGTTTTGGTGTCGAAAGCCACTATCAGTCTCTTTGCCACATCTTCAGCTAACCTCAAAAGGGGGCCATTGCAGGGCCAACCTGGTTCCAATTTCACACCAGCCCTGAAAGTAAGCGAGATTGAAATAGCTTGATTTTGATGGTGACAGAAAATACCCACCTATGTGATAGCAAATGGGCACTGAGTAATCCTCCTATGATTCTGATGTTGGTTTCAAAAACGGATACGTTTATATTGGCATCAAAATCAATTTTGGTCGAAAGAATATCTACAACTCTCTGGAATTCTGAATGGTTTCCCATTATGGCCAAGGTATCCAGGGCATCTATCAAAGTAAGTGAATAACTAGAAATTAAGGTTGAGGAATCTATATCTGAAGAGTAATTAAATCAAACCTTCCATAAGTATCCATACCATCACAACTAATAGGTCTCAGTTCATCATAAGGGTAGGCATACTTAAGATAACTATCATAAGCATGGTAAAACATTTCTCGAACCTCTTCCCTGAAAAAATTAGACAGAAGGATACCCACAGACTGATAAAGACTAAATAAAATACAATTTTATCCCATACCCATTTTTTGTCAATTTTACCTCAATTTATTTAAATCTTCTTTAGTATATGTTCTCACACCCACACAAATTTCTAATAGAAATATTAGAAAAAATACAACAAATTCAATTTAAATATTAACATTTTTGATAAACTTTCAAGACATAACAAAATTCCACAAAATGGATTGTTGTTATGAGGTTATGTTATGACATATCTTACAATCTTCTTCTGTTTATTCATTGTCTGAAATTTTTATATTCAATTTTTATTGCCACTAGAGGACGACACCGACTTGAATTCGATAATAAGGAACACACATAATTTCATTTCAAAACATTCTTTGCATTAGTTCGGCCCTCAAAAATTACATTCCGAAAAAATAATTTCTCCAATCCCAAAATATTGTCAAATTTAAAGTGCTCCTCAATTCAAACTCGATTTCACTTTCACCTGAATAACAGTAGCCTGATTGGGTTGTTTCAGGAATATTGATAGACAACACTATTTCTTACAACCCAAACATACATTCAACCTGACTTTTGACGTGATGTTTCGGAAACAATTGAAAATACTATGATAATAAAAATATTAGTACAACATACAAACGAAGACAGATGAAATTATAGTTGACAGTTCGAAGCAACTAGCAGTAAAATAATGAACTGTGTGAAGTAGCATACGTCCATCAGAGGCGCTAAGTGTACCCTACAATTGTTTCAACATTAGAAATGTCAAATTTAATGCAGATTGCTGATATAACATGCTTATGATCTCTACACCACCTGAGAAATAAATATAAAATGACCTAAAATTTTCCCAAACTGCAGCGGCAGCAGCTGCGTTTCAATCTTTAAAATCCAGTCTTAATCTGCGATCAGTTCATCACATAGGATAGTAGTTCTTTGCTTCACCATGATCAAGTGGCTCGGTTAGGCACAGTTTTTTATAGAAAGTTAAAAACTAATTTGGAGTCAACTTGACTACAGGGCTACATGTTCGGAGGATTATGAATCAACCCCGGACAGATTACTCAACCCTATATCGAAAAATCAAATATTGATTACTATTTATTCACGATTGAAAAACCTAACATAAATTCAACCTCACTTTTAAGTTACGAGGCGCTAGAAGTACGTTCTTGAATGTGAGGAAAAAAATTGGAAATTTCAATTTTGAATTATGGAAAAAATTTAACATTTTTACAATTTCAAAGTTTTTTGCTGAGCTTTTTTGGTGGTAATCTTCATGTGCAAATCAATATATTGTAGAAAAATGGCACATGCGTGTTTCCTATTCCACGCATGAAGGATCCGACAAGTAAAATTTGTCGGATTGTAACTGAGTAAATGGTCTGTAACTGAGCTCAAAAAAAGTACTGGATAGAAATTTTCGAGCCAATAACAACACACATCGAATATTTTGAATGTTATGATTGGCTTAAACTCTTTGACGTTTCCGAACTCCGCGTTCCACATAGTCTGAGTATGAAGTCTGAAAGCACTCTAAACCTTTTGAACAAAAATGAGAAATGAGGAGATCCTATTTTCATCCATATTCCATATGGATATAGGAACAGAAACTTTCAAGGTCCATATAAAGTATTTTGATTTAACATCACGTAAATATTAAAATGTAAACAAATGGTCTGAAAAATTCCCTTATCCCAAGATAAAGTGTTCTTCGAATATCTTGCATCATCTTTTCAGCAGAACTTGGGCGGCACGTCTCAGATAAGATAGTTCAACATAGTATCTACACAGTATTTCAAAAAGCCGAATAAACATGTCGGATTCGAAAAAAATACTCTGTCTATTCGATGTAGATGGAACCTTGACCAAACCGAGAAATGTGATAGATCCAGAAATTTTCAGCTTTATTCAAGACAAAGTTAAACCCCTATGCACCCTCGGCCTTGTAGGTGGCTCAGATTTCAAGAAAATCGCGGAACAAATGAATGGAGATGATGTGATAAACAAATTCCACTACGTTTTTCCAGAGAATGGTCTGATTAATTTCAAGCATGGTAAAGAAATTGGAAGACAAAACATCCAAAAACAATTGGGAGAAGACGAGTTACAAGCATTCATCAACTATGTCTTGGAATACTTGTCAACAATAACCTTACCTGTTAAAAGGGGTACTTTTGTGGAGTTTCGATCGGGTATGTTGAATATATCTCCTGTTGGAAGATCGTGCTCTCAGGAAGAAAGGGACGCTTTCGAGAAATACGATAAGGAACATCACATCCGACAAACCATGATCAAGAGCTTGAAAAAGAAATTTCCCAATATTGGCTTGACTTATAGTATTGGGGGTCAAATAAGTTTCGATGTTTTCCCAAACGGATGGGATAAAACGTACTGTTTGCATCATTTGGAGAACGAGGGCTTTGATGAAATACATTTCTTTGGTGACAAGACTGACCCCGGGGGAAATGATCATGAGATATATAATGATGGCAGGGTGATCGGTCACAGAGTTGTGGGCCCCTTTGATACAAAAAAGCAGTTGGAGAAACTATTTAACTTATGAATTGATATATTTAGTGCAGTTTATGAACATTGTTTAGTCCCAATCCTGTCTGAGAATTTTTTATTTATGCATCATAGTCTTTAGTATTATTTCAGCAAATGTTTTCCACAAATTCCCAATGGCGATTTTTTCTTTGAAAAAAATTTCCAATCATTTCATAAGAGTACCCTCTTCCAGACTAAGTTTTTTCAGAAACAAAAGTCAATATGGTTAATTTTTAATGTCATTTGTCAAATATCTATGCATCTCTGCGTTTTATATGTCATCTTAATCATAAATATTGAAATTTGCCAACTTTGAAGGTCATATTCTTATGATAATGATTGAGACTAAAACTAAAAAAGTTGCATAAATGCTCCATGGAAATATACAGATTCAACTAGATTTTATGATTGAGACTATGACTAGGACTATGATAGTGATATTGTTGCATAAATTGCCCCATAGTATAGTTATTCTAATCCCAATTGGAACGGCAATAAAAATAAGAGCACTACGAGGAGTGTTCATATGCACTGCCCGGCAAATGGAAAATTCATATACTACCAGTGTTTTTTTAAGCTCCTGGTAAAATCATAAAAAAGTTCTGCGGTGGAAATAATTCCTTATCAAACTTTTTAGCGGTCCAATTGGGATTAAAATACTAAACCTACATGTATTTTTTATATACCTTTTTATGGATAATCATGTTTGTCTTACATGTTTATGAAGTAATCCAAATATAATTTGATAAGCAAGAATTTAGTAAGCAGAAGAGCCTATTTTTATGGAGCTTATTACTTGGTATTTTCTTGCTTTTATTGAAAGAAACCTGTATTCTTGAAATCTTATTTGATTTTTACATACAAATACAATCATGAAAAATGTCCGGGTTATATCATTTATTTTTTACAAGTACAATTTTTTTGGAAAAAGGCAGTTTAAGGAGAAGTTGAAAAATGGTTTTATTCCCTAACCCAAAAAAAACAAAATCTGACAGAAAGTCAAAAAGAAAATAAATTTTTTTAGTTCTTTATTTTCACGACAATAAATATCGATTTGGGACATGTCGTTTGGTGAAACTATCACCTTCTGAACACAATCCATAGTCAAAACATGTCATTTTTCTCAAATACTTTCCAAGATACAGCTAAAATAAGTCTTATTTTTTGGCCACTGAAAACAAAACACTAACCATTCGTCCTTCTTATAACAAAAACACCCTTATCCACGTGTTTTTAGCACTTTTTTAGTAAAAAACTGCCTTGTTCTAAAATATCAACTTTTCTTCAGAACGATGTTGATTGCCTTAACTCGACGGTCAAATGCTACAATGCCTTTTGTTGACCCCCCAATCCTAGTCTACAGCGCAAGAAGAACGAACGAACACGGTCAATATCTTATGTTAAAAAAGGGAACCTAACTTTGCTATCGAAGAGAATGCAAGCCAACTAACCTTGCAGGTACACACTACATCACAGACATCGGCCCATAGACAACACCTACGCCAACTAATTGAAACCTAATGATTGGCTGTTTTTCTTTCACGGCACATACATTCAATCAAAGGAGGCATTTTAAAATTCAATAATTTCTTCAAAATACGTGAAACTAACAAGTTTTTTTTTATTTTCAAGCTCTTAGAGAAATGAACGATCACATAAAATACAAATTTTGGTGATACGCGAATTCTCCCTAAACTCATTTTTACATTTCTTGGGTAAAATATAATGGGGTGCCCAAATAAAACTCTGTACGAAATATCTTTGAAAGATACACTAATAATGCATTTTTTATCCGGATTTGTATAGCTTCATTTTATCAATCTCTGCGGCAAAAGTATTGGATGCAATCGTCAGAGCCCTCTATTAAACCTTAAGGAAACTGTTCAGAAATAAACTTTCGGTTTTTTTTTAGAAAAAGGCAGCAAGGAAAAATGCAAAATATAATTAGTGCTAATTTTGTTCCATCTCACCCGAGCATTGGATATCTCATATTTTTGGGTCACCCAACGGAATACCAGGGTCGGTCATATCCAGCACTTCAAGGGGGGCCATATAGTGGGGGATATGTGGCATAAAAGTAATCTTGGATGTTTAGTACTCACAAAAGCATATCTAACATCTAGAGGATTTTAAGGAAATACTGAAGCAGAATACATAGATCAATAAATTGTTTTTCTCAAGGAAAAATGAATATTTAAAAAAATCATGAATGCTTTATGTTATAACTCACAGAATATAATTCATAAAATTAATGAAATTATGGCTTTGACAAAAACAACAAAAGTAAACTGAAAAACAACAACAATGAACTCAAGAATCTACTATCATGAACAATGAAGATGAAATATTGCACGATTGAAACAACAATTTCGCAAAGGAAATGATAAAAGACGTTCAATATTCATAGTAATCAAGTTATAAAATAAAATCGAAAGAGAATGATTCAATGAGTCTAAAGAACAGAGGTGTTATCGCCATAAAATTCAAATTTTATGGCGTTTCATCAAATCAGAAACCAGGCAGGAAGCGATCACATGTTTACGCTGCCGTTTGGGTTCAGATTTACTATAGACGTCTTTTCATGGTACGATATATTGAAAATTCCTCCATTCCCATCATATTCAATGCATCTTTTATTTCAAATGTGTGTGGATCATTTCAAATTTAGGGGGTGTATGGATCGTTTATTTATTTATTTATTTAATATACGGGAAAACCCCATTACGGTTTATATATACATTATGAATAAGGTCTACATTTATAATAAAAATCAAAATATAAGTATAAAAATATAAAACTAAAAATACATAAAAACGTAAAAATACATAAGAATATATAGCTCCTACTAGCAAAAGGAAAAAAAGAAAAAAAAGTTAGAATTTATAAAAAGAAAAAAGACGAACAACTAGAAAACAGTATTGATTAAAAGTGAATATTGTTTATGGAAGATTTAAATTGTGTTAGGCTGACACCAAAAACATTGACTTTCTGCTTGTTTATAATATCTAATGATCTATCTAGAGGAGTATTTTTACCATAATTAGTACTGTGAACATTTACTAGGAATGTATTAGGATTTCTTAGTTGTTTGTAAGGTACATTCAATTTAACAAGTTCAAGAAGCTCATTGCAAACAATCAATCCATTCATTAACTTAAAGATAAAGCACAAATCAGAAGTAGTTCTTCTTTTCTCTAGTTTCGATAAATTTAGATCACGAAGTAAGGATGAGTATTCATGATCTTCAACCGGTTGATGTAGTTTATAGGAACAGAATCTTAAAAATTTATTTTGAATCCTCTCCAAAGCAATTTTATGAACAGAATAGATAGGAGACCAGACAATACTTGCGTACTCAAGATGCGATCTTACAAGTGCACAGTATACGGTTCTGACTGTGGGTACAGAAAAGTCATGGCAGTTTCTTAATACAAATCTCAACATTTTAGATGACTTGGTGCAGACTGTATTTATGTGTTCACTGAAGTTGAGTTGATAATCGAATAGAACACCAAGATCTTTTATGCATTTTGTAGAATTAAGTTCAATCCCATCTATGTAGTAAGTAGAATCAACTTTTTTGTTTTTTCTGTAAAAACTTATGTGGTTGCATTTTTTTATATTCAAATGCAGTAAATTATGATCGCACCATTTTGTTAGGCTATCAAAATCAGTTTGAAGATCCAGTCTATCAGAATCAGAGATTATAACTTTATACATTTTCAAGTCGTCTGCAAACATTACAAAGGAACTACTTACAATTGAAATGCCAAGATCATTCACAAATAAATTGAACAAAAGAGGGGAACAATGGGCACCTTGTGGCACACCAGAGGATACAATAATTTCATCTGAAACAAAATTTCCTAGCTTCACCGTTTGCCTTCGTCCTGTCAGGAAGCTATTGATCCATTTCAGTAGATCTTCATTAAACCCGATAAGTTTCAGCTTGTGAATCAGAAGTGAATGATTGACTTTGTCAAATGCTTTCGAAAAGTCAGTGTAAATGGCATCCATTTGACATTTATTCTCCAAAGCTTTAAGAATTTGATTTTGGTACAGAACAAGGTTAGTGACTGTGGATTTGCCTTGCCGAAAACCGTGTTGTTCATTTATTAATATATTCTTACACAGCCAGCTTAGATGGGAATGAACTAGGCTATCAAACAATTTGGGAATGGATGATTGAATACACACACTTCGATAGTTTTCTATCAAACTTTTGTCACCAGATTTGAAAATTGGCATAATGAATGTATCCTTCCATGAGTCAGGGAAGGATCCTGAATGTAAAGATCGGTTAAAAATGTTGAGTAACGGTGCAGACAGCGTGCAAACACATGCTTTCAAGAGAATATTAGGTATTCCATCAGGTCCAACTGTAAATTTATTGGGAAGAGAACTGATTTTGTCATAAATTTCTGTTAAAGATAAAGACGGACATGGAATGTAGTGATTAGTTGGTGAAGGTACTTGGTTCGGATCATGAATTTCGGCTTCCGCATACACTGTTGAGAAAAATTTTGCAAACAGATTAACAATATTATCACCATCTGATGCAGACAAGTCTCTATATTGCATCCCATTTGGAAGATCAGATTTACTTTTAGTTTTTAGATATTTCCAAAAATGTTTAGGATTATTCAACAGATCAAGTTCGACTGAAGAGATGTAGGCCCTGAAGCAAGCTTTTGATAGTTCTTTGCATCTAGCCCTCAATTGTGAAAATTGTAGATAATCATTTGCATTTTTTGATATTGAATATTGTTTGTGCATAATTTTTTTCTGTGTTACTAAATATTTTAGTTCAGAGTTGAAATATTTTGGAAATGAAGATGATTTAAATTTTTTGAAGGGTACAAACATAGTAACCCGTATTTATAATTTCATAAAATTTTGGGACTACATCGTTTACTTCATCAGAGCTGAGTTCATTATTCCAGTCAGTAGAGGCAAGGAAGTTATTGAGACCGATATAATTAGCATTTCGAAAATCATAATAATAATCCTCTGTTTCAAGTGATTTGTTAGGTGAAGTGATTGTATTCAATGAACAGCTATACGAGATATGGTGATAATTATCTTCAAATAGTTTGTCATGTGCCCTGCATACTTTTAAACTATCATCACTGCTAAATAATAGGTCCAGGAACACGTTCCTTTCATTTGGTATAGATATTAATTGATGCATGTGAAGAAAACTATAACACTGACTGATGGCTAGAGCAGATGAACCTGGAGGACAAGTGACCTTCACTCCCAAATCGTCATTGCTCCACGTTGCTTCCGGGAGATTGAAATCACCAAAGATGAAGATTTTCGTGTCAGGATATTCCTCAGCAATCGACTCTACAGCATGGCAGTGATCCAAATAAATATCTAGGGAAGATTTAAGCGGAATATACACTCCTCCAATTATGAAGGAATATTTGTTCATAGTACAAGATAAAAATATGTTTTCTATATTGGGAGATGCATTTTTTATAAGTTTGACAGAGACTGAGTTCTTCAAAGCAATCAAAACACCTCTCGATTTCAAACTGGTAACGTTGTTTCTGTCTACTCTAAATATTTGAAAGCCTCTAAGGCACAATTCAGCATTGGAGATGTCCTCGTGAGGTAGTGTATGGATCATTTTATTTCAAATGTAGGTAGTGTATGTGCCCTCCTTTTCAAATTAAGGTAGTGTATGGATCCTTTATTTCAAATGTAGGTAGTGTATGGATCCTTTATTTCAAATTAAGGTAGTGTATGGATGCCCCATTTCAAATTTAGGTAGTGTATGGATCTTTATTACAAATGTAGATATGGATCCTTTTATTTTAAATTCAGGCAATGTATAGTATCATCCTCATCATGGATTTCGATTTCAGAATTAGAAATAAAAGGATAAGAATGCTGAAAAGATATTTGAATATACAATACCTGACGGATCTTAGACTACCTAAATTTGAAATAAAATCTCCAATACACACCTACATTTGAAATGGAGAATCCAGAAACTTCCTATATCTGAAATGAAGGGTTCAGAAACTATATAAATTTTCAATAAAGGATCCATACACTACCTACATTGAAATGAAGTATCCATACACTACCTACATTCTAAATGAAGGATCCATATAATTCCTACATTCGAAGAGCTTCAGTATACATTTCCATACCACACTTTGACTCGTTTAATGACATTTATAGTAGGTAATGATTATGTAATGGTGGTTTAAATATTTTCAATGTGAAAACAATGTAATTTGAATCTTGATTACTAATAATTTATGTACTTATTTCGGTAGTTTACAAAATACAATGAAGTGTCTTCTTGAAGTTTGCATGTGTTTGTGAAAATAGATCAACCGTATCTTGTATATCATTGTAGTCTCTTTGCAATCTGGTCAAAGGACTGTTCATTCCATAGTTAGTTGTATGGAATGGAATTCCTAACAAAGGAGGATTACGTGTTCTTGATACAGCATTCAGATTTAACTGGCTCAGTAATTGTGGACAATCAATACATTCATTGACTAGTTTAAAGAGAAACATCTGATCCAAAATTCTTCTGTGGTTACTAAGGCTACATAGATAGAGATCTGAGGGCAAGTCTGCCTCAGTATTGTGCTCTGTATATTGATTTTTACGATATGAATAAATTCTCAAAAATTTATTTTGAAACCTTTCTATTGAATTGCTATGAACGGTATAACTTGGTGACCAAACAATGGATCCATATTCCAGAACTGGTCGAACTAATGTGCAATAAAGTTTCGTAAAAGTTCCAGGAGAAAAGTTATAGCTATTTCGAGTAATAAAGCCGAAAGTTTTGAGAGATGTATTCACCATATTATTAATGTGTGATCTAAAATTTAAGGATGAGTCAACTAATATGCCCAGGTCTTTGGCATTCTCTTTCTGAATTAAATTGGTCTCAATTGAGTATTCATTGTTCACTTGAAAATTTCGTCGGGAAAAAGTAATATAGAAACACTTTTCAATGTTGACATACAACATATTCAGAGATGTCCAATAAATGAAATTATTTAAATCAGTTTGTAAGAGGAGAGTGCCTGTTGAGTTATTGATTTCACGGAAGATTTTTAGGTCATCGGCATAGAGAAGGAAATGAGAATGAACAATATAATTATTTAGGTCATTAACAAAGATGTTAAAGAGTAGAGGCTCGCAGTGGGATCCTTGGGGAACTCCAGAAAGTACAGGAAATTCAGATGAGAGATTATCATTGATGCGTACACATTGAAAACGATCGGTGAAGAAACTCTGCAACCATGTTACTACTGAGATATTCATTGCCAGCAATTTTTTTATCAATACGTTATGACTGACTCTATCAAACGCCTTCGAGAAGTCCGTATATATACTATCCACTTGGGATTTTCCTTCAAAGGCGTCTAATAGAAATTCAGTGTACGATACTAAGTTAGTCGTTGTAGACCGTCCCGCTTTGGAAACCATGTTGTTCTGGAATTATTAGATTTTTTATTTGGTATGACAAATATGTCGATACCATGTTGTCTAACATTTTAGGTATGGTTGACTGAATACATACACCTCTGTAATTTTTAATATCCTCACGGTTGCCTGATTTGAATATTGGGGTGATGTAACTGTTCTTCCAAAAATATGGGAAAACGCCACTATTTAGCGAAATATTGTAAATAACCTGGATGGGTTTTGTCAGCGTACAAACGCAACATTTTAGTAAGATAGGGGGAATGCCATCTGGACCAAAAGAGACTTTATTCGGAAGTTTCGATAATATTTCAAACACTTCTGTGATCGAAAAACGTGGAAGAAGGAAATCATTGAATGGCTGGACAAAATCCGGATTGTCAGACCGGTAGACAGACGAAAAAAATTCTGCGAAGAGATCAACAACTTCAGATTCTGAAGATTTTTTACCATTGAGTGACATTTGGGAGGGATAATCACTAGATTTCTTTAGTTTATTTATTTTCATCCAGAAGGATCTAGGATCTTCAATAATCATCCAATGATAAACCCATATGGTTGACCCGATATATTTATTTTCTTTAGACAATGATTACATTCTGTTAACATCAGAGTTCGGTGTCTGCTATACATCGATTTTCCAATTTTTTCACCTAGCTTTCACAAATGGAGATGGATGCTTAAAGCTCCCTAAAAGTCAACATTCAGAAAAGTATCACTTATTTATTCATATATTTTTTTATATGCAAATACAGAATATGACAAGTTACTGGCAACTGGAAGAGAGAAAATAATTTTGTGAATTCAGTAAGTAACTCATCGCCCTCATTTTGTTATTTCTTCACAAATAGTTTCGAATCAATGATTTCCCTTAGCATTACAACACAATAAAGTCATCCCTTGATGATGCGTGAGCAGATACTGAAAGGGTGTAAAGTCTTTTCAGTGGCCCACATAGACAGGTTTCCTTTTTTCCTTAAATGCCTGCAGACCTTCCGTTCTATCCTTAGTAGGTATCAACTGGGAGTAACAAGCATCCTCGATAGCGAGGCCCGTCGACAAATCCACTTCAACTCCTCTATTAATAGCCTGTTTGGCCATTTTAATCCCAACGTGTCCATTTGGCAAAATTTCCTCGGCGATTTCTAAAGACTTTAAATAGGCAGCGTCGCCATTTTCATTCTGTTCGACCACGTGATTCACCAAACCAAGCTCTTTGGCTTGTTTTCCATCTACAATTTTCGCAGTGAATATCATCTCTTTAGCTACAGAGGGATTGATGACTCTAGGCAGGAGTTGGGTTCCTCCTGCACCCGGCATGATGGCCAGTTTTGTCTCCACTAGTCCCATTTTGGATTTTGTCGTAGCAACTCTGATATCGGAGGCTAAAGCGATCTCCAAACCACCTCCTGAAAGGACAAAATGTAAGTTAGTTTCACATTATAAGAATCATTATGGGTAATGACTGATGAAGGGAATAATGCTGGGATCCCGCAATTTGCTGAGACTGAATATTTAAGTTGATTTGTTTGAAAATATGAACAAGGTGTTCATAAAATCACATGTGGAATAAAGCCCTGGTTCACATCAAACCAACTAAGTCTAAATCTAAGCAAAACAGTCACTCTAGGTTTCACCCTTAGGATTTCAATGGGGATATAGAAAACATAAAATTCCTTGGACTTTTTCTTGACACAAAACTAACGTGGAAACACCATATCCAAACTCTATAAAAAAAACTTGCTAGTATTACTTTTTTATTGAGAAAACTCTCACAAACAGCTTCCACAGAAATCTGCAGAGTGGCCTATATGGGACTATTTCAGAGCCAAATCTCTTATGGTATACTAATATGGGGAAACGCCACAGAATGGAAAAACATTTTTAGCATGCAAAAAAGGCTATCAGAGCAATAACAAATACTCCCTACAACGAATCATGTAGACATATCTTTAAAAACCTAAACATATCAACTCTTCCAGCCTTATTTGTCTATCACTGCCTATATATTACATTAAATCTAAAGAAAGCAATTTCAAAAAACAATATACCGTACATTCACATGTCACAAAAATTAAAAATAATTTGATAATTCCCCAACATAAACTATCATTAACTCACAAAAGCTTTATTAATGTCTCTATTAAACTCTTCAATAAACTCCCAACGCATATTAGGGATCTCCAAACATCAAAATTCAAATTGAAAATAAAGAAAATCCTTCGAAGAATTCATAGAAGCAGATCTCTCCTCAGTACTAAGATTTCAACTGTATTGTCGTTCCTGTTTTTTTTTAATATGTCTTTATACAATGTTACGCATACTTGAAATGTGTCAATGTACTTTTATACTTACTACATATACTTTTTATATATAAACAAACAGGAAACCAAATTTTTATGACGATGCTAAAACATCTTTTATTTTGAGCAAATAAAGTATTCTTCTTCTATTCTATCTGCGACTCTAGTCACTATCTTCCATCGTTCAAGATAACCTCTTGGGGTATTCATGTTGAAAAGGGAAAACATTCTCAATTTAATATTGAATAGAAATATTTTTCTGTGAATTGAAAAATCTACGATAAAAATGTTATTTTTTGTGAATATCTAACAGAAAACAACTACTTCCCCGGTTGAAGTCACACTGGACATTGAACTACATTGAGAAAGTTTCCCTCAACATTTATGACATGATATACCTGAGATGTCACAGAGAAATACCATTGTTAGATCGCTGCAATGTTACATTAGGACGTGCGTATTAAGTGATGTAAACTGTCAGTTGTCAAACAGCTGATAAGGGTACAAATAAAGCTCTTTTCCATTAGAGTATATGTAGTATTTCTCTTGAAATATACCTAAAAATGTGTTGTGTATTACCTAGAGCAACTCCATCTAAGGCGGTTATAACAGGCAAAGGCAGATTAAAAATTTTATTGACCAAACTCCTTATGTTGCTTACAGCATGATGTACTTCCTTAGGACTCATTTCTAACCTCTCCTTCAAATCCGCACCTGGAAAAAAAGATTGATCTCAATTGAACTCCATACGTAAACGAAAACATATTTCTACCGCAGAAAATACTACAGAATCTGATAGATTGTTCTGATTCGGTGATAGTTATTCACAAAGGATTATTCATTATTTCAATGTAGCCCGTTTTAGGGAGGTATCAGTGGAATATATAACTGTACATTTGGAGATAGGCACTAATAAAATATTTCCGCTAAGTTTTCTATACGTGTTTATATTCCCTGGTACTCCAAAATAGTTCTCCCTGGTACTCAAAATAGTTCATTTACAAATTATTATTCATTATTTTAAAGGCCCTTTACGGGGTTATCAAAGGGCAATATTTGATCCCAGTGGAATATATAACTGTACACCCATCTCACTTTGAGATAGACACTAATACAATATTCCTGCTCGCTTTTTTATACGTGTTTCTCAAGAAGTTAGGATAACGGAAGAAATTAACAACATAATCCCTGAGGTCCTACAAAATGTTATACGAGAATTCCAAGATCGACTTGCTTATTGCCTATAAGTGAATGAATGAATATTGCAGATTTAAAAGTTAGGATAACGGAAGTAATTAACTACATAACCCCTGAGGTCCTACAAAATGTTGTACGAGAATTCCAAGATCGACTTGCTTATTGTCAAGAAGTGAATGTGGTCATTTGAACATTTAATTTAATTGTAAAATAAATTGAAAAATACTTCCTAAACATTATGTGACATTATTTCCTTCATTCTACGTAAAGTATAAAATTTTTATATTTTCAAAATAAATTTTCTCAGTTATGATTGCACCAAATTTGAAAAACTTGATATTGCTGAACAGAGAATGAAAATCCCTTTCGAACAAGATGCCATACTTCTCATTTACATTTTTTGAGGGGGTGCTCATAATTCAGAGGGGGTAATCTTTTCATACTGTAAATTGTCAAATTGACAATAAAAAATCGACTTGTTTCAGGTTTTTTAAACAAATACATAATAACGCTTAAAATGAATTTATTCCATACCTATGGACCGCACTGTATACTTAATTTCAACTTCTATTGTTCTGTAAATGGGTTAAACTGTGGGGCAATGAAGCTAGTATTATTATTATTAAATCAGCTGATATTACCTGTGCCACTTATTATTGTCCCAGGGGGATTAAATATCACTACATTATTTCCCCACTTCTTACGTAAGATTTTACCATAGTTATTTTTATAGTATTAAAATTGTATATTAAATAAAAAAATACATCTCATTACTTGTAAAACCTCTAAATAGATTTTTTTGTAATTTTTAAAACTGCCTTTTAATTTTTTGTGCGATTTTTGTATCCTGAGACATTGGTGTACGGACATTTTGTCTCAATAAAAAATGTCTATTAAGCACATTCCGACTTAAAAATATTACGTAAGAATGACTTTTACTCTCCCCCGAGATAAAGTCATGTAGAGATTTTTTTAACCCCCCCTCCCCCTTGGGACCCTTATGTAAATGATGAATGGCCCCATACAACATATCCGTTACAGATAACGAGTGTACTTGGAATGCTCCAAAATAAAAACAAAATGCCAGTAAAAGTAGCTGAATTAGAACAAAACAATGATATAACCTCAACCATCTTAAATAAGTTTAAATATGATGGGAAATCCTAAATTTGAACTCACTATAACAAAATTTTCACCCTTAGTTATAACACAATCACGAATAAACAAAAAAAAATCCTTATGAGCATTTAACAGGCATTTGCATTTTAGATGGAAAGGTTCGTAAGCTCCGCCCTACGTGTCTGACGTCATGACATAGGGAGTCTAGTGACTTTTATCTCAGTCCGATCCTGTCTTAAGCAAATTAACTTGATATATGAAACAAACAATTTACCTGCACAAAATGTCCCAGGACAAACTACGTATTACCAACACCCTAGCCAGATTTTCGTATGCCAATCTGTCAACTGTTTCGCTAAGCTCTTCTAGCAACCGAACACTAATGGCATTTTTTTGCTGTGGTCGATTCAGTCCGATAACTGCTATGCCGGCTTGATTGCCCCTCAAATATTCGAAAATCAGTTCTTCGTTTTTTCTTATTTGGGAATATTTCCTGACCAGCCGTGTCAACAGATTCACCACTGGCTTCTTCATATTTTTAAACGTCTAAAAAATTGAAATGAACAGATGCCGATCTAATATTAAAACAATGAACGAACGTGAGATCAAAGGTGACGTTTAGTAGTGATACGATTAATTTGAAGTACGACTTAGTACGAAAACAAGACCAAGGTTACTGGACCGGCGCGAGAAGTAATTCGATTTGGTGCCCACTTCTAGAAGCGTGTTGCAGCGGAAGAGTGTTCCATTAGGAAGCATAGAGCTCTCTCTCTCTCTCTCTGTTTGGTTGGTCGTTGCTTCCTTCTCAGGCGCATTTGACCATAACGTCTCCTGTTACGCAGTTTTCTGCTGTGTAAAAAAAGCTTCGTCCGGGGACACAAGTAGTCTTGCATTATGCAACCCTGCGTCCGTATATTTCCTGTCTATAATTTCTTCCCATGTTCACTTCTTCTTCTCTTAACTCGTTACGTAATCTTTGTGTATAGTCCTTTTTTTTTCCAGGTCTACTTCTTCTTTCTTCAGTGTGCCAGTGGGTAATTAAACAGATATCACATGGGACAGGGTAAATAGGTCTAAATAGGATATACTATCGAGGAAAAGGTTAACATGTACCCCCTCCCCCTTTTTATAATTTAATCTGATTATATATCATGAATTTCATCAATATTTTAATTCTGCTTATATTTAATAATCTTAGGACTGTAAACATATCCAGAGGCGCCGGTATTCCTTTCTCGATTAGTAATTGATAAATATTGTAACCAGGTATAGTGTTAATAGGACATTCAAAAAATACATGATTTATTGTATCCGGTCTTCCACATTCACAATTTTCAGTATCGCTTATACCTATTCTAAAAAGATGGGTCTTGTTCATACAATGCCCTGTTTTCATTCGAATGATGCTAGTAATATGACGTCTGTCCATGGCTGGGATGTTCCAGTGCCATGGTATCCTCGGAAATTCAGAGTGAATCCTAACAGACAATTATAACACTGTGCAATAGGTGGTATGTATGGAGTCGTTACATAAGTCAAGTAACAAATGTCAATGTATCGCGGAATAATGTTACCCCTGAAGGTAATTAGTATAGTAGATGCTGGAACATATTGAACTTTTTCATCTACAGTGACCCTTCTGTTCATGCGTTTGACATTTAATACTTTACTTGTGCTTTTTATCATCGTTTTTATCTCATCCTCAGTAAAATCAGTACTTATTTCTTTTATTATTGCTTTACAAGTCAATAACTATTTGGAATATACCTTGTATCCCTTGTTTGTTAACAATACATTTGATATCAATGATTCGCACTGTCTTTATTATTGAATTCCACCCCGACTTTATTTTTCCCTTGAATTTTAATTTTAATGATATGTTCAAGTTTTAGATCACATATTTCTTTTGCAATTTTCAACTGGGACAACCTTCCAATATTTTCCTCTTCTTTTTCAACTGTTACCCTATACGGACCTATCATGTCATTACTATAAAAAATTGTTCTCTTTCTCCTTCTTTTCCATCTCTATTTAGCTTTTTTCACTCAATGAAACTGGACTTCTATTAGTATTTTTATCAGACCTTTCCTTATCTTTATTCTCCTCAATATTCTTATTTATTTCTAACTGTAAATCTGTATGAAAATTTCTATATTGTCCTGTGTAATTTACGTCTATCCTTTCCCGCAAATTTATTTCTCTTACTTCTTTATCTACACTATCTTCACTATCTTTATCATAATCATCCATGTCCTTATCCCAATTTTCTTCGTTATTAATTACCGTCAAAGGATCTATATATCTTTTTTTGGGGGAAGATTCATCTCCCCCCCTCCTAACATGTTTACAGCCACTAAGTTATTTTGTTTTCACAAAAGTACAACCCAATTTTATTCAATTAATATCAATGTTAGATTGAAAATTGAATTATATCCCAATGAAAAACACCACAACAAAGGTTAGAAAAAGTTTTTTTTTTACCAGCACACTTTCTCACGTACGCCACTCTCTATCACCGCTCCAACTTCTCGATCTTCACAGTTCGATAGTCAGCACACGAATTGAAGCATAGAGCTCGTCCAGTATTGAAACGACCGTTTGGTAGGTAGAGAGGGGGAAAACACAAGTGGACACGGCGAATCTTCACCAGTGGCTTGTCATGCAGCGTTTGAAAGGTTAGGTTTGTTTGATTAATAAATAGGTAGTGCAGTTATTTATTCAACTTTGCAATAGTTTACTTGTTACCTTGCCAAAATACTTTTTATTCAGTTACGGAAAAAGAAATTATGGCAAATCTTATCAAATTCATGAAAAAGGAGGCCAAAAATGGCATACAAATACCTTTACAAAATTACAAAGAACGTGCCAGGCAGCAATGGGTATAACAGAATATTGTTTTAAAAAAATTAAAACGGATCAATCAGCTGTGAATTCAGGAAAAGAGTAGGAAAAATAAAGTCCAAAAGTAATATTACGGAAGGGCAGGGTGAAACAATAAGAACGATTATAAATGATTTTTGTTTGATTGAAAAATAACGCCCTACTTTAAAGTCTATTCTTCAAAAAATCAAAAATGCTCAGGTAGGGTTTGAAGGCAGTCGTTCAACATTGCACATTATAATCGAAGAGTTAGGTTTTGATTGGGAAAAAGCGCCTGATAATCGAACGATATTGATGGAAAGTCATGAGTTTAGATTACTAAGAGTGGAATTTTTAAGAAAATTTAAAATGTATCGTGAACAAGGAAAAAACATAATTTACACTGATGAGACGTTTTTGCGCAGTTCTCATACACATTCTAAGACGTTTCCGGTACCGTCCCGGTCTATCTGTCTATTTTTATATCTATGTATTCAATTTTTAAATTTCAACAAAAAAATCATAATTTCCGACCCCAAAAACCCCCGCGGTCTATAATCGCAAAACTCGTCCGCCATCTTGAATTTATGGATTTTAAAAACGTGATCTCCGACCCCATAATCACAAAACGCCATATTGGAGCCGCCATCTTGAATATATGAATTTATATATATTATATTTATCTATATATACAGTGTCACGCATAAAGTTCGCAACATATGGAAGTTTTTTTTATTAATAGATATAATTAAAATTTGACTTCGCAGTTAGTTTGTGCTTGAAAAATGAGTAAAAAAACACCCTTTTTCTTTTTGTCATGTGCTACTCTAAACCTGTCAAATTTGACATTTTTTTCGAAAATCCTCAAAAAATAAGTTTTTTTTTAGAAATTTCGAAAAATGCCAAAGGAAAAAGTTGCTCAGTTTCCAATTATATACCTTTGCTCCAAATTTGGACTCCTTACGGTCACTTCGACTTTTTTCCAATTTTTTTAATTTTTCGAATCTTTCGCTCTACCGATTCAACCAAAACATGATTCAAATTTCATAATTTTGATGAATACGAGACTTCAATGTCATGTCTTGCCCAGAAAATACCCACATTGTCCTGTTACCAGAAAAAAAAAAGAACCTCCAGAAATTCGTCTTTGTTGTTGCAAAGTTCATCTAGTTTTTTCATTTCATCGTGAAACTGATTCGGATTTTCAATGTATGGACGTTAATATGTCAGTAATCGAATAAACGAATTCCTTTTCATTCTTATTACACTCGTATTTCTTTTTTTAACAGATTTGTATCCCGTTATAGCTGCAGATGAGTTCGAAATATTTTGATGTAGTTTACACCCAACAGTGCGACTGTTGGATGTAAACTGTTAGATGTAATTTTCGAGCAAATAATAATTTTTCGCAACGCTTTTTGAATTAATTTCATAAATCTCATATTCTTTATTTTTACCATTAGATGTGTAAAAAACATTAAACCAAAATAACTATAACCAAATTCACAACAAAACATCGTAACATTCATTGATTTATCTCAATAATCTCATAAAGAACCCGAATTCATCATTCAGTATGCCGTCCTTCCCGTTCTATGCAAATTATAGTCCTTTCATTCACAGACTTTGTGGCATTTTTAATAAATAGGGGATTTATGTTAGCACAAAACACCCCCGAATGGTATTTTCTAAATGTTCTTTGTTTGCAAATGGTCTGTGCGTATACAATTTTTGTTTCAGATAACCCCATGAAAAAAGTCCATTGGAGATAAGTCCGGTGATCTTGGTGGTCAATAATCTTCCCAATCTCGTCCTATCACTTTTCCCATAAACATCTGACTGAGACACTGTTCCACTTCTACCATTTGGTGGATCGGTGCCCCGTCAAGCTGATACACAAATTTCATCTAACACTTAGAGGCAGATTATCCAAAACTTCAGACAACTGATTCATAATAAAATTTCTGTACATGGCTGCGTTCAAATTTTCTCTAAAAAAATATGGTCTAATTATTTGGTTATGTAATAAACCACATATTTGTCTTGAATGAGTATTGGTCACGGCATTCTATTACAAAATTTGGACCACAATCGACAATTTTGGGAACTAACTGTTCCGTTCGACGTGAAAGTTGCCTCGTCTGTCCATAAAATCCTGTAGGGAAATGTGATATGCTTTTCTCTCACACCTTGGAACCAAAATGAAAATCCTACTCGAATATCGAAATCTCTTCCTTTGAGAGTGTGTATGAACTTTGGCTTATAGGGATGGAAATACTTTTTGTGCAAAATTCTTCTCACAGTTTCTCTGCCAACTCCTGTATTTTCACTAATACTCCTAATATTAGTTTTTCCGTTTTCAACAACGCTCAAACAAACATTGAGTTGTTTTTGTCCATTATACCTTATTGTATTATGTGCTTTCTTGAAACGATTGTCCACAGAGCCAGTTTCTTTGAATGTTTTCGATATCCTTCCCACGGTACTAAAGTGAATATTTCTTCCTGGATGCCGGTGATAGAAAATACAAGCAACATCTCGATATGGTACTTTCTCCCCACATGAAAGAAATATTTCCACTTTGTCTTGTGTGAATAACATTGTACATAAAACTTATTTGTGAATTTAAATGTACGAAAATCTGTACACAAAACAACTCGATTTATTAAACGCAATAATTTGACATTAACCAAAACTAGAAATTTGTTTCAAAAGCCTACTAAGGGAAAATTTTATTTCGATTCGATCAATTACAATTTCCTTCCCGAGATGTTGCATTAGTCTTGTATTGTTTAAAATCACGAAATTTTATATCATGTTTAGTACAAATCGCTAGAACGAAAGTCTTTTGAATAGTTATGAAACTGTAGGTCATTGTTTAGTTCACAGAAAAGTATATTTCGGGTTTGTTTGTAACTGAACTTTGGCTTATAGGCATAAAAATTATTTTTGTGCAAAATTCTTCTCACAGTTTCTCTGCCAACCCCTGTATTTTCACTAATACTACTAGTATTAGTTTTCCGTTTTCAACAACGCTCAAACAAACATTGAGTTGTTCTTTTATACCTTATTGGATTATGTGGTTTCATGAAACGATTGTCCACAGAGCAAGTTTGTTTGAATGTTTTCAATATCCTTCCCACGGTACTAAAGTGAATATTTCTTCCTGGATGCCGGTGATTGAAAATACAAGCAACATCTCGATATGGCATATTCTCACCACATAAAAGAACGATTTCCACTTTGTCTTGTGAGGATAACATTGTACATAAAACTTATTTGTGAATTATAAATGTACGAAAATCTGTACACAAAACAACTCGATTTATTAAACGCAAAAATTTAATTTTAATGAACCAAAACTAAAAATTTGTTTCAAAAGCCTACTAAGGGAAAATTTTATTTTAATCAATTGTACTATTTTCTTCCTGAGATAGTGTATTAGTATTGTATTGTTTAAAATAACGAATTTTATATCATGTTTAGTACAAATCGCTAGAACGAAAGTCTTTTGAATAGTTATGAAACTGTAGGTCATTGTTTGTTTACAGAAAAGTATGATATTTCGGGTTTGTTTGTAACTGAATTATTGGTCAGAAAAATAATCAAACTGGATACAAATCTATTAAAAAAAGAAATACGAGTGTAATAAGAAAGAAGAGAAATTCGTTTATTCGATTACTGACATATTAACGTCCATACATTGAAAATCCGAATCAGTTTCACAATGAAATGAAAAAACTAGATGAACTTTGCAACAACAAAGACGAATTTCTGGAGGTGATTTTTTTTTCTGGTAACAGCCCAATGTGGGTATTTTCTGGGCAAGATATGACATTGAGGTCTCGTATTCATCAAAATTATAAAATTTGAATCATGTTTTGTTCGAATCGGTAGAGCGAAAGATTCGAAAAATAAAAAAAAATGGAAAAAAGTCGAAGTGACAGTAGAGAGTCCAAATTTGGAGCAAAGGTATAAAATTGGAAACTGAGCAACTTTTTCTTTTGGCATTTTTTGAAATTTCCAAAAAAAAACTGTTTTTTGAGGATTTTCGAAAAAAATGTCATATTTGACAGGTTTAGAGTAGCACATGGCAAAAGGAAAGAGGCTGTTTTTTACTCATTTTTCAAGCACAAACTAACTACGAAGTCAAATTTTCATTATATCTATTAATAAGAAAAACTTCCATATGTAGCGAACTTTATGTGTGACACTGTATATATATATATATATATATATATATATACAGTGTCACTACATAAATTCTTATAATGTATTTTACTCATTTTCAAGCAAAACTAATAGAAGCAAATTTTCATTATATCTATTAATAAAAAACTTCCATATTGCATATTTATTGTATATATATATATATATATATATATATATATTATATATATATATATATATATATATATATATATAATATATAATATTTATAAAAAAAAAAATACTCCGACCGTAGGCACAAATCAAATCTATTCGAAATATAAACCACCATAGTTATTTGTCCGACATTTTTAGTTCTTTAATTTTGAATTAAAAAATAACTAATAAAAAAACTTTTTAAAGACAAGCTTTTATTTAAGCCGTGTACTGAAACGTATAAAATAAATTAAAGTCACCGCTGACAATGATTTGATTATTTTTTGTTGAATTATTTGGTTTCAAAAAGCTTGTCGCGCGAAGTGTTCATAAAAGTAGGTACCAATTAATTTGATTGGGCAGTGATTAGATGGTAAGTAAGAACTTGTCAAAGTATTTGATTTTTACAAAGTATTCATGAAAGTAGACAACTTGTCGAAGTATTAATTTTATTACAACACACACATACCAATTTTGAATGAAATATGACCATAATCAGAAAACTCGCCCTTCATCTTGGAGCCGCCATCTCGAATTTATAAATTTTGACAAAAAATTCATAATCTCCGACCCCAAAAACCAATACCAATTTTGAATCGAATTGGACCATCTCCATCTTGAGCCGCTATCTTGAATTCATGAATTTTGACAAAAAAATTCATAATCTCTGACCCCAAAAACCCCCACATACCAATTTTGAATCGAATCGCATCATAATCACTAAACTCGTCCGCCAAAAACTACGTCTCGTGTTTGGTACGCCTATCGAATTTCTATCAATAGCCACAGTTAGACAGGATTCACTGTAATCACTGTAGCGTACAAATTGACAGTGCTGCTCGTAAAGTGGTGTATAGGTACATAATACAGAAGTGGGAATGCGTTGAAGTCGGATGGAGCATACGAGTTTGGAAAAATTACCATTTGAGCGTACAAGCAGGTAGCAGGCGTAGAGTGAATTCAGTATTGAGACAGTACTTTGGTAGGTAGAGAGGAGGAAAACACGAGTGGGCACGATTGTCATGACATGCAGCGGTTGAAAGGTTACGTTTGTTAGGTTAAAAAGTGGGTATCTAATGTGGTTTATTCAATTTTGTTTACTGTAACCTTGCAAAAATGCCCTGGGTGTGGAGTAAGTACTTTTCAGTAGCGGAAGAAGAAATTTTGGCGAATGCTATCAAATTCATTATAATTCTTGTGTATCGCTTCACGCCTATGGAATTTCTCGTAATCGCTTCGCTTCGGAAACCTTCGAGAGGAACTGTTCATTAAGTGGGGGAAGGACAAACATGCTGTCGCAATAATAGGCCTTTTCATTTAGATGATTTTTTAAGGCGCATGCGCTCGTTTTGAGACCCAAAGTCTGATTGGCTATTGGGAAAGTGAATAGCCATTGGTTAGTTTTGAAATAACAATTTGAGATTGGCTTAGTTCAAAATTAACGGTATTTTCACATTATGTCAACAGTCAACTTCATGACAAATGCACCTGCATACATTGGCGTTCGTAACTTTCTTTGTAGGTTAAGTACTTATTACCTATTTCATACCGCCAAAAACCTTTCATTCGTAGATAAAATAATGTACACGAATATTTTCTAATGGTGAGTTTTCTTCTCCATGTAAATTCAAGTCAACTCGGCATTTTTAATTTTCTTAAAAAAAAAAAATTCGCCGGCAATGCCGTTGGGTCTGACAGGTGAACAAAGTTAGTCATTTGTCATCTAAATGAAAAAGCCTATTGCAACACATAATCGGAAAACTCCGAGAAAGAGAGAGGAGGGGGATGGACGGCACCTGAAAAGGGTCGGTGCGAGCCAAAGAGAGTAAACGTTATTCAGTTTACTCTCTTTGGGTGCGAGCCATTGCGTAGTTCAATGGAAAAGGTGTTAGTTGGCTCTGTCAAGTGAACCGTCACTATCATAATACAACCTAGATCGAGATGACGAAAAGGGACAATTAGGGCCTAGTCCCTGACGTATGAAGTCCATGACTATTACTAAAAAGCACTCTGCTAATGTTGCAGGTGCTTCAAATGGGGAACTTTTCAACAATCCTTGTACACCGAAATTCTAAATTCAAGTCAAACAACGGCCGTATCCCACACATTACACTACCTCCTCAGGATATCCCAGTGTGATTGCGATGAACCAAAATGAGATAACCTTGGAATATCCTTGTGCTGCGCTGAGGTTTTCCCTCATTCGATATACCTAATAATATAACCCTGGTTAAGCAAAATGCATTTTATTGACGGCTCGGTTTAACAAATTATTTCGCTGGTATAAAATATTATATTTATAACGAGTGTGGAAAGAGGTACTTCATAGTAAATTAATATGCATATACCTACCTAGTAAAATAATATGCATTTACCTACGAAATATACCTACTTGCTTGTAGAATATAAAAATTCAACTTCATAAATTTCGGGTACAGATATGACTGAGTTGTTGACATAATTATGTGTTTGATGTAAAAAATGGTGGAAAAATAAATGAAATTTATTAAATTGACTTAAGAGGTACAAATACAATAAAAAAAAATAGATTGTCACAAAAATAATAAATCAATTTTAACCCAAGTCAGTTTCACTGTCGCTATCATCATCCAAGTTCACAACAATTTTTTCTCTGGCAACTTGATCTATATTTAAAAATGATTTTTCTATGTTGAAAAGGAAACATTATCAATTGAATATTGAATAGAAATATTTTTCTGTGAATTGAAAAATCCACGATAAAAATGAAGTTATTTTTTGTGAGTGTCTAACAGAAAACAACTAATTTCCCGGCGAAAGCCACGCTGGACATTAGATATTCTAAAATTGAATAGAAAGATTTTTCAAAAATATAATGTCAATCAAAGTTTGTTTATAACTAATTGTTAAGTAAATAAACAATTACATTATAATAAAAAAACTTATTAGGTAGAGAATAACCATTATTAATTTTAAAGAAAAAACATCTTAATATATTATTTAAATAATTTAAAAAAATAAAATTGAAAAAAAATTAAGATTTTTTTCTAATCATAATAAATTCTTAGCAACCTTATGCAAAAAAACAATTTTTGAAAAATATTCAATTTATCCATTTGATTATAAATATTTTATAAACAAACTGCGTTTTTTTAACGTTGTAAAATGCCTTTGTCAGTCATAAAACTGATAATAATGTGAAATATCAATAAAAAAATATTTACTCAATTTCTCATATTTTGTTAACTTTAGAAATTTATAATTAACAAAATAATCAATTTTTAAACAATTTTATAGAGTGATATTATTGAGTACACATGTAAAATGTGCTCCAGGAAGCAAAAAAATTATGGAGTCATTCTGTGAACAACTATTCGGGCTTAAAAAATAAAATCAAGGTTCAAAAAAATTTCTTGATAACAATACCCTCACATTATCAAAATTCAATGAAAACATTACTTCCCAACGAAATTACATTATTTCAAGTGTTCAGCTGATACCATAATTTTTGAATTTTTAAATTATTTTTCTTTTTAAATCTTGTGACGCTAACATATTTCCCTTGATAAAAAGTGTCTCTTCATATTTTGAATACATTGCTAGTGTGGCATCCGCTGAACGATGTTTTTCTTCGTTGAAGCGATTGAAAACTTGCCTGCGATCAACGATGCAACAGAGGCGGTTGGTTGGATTAGGTCTACTTCATGTTCATAGAGATGTGGAAATAGATGTTTTAAATGTTATTGAAAGGATTTGCAAAGAAACACAGGATACTGGATTTCATTATGTGAGTTTTATTTTAACGAAAGAAATCTTTGTTTTGTTTTTGTACCTACTTACAAGTAAATGTATATATTTTTTTTATTTCATTATCTACATTTGGTATTTTTGTTTCAATTTGAATAAAAAAAAATATTTTTTTGTACCTATAAGTGTTACACACGTATCGAGTATTTATTTATTCACAATCAACTCTTACCTTATATCTAATCCATGTTCTTTGTGTGTCACCATCATTCACCATTGTACTTCCCACATGTATTCATACATACTTAATAAATAAATATTATTATTATTTTACATCCATGTCATGTCAAAACATCCAAGGATTTGTAGTGTACTTCCTTAGACAGCAATAGTACAAAAAACATCCATTCATTTCATTTAACGTCCACTGTCCATCCTTGTTTCGTTATGTACTTCCAAAGGCAGAGATAGGATGTTCACAAAATACATTCATTACTTTATCAGTTTATGTTCAACGTTCCTGGGTATCTTAAAAGAAAGAGTATCTGAAACGGACTTGATAAGTACTTTCTACGGTCACCCTTTTTTGCACAGCGATAAAACGCCCACAAAAATATATCCATGACTTATCCAGTTTCTGGTTACCCATTAGGTAGATGAAAAATGTTCCGGACAACAACCCATTAGACTAGTCAATAGAGCAGAAAATGGCTGATTCTGCGACGAACATAGTACCAGGAAATCACTGTGCCATCATACGAAAGACCATTCGTAGTTATATCCTGTTATATTCCCCACTCGCAACTATCATTGCTTAATTTGTTGTTAACGTTTAAGAGCAAAAACATGGTGTTATTTTTGTTTCGTTTTTCGCTTGTAACATGAAAACTAACGAAGCAATCTCTCAATGGACGAATTGTAGAGAATCAAAAAATTAGCCCTAGCATGACTTGATCGGATTATTAATAACGCAGAAAAAACGAAAAAATCAGCGTTTTTCAAAAATACAAAACACCGCCATTTTTTAAGCGCAGGCTGTCCACATATTATTGATTGATATTTACTTCATGTGTAGAAAACTCAGGCGCTGTCGGATCATTAGTTTTGGCATAATTTCAATTTGATTTTTTTATGGACTTTACTCGAGCAAGTCTGGATGCGTCGTTAGGTGATCCGATTTAAATTTTCCAAAAACATATTGCAAGTAGAAGTAAAGTACTACAAAACATCTATTCTCATTGCGTTAAAATGCCGCGAAATGGGTGATACATACCTGCAAACATGACCGAAAACGGGCGAGCGCGTGAAAGCGGCTGAGTACTGGGGTAGGGCAGCAGACGCAGGGGAAGCGTATATATACAGTGCGCGTGTAAAGTATGGAAACATAAAGATATCTTTGACACCTCGTATGATACAATAACAAAAATTTTGTTATATATATTAGATGGACCAGCGATTTTAAATTTTATATTTTCAACGTTGCCAAATGTACAGTTTCTGAGATATACGAACAATATGTTTATTTTTAAATGGGACAACCCGTATATTTTACAATTTTCTGTTACAGTTTTTTATTGCCGATGCAGCTTACAAACTGTTATTGGCCTATATTGACCATCAATTTTAAGAAATTAGGAAAAACATTTTTATTTTGTAATTAATATTGCAGTATAAACAGAAAACAATACCTAAAGAAAAAAATTAAAGGAAATGTTCAATATGACCTCCTTGTCTTCTGAATGAAAATTAATCCAAGACTTTTCTTATCGTTTGTGGAGATATTAGTGCTATCTCCTCTGTAATTCTGTCTTTCAGTCCTTGGATAGTCTGTGGCCTATTCACATACATTTTGCTTTTTAAATAACCCTACAAAAATTATCTAGGTGTCAAATCCGGAGATCTTGCTGGCCATTCGATAGCTCCTCACGAACGCGAAAATGAGGAGGCGCTCCATCTTGCAGAATCCAAATTGATATATTCAGATATGAGGATTTATATCAACAGGAAAGAGTCTGGCTAATTCTGGAATTAACTCTAATTCAAAAAATGCCCAGTATTCTTCACCAAAAATAAGATCGAATAATGGTATTATTAATAATTCCTGCCCACACATTGATCTTTTGTGGATACTGGGTATGTGCATCCACCATCCAATGAGGATTTTCATCTGACCAGTACCTGTAGTTTTGTTTATTATCGTGCCATTTAACTGGAAAGTAGCCTAATCAGAAACAAGGATTTGATTAAATAAATTAGGATTAGTGTCAAATCTATTTAACATTGTTTCATAGAACTCCATTCTGCGATCTAGAATTTATGAATAATTTTAGATTCAGTACCAGGTGCTATAGGAGTTCTGTCTTCATACTTGTTATTAAATATTTCACATACCTCTTCGTGTGTTCATGTCCTATAAATAATGTCGCAAATAAAACATATCAAATTTCATAACATTATGGTATTACCTGCCTACTGATAGTAAATCACGACGTACCTACTGACAGTAAAACCTACTTGATTTAACGAAATGAAACCGATATTCATATCATGTTTATCAGTACAAAAACAGCAAAGACTTTTTTAAACTTTAACAAATACCAAGTGGCCCATTTTATTTTCTCTTTATGTTAATATCAACGGTTGAAATAAAACTATTTTTCCTAATTTCTTAAAATTAATGGTCAATATTGGCCATTAACAGTTTGCATGCTGCATCGCCAATAAAAAACTGTAACTGAAAATTGTAAAATATACGGGTTGTTAAAAAGGGAAACATTCTCAATTGAATATTGAATAGGAAGATTTTTCTGTGAATTGAAAAATCCACGATAAAAATGAAGTTATTTTTTGTGAATGTCTAACAGAAAACAACTACTTCCCCGGCTAAAGCCACGCTGGCATACTTCACGCGCGCACTGTATCTAGTAATACAAGCGCGCAAGTTATGAATCTGCTGCTCTACCCCCAATACTCAGCCGCTTTCACGCGCTCGTCCGTTTTCGGTCATGTTTGCAAGTATTTCTCACCTAATTCGCAGTATTTTAACGCAAAGTAGAAATAGATGTTTTTTAGTGCTGTAAAATTGAAATTGGACCACCTATGATGCATCCAGGCTTGCTCCAATAAAGCGCATTGAAAAATTCCAATTGCAATTATGCAAAAACGAATGCGCCTGAATTTTTTACACATGAAGTACATATCAATCACTACTATGTCGCGAAGAGCTTGCGCTACATTTTGACAAATGGTGGTGTTATAATTTTTTTTTAAACGCAGTTTTTTACGATTTTTTTTTCTCCGTTACTAATAGTACGATCGAATCATCGTGTTAGGTCTCATTTGTTAACATCAAGATTGCTTCATTAGTTTTCATGTTACAAGCGTAAAACGAAAAAAATAATTTGTTTTTGCTTTTACATGTTTAAAACAAATTAAGCAATGATAGTTGCGAGTAGAAAACATAACAGGATATAACTTCGGATCGTCTTTCGTATGATGGCACAGTCGATTTCCTGGTACAATTTTTGTCACGAAAAAATCTCTAACGATTGGCCTACGTGGGTGTCTCGTGTAAAAAGATAGGTCCTTATAAGAGACCTAATCATGGGGACAATTCTAAAAGGTTTTCAGTATAAAAATTCCAGTTCGTACTGTACGTATCAACAATTATATCTTCAATGAAGTATCACTTTTGTTACATCTCAGCGATGTACAGAAAATGTCAGGATGATGATATCACATTGGGATGTTCACTCGCCAAATAATAATGGACTACCTATTTTTGTTCTTTAAATCTACTCGATCCGATTTCGTGTTTATTAATAAATGTATCGTGAAGATCATTATACATCCATACTGAAGAAAAATATCTAGTGGAAAGAATAAAATAACATCGCTGCAACATCTTGGCGATAAATCCGGGACACCTCCGAAGTATTACGTTTGCTGAGATATCATTATATGCAGGTCTGAAGTCCAAAAAAATATATTCCGACAAAAATCTGAAAAATTCACTTTGAAAATCTGCAGTTTCGATAATTTATGTCAAAACACATGATAATTATCCACGTTCACGTATTACTTGATAAATTTGATTGAATAACAATAATAAAGTTCCTCGGCGTTTTCACGGGCTCTACTTCGAAATATCGGTCAATCCTACTGAAAGAACTTTCGCTTCTTCAACACCCTGTATACGCACGTTAATCACTGTTGCTCAACTCATGATTTCATACCCACTGACGAGCTGAACTTCGAAAATCCTGTACCTATTTATTTGGACTTTTTGCCCATTTGGTCCTAGGAGTGCACTCTCTTGTTTATGTGCAACAAACTTCTAGATGAACGATAACTGTGAATCTCTTTAAGTTAGTACGCTATAATAGCCGCATTCTTTACCCGAGGCTAAACGCACTCCATTGGTGGAATTTCGCGACGTCAGACTCGCGATCACATTTGCGATGTTGCCAAGTACTGTGTTAAAGTTGTTAGTTTGGAGATTATTTATAACATTCTTCAATTCCTGGCAAATAGAAATGTTCGTTCAGAGACGTTAATTGCGGTAACGATTATTTTCGAATTAAAGCAATGGGAATGTATTTTTTTATTATTAGATCGAATATGTATGGGAATGGCGCAATGAAAGCTATAACAACAATCAAAATCATTCTGAATACAGTTTATAGATAAATAAATGTTTAAATGATGCGGCACAATTGGTGAATAGCATGAATCGAATATGAAAAAATATGAACTTTCGAAACGCTTTGCAATTGCTCTCGGCTTAATAAAATGCATCTGATGATCTGCCACATTGGTGTTATGGGGACACGGCAGTACCTCCGCCAAGTTCCAACACTGCAGCACTCTTCTCGGACCTAGCCGTATTTCGCATTGGATATCTTTATACGTTTTTTAGTTGCTAGAATGACCTTTCCATATACAGAATTACTATTTTTTTTGTTGGATTTTTGGGATTGATAAAACTGAAGGAAAAGTATTTTTTTCCACTGGCTCACTCACTGATCAACAATTTGGATTACGCTAGTAGTAGAGTTCAGGATGTACCTAAATATAGTGAACAATCTGGAATCTAGGATTTTTTTCATCCATTAATACACTTACGAGCAAAAAAATCGACCCACCGTAACACTTTGAATTCAAGCTCAGTTTAGGATATGTGTTTCCAAAATGAAAAACAAAGTATATCTGTCCTAAATGCATATTCATTTACCTGTGTTTATGATCGATAAATAACTAAAGATTACTAAGCAATATTAATTTCATTAAGAGCAAGTGGGTGGTTTTTTGCTCATAAGTATAATGGGTATAGTGTTGATTAAAGTTATTTTGCACCATTTCATAATTTAATTGCATTCTGCGGCAGAGATAATACTATAGACAAAATTCAGAGGCGCAAATAGTTGCATTTTTTGGTAATCTTTGGCTACCAAAATTGTGAAACAGTGCCAAATAACAGACCTATACTACAATAATGGTTCTTTCTCTATGTTTTCATTTATTTTTAATTAATTTTAAAGTCGAACTTTTTTTTTTTAATCCTCAACTGACACTTGAGAAAACAAATCTGTTTACCAACACCGAGAGATGAAATTATTATACAAAAATCTAAGATATTACAAATGGCGATCTCGTTTTCAACCAAAATGGAAATATGTTTTTATATTCATTTCTTTTTTATACGATTAATTATGTTCATACCAAACAAAATTCATACATGAAGAATAATCAATGGGCGATATGTGAAATGTTTGTTGAATGATAATTAAATAGCCAACCATAGATACGTCCACAGAGGAAACAATCACTTCTGAATATTACCTAATTTCATCTAAAAAAGGGACAAGCCCGTCTTGTCAGGTTGACGAAAGTTTATCGATATATGAAGTAAAGCAAAGCCGATCGTGGTTATTAGTTGGATGGGTGGTCAACCGCCTGCCATGGAACACTCGCGTTGAAAAGGCCTATACAACTGCAGCGTAGTATCATATCCATAGCTCGCTGGTGTTGTATGAGCACGAAATTCAGCGAGAAGTATGCCGTATCTTCGGAGGGGATTTTAAGATGACGGTTTCGAGTTCATGGATGTTGAGCTTGCCAAAAGATCTGTTGGAGACACCAGAAGAATCGGCGAAATTCCCGGTTGGGGGAAGTGTGCTCACTGGCGTCGGTATATATAGCCCCGGTAGCAGAAATAGGCCGACGGTAAATACAAAATTAACAAACAACTTCTACAATGAACATTGATCTTAAAAAATATATTATTATTTGCTCGGAATCAACTTGCGTATGAACAAATGAAGGTATTGATGGAAATGGGCATAACGTTTTCAAACATTGTTTTCGGCCCAAGGAGAATGCGCATCCGGATCACTTCGTGGAAAAAACTCTACATGAACTGAAAATGGCAATTCATCCGAACAACACAACCAACAGAAGTACTCCAACTACATACACATGTACCAATCAATATTATACCTTATATCCTGGGATATCCAAAAAGATCAAACGGATAAGCCATGGTAATGATGTAAAACCCACATTCAGGACAACCGAAACACTGAGATAAATACTGACACATACAAAACCGAAAAAACGCCGACTAAAGTGGGAAAAGTTGTTCTTGTGGTGGAATGTTATATAGGCGAAACATCGAGACCTTTGACGGTACGCCAAGAAGAACATAGAAATCATGAGAAACATTTTGTTAAAAAATATATCACATCTGATGGCGATAAAGGAATGGTAAAATTACAAAAATTTAATGAGAGAACCAAACCAATAAAGTAGGAAAAGCTTCCTGCATTATTGGAACGAAGTGCCTTTATGCGGCTTGCGGAAGATGTTGACTGGTAGAAAATGTAACGTAAGAAAAAAGCGGGGGGGGGGGCGTGGGGTGCTAGATAGTGTACAATGGAAAACAATACCGTAGTTCGGTAGAGACGGGGGAGTCCTTCATCCGATGGGTCCGGATGATTGTATTCTCTGGCTGGGAGCGGCGCATTAACCCGCTCGGGCACTGACATCCCATCATCCCTGTCTTATCAGGTGGCCCCACCGTGGCTGACCTATAACGGTAGCTGGGATTACCCAGCGCGCTGATTGGGCGTATCTCAATCTCGGTTACTCCTCGGGTCGTTCCAGGCTAAGCCGAAATGTAGGTACCTGGTCAATCCCGGGGAGAGCATAACTGAAAGAGGGTTGAACCAACTTGTTGGTAAATCTGGAATTATGTCTCTTCCTATTATATACGAGTATGACTGACAAACTACACTTGGTCCTGTCAGAATTAAATGTCAACGCATTCAATTCTTATATAGGGAAATAGGAAATGCAAAATTGATGGAATAAGGGATTTTTAACTCACTACATACAGTAATTTGATATTTTAATTCAAATATACCTTTTTCAGCATGTTAGAAAGCCTCAGTTTTTCTAGTAAGGCAATGAATAATTCAACTGTCATTTTGTAGTTGGTAGAGCTTCAAGGTGCTCCGCGAATTTCGTGAACTTAAAGGCAATAAAACAGTGTGCTGAAAGTGATCTAAATGCCCAAAAAGAGTAAAAATGGTGTTTCTAACACAATATCTGGGAATTGGAAAACTGCAGGCCATTGTGTCTAATCGCAACGACCAGGACCCAAAAAAAATTTAAAAAGTAAAGGACATAAACAACCACAGTTGAATTGCTGGAAAAGTTCAATAAATTCCAATGGAAGAATCCACGATGGAGGTGCAGATCGCAACAAAAGCGTGGATAAATTGAAAACAAAAAGCCACAATGGATCACCCAGTGACAAAAACCGTGAAAAAGACATTATTTCACCAAACCAAACCACCAAAACTGATTAAAACAGTGTGTTGGCAAAACTCACATCGGAAAACAGCGAAATCGCCAGCTGTTCGGTACTAGAAGCCGAGGAACTCCGAAAAAGATGCGATATAGTGTATATCATTTTCGCCAAGTGAAGCCGAAAAACTAAAAAAACTCAATGATTACTTTTCTAAACATAGTGAAATTGTAAGGAAGAGTAATATTAAACCTAATGAAGACACTGGAGAGCCAGGCACCGGGTCCGGGGAGGGAAAGACCGCCCGGGCCGAGGTTAGCGCAGAGTATGAAAAACTGAAAAGAGTTCAAAAACACTAAGTGAAACGGTAAACGAGAAAATGTGGGGAATGGAAAGGGGGGGGGCTGAAAACGAGAAAATGTGGGGAATGGAAGGGGGGGGGGGCTAAAAACCTTTGTCCAGAAGAAAAATTTTGTTCACCAAACTTTTCAAAAGTGAAGAAAAATCCAAACATTTTCAAATAATGCAGAAAAATTGGTGAGTCCATCACATCAAAATATGGGGAGTGATATGGAGGATGATAAAAGGAGTAAAAGAACTTCGTTTCTGACGAAGGTCCCCCGACCGCACACGTTTTTTTATCGAACAACTGCTTTTCAGCAAACTCTATCGGAACAAACCAAACATGGTTACCTTTTCTCGAAAAAAAAAAGTAAGAAATGGCAGAATTGTGACAAACAGCCTATGTATCTAGATGTCCCTAAAAATCCGCCAAAAAAATTATTCAAGAATTTTGCTAAGTTAACAGCCATATGCGAACTTTTTAAAAAAAATGAAGGTTTATCAAACTTGTTTTTTTTCGTGAAGTTAATATCGATTTGATATACAATACCTGGAAGATCTCCGAAACAGTTATTTGAGTTTTCGAAACGAAACGTATATGACTATATTCCATGTATTCTTTTCGAATGGATACTTGGGATCTTTCTTAGTTATGATTCTACGATGAAGGGTGAATATGAAACTTTTTTTTTATTTTGTCATTTTAACTTGGGTATAAGATACGCGGTCGAACTTGCGTATACCGAAAATAAATCTTACTCTAGAATTCTGGGCTTTTTGTATTCTATTCAAATACGTAGAGGTTAGACAAGGAAACCTGTGAGCAAAACGGAAAATAAGACGGGATTTTTTGCAGAGTATGGTCTTTATAACACTTGTGAGGTCTGCTCTATATAGATTTCAAAAGATTGTTTACCACAATGATTCCTATATTTTCCGGTAGTTGATTCAAAAAAACCCGGCGGAAGCGAAATGCCATATCAATAGAGTGGGACTAACACCAACAGGGTAATTTTTAAAAAATTTGCAAACTTGTTTTTTTAACTAATCATGTTTGAGTATTCATTCACGAAAATCGTCATGCAATACCATTTCGATGGTTCCAAATATCGCCATACTGCTGCAAAGACGCAGATTTTCTAAATAATGCAAAACGATATTCCTATAAAAAAAAGTACCATATATTTTCATGATTAGAAATAGACATCTGATCACGTCAAACCCATAGGATGGGTAAAATACGTCTTTAAAATCTGGAGCTTTCCACAAAGCCTTAAAACTGGAAAGGTTGTACCTCTCTTCAAGAAGAATGATCGTACTCTATCAGATAATTATCGCCCGGTAACTGTACCATATAGTCTCGCAAAAGTTTTTGAATATGCATTCTTGGATAGACTTTCATCATTCTTGGAAAAACACGAAGTCATAAGCAACAGTCAGCACGGTTTTCGTCATAAAATGTCTACATCCACGGCAGTGTATTCGTTCCATAAACGCATTGCCCAGTTTATCGATAAGGATGAATGCCCTGTAGCAATATTTTGCGACTTGAGCAGAGCTTTTGATTGTGTGAACCATCATAAGCTGCTAGATATATTGGAGAGTTTAGGCATAAGGGGTATACCATTAAACTGGATTTCATCCTTTTTAAAAGATAGGAAACAAATTGTCACGATGCAGTTCAAAAACGAAAGCCAAATCAAAACCATACGTTCGAGTAGTAGGGAAGTCGAAATGGGTGTTCCCCAAGGCTCCATCTTGGGCCCAATTTTATTCATTTTGTATGTAAATCACCTAGATGCTATCATTGGTACCGCAGATTATACTGCGCATGCAGATGACTTTTCATTGGTTTTGTCCTCCACAGATAGTGAACACCTAATATCGAAATGTATTGGAACACTTAATACAGTATAATCTTTTTTCAATAGCAGAAACTTATTTTTCAATATTAAAAAAACACAGATGTTAAGAATTCACTGCCGTCAAAGTATTATTGATGACCTTGAAGTTAAAATCGGTGTATTGCACATGGTGTGGTTAGGTTTTTGGGGGTGTCTCTGTATGAAAACCTCTCCTGGAAATCCCATTGCCAACAATTATGTTCCAAAATAAATTCTTTAAGATATCTATTCATCAATTTACGAACTGTACTAGATGTGAAACAGATGTTGAATGTTTACTACGCTCAAGTTGAATCGAGACTCAGATATGGCATTTGCCTGTGGGGCAATGCACCAGATACGAAAGATATCTTTATTGGACAAAAACGAATCTTGAGATGTATCGCAAGAATTTCTGACAGAAAATCGTGTAGAACATTTTTCAAAACATTTTGTATCTTGACACTCCATGCCTCTTCATTTTCGAAACCTGTGTTCATGTTTTCAAAAATAAGGGAACTTTTATACGCAATTCTGATATTCATGGTTATGAAACAAGGAACAAGCACCATTTTCATGTAAATTTAGCTCAAAAAAAAATCATGTGCTCCTGATCATATTGGACTCAAAATATTTAACAATCTTCCGGAAGAACTGAAGGGTGTTAACATATTTTCTTCATTCAAACATGAGTTAAATAATTTTTTATTGAAAGAATGTTTTTATCGTACAGGTGATTTTATACAAAATTAGACTTTGTGATAATTATGTTTGACGAAAGTGTTTCTTTTTTAATATTTTTTATTATTCTATTGTTGGTTTCTGTATATACTATGCATGTAATTTTTTTTTATATATACTTTCTTCTTGTTTTTTATTTAGATATACTAATGTAATTGTACGAACTAAATGACAATTCCAATACATGTCGAAAAAATGGAAATAAATATTGATTGATTGATTGATACGTAAAATGTTATTACAAAATTATAATATTTAATGCAGAATTTCAATGATTTTTTACAGTATGGCAAACAAAATCCTGAAAGTTCAATGTAATAGCAGGATATTCTACTAGTCCAGTCAAATAAGGGTTCAACCTTCAACCAATGAAAGATATTAATCTGAATTTTTGCCTTTGTTTTGCTTATGCAATTTGAAGGTGATAGAATTCTCCACAATGTTGATTCCACACATATTTTTGAGCCACAGATAACATCAATCCGATGCTTTGTTCACTCTACAAAGTTTGTAATCACAGTCAAACTCGAGTGTAACGAACACTCGTTTATTGCGAACCCTTTCAAAAGCCCCGGTAAAAACGCCTATATACACTATGCATTTTTGTTTGAGTATAATGAACCTCGGCTATTACGAACAATCGGACATAACAGTCTACGAATTGAGTCCGGGAAACACATAAACTCGGATATAACGAACTACCAAGGGAAATATTGTTCAATCAAGCTCGACGATAATTTGCGAAATTTAACGACCTCGGTCGACCTGTGGGATTCCCCTACTTCTCTGTTAGGGATTTGTTGTACCAACATGCCTAATCCGAAACATGCAGGAAGGCTATTACATTGTCGATTAAGCTGGAAATAATTAGAATAAATTAGACAATGGCTGCGCAAATGCACAAATTGGTCGGGATTATGGTCTCAAAAAATCAACAGCGTCAATTTACGCGAAAAAAAAATACTATCTGTCAGCTCAAAGGAATTCCAATACTAATGTTAAGAAGTTGCGGCAACCAGAAAGAAAAGATATTTATCAGGCTTTGCTGAAATGGTTTGCATTGAAACGGACCCAAAATGTGCCCCTCTCAGGACAAGTTCTACAAGAAAAAACGGCACATATTGCCAATTTATTATTTGGCCAGGTAAATTCTTCTGATTCATATTTGTTTTACAAAATTTAGCAATTACCAACAGGTATACGAAGACGATATGCTGATAAAGACATTTTCAACGCTGATAAAGCCGGTGTATGCATCTTTCTCAAATCTACATATAAGTTCAGAAATTTCATATGCACTTTGAGTGATACTGGTTTAGAACAACTCTGGTTAGTGATCCAGATCAATAAAACTAAAGTGGGTCTCGGAATCATTTATAGACCACCAAATGTGAGTGTTAGGTTTCTAAACGAATTGTCTGATTCCTTAGAGCAAATTTATTTAGATACCAAATCAGTTATTCTAATGGGGGATACCAATATAAATCTATTGAATCATAATAATGCAGACACGAGTTCTTTTTTATCTATATTATCAAACTACCATATGCTGCAAATAATTGATAAACCTACTAGAATCACCAATACTTCTGAAACTTTAATCGATCTAATCTGTATTAGCGAAAATATTCATTTTGACTACAGTGATACATTTGATCTGAACAATAATACAGATCACCTACTGGTTTACTGCAATTTTAAATTCGAAGGTTCACAATCAATTTCAAAGCTTATATATTATAGAGATTACAAACACTTCAACTCAAAAATTTATTGGAAGCATATAAACTCTATCGAAGACTTAAACTCCAGAACCGAAACCTTAAATATAGCATTACTTTCTCTCTTCGATTTCCATGCCCCAATCTGCACAACCAAAACAAGGCGAAACTACCTCCCATTCATGACATATAACCTGAAAAAAATGATTCAAATAAAAGAGAAAGCCCGCGCAAAATTTAACAAATCTAAAACAGATGCAGATAAGCAATATTATATTACTTTAAGAAACCTAGTAAAAAACGCAGTTCGTCAAGAGAAAAAAGCCCACATGAAATTCACTATGGAATAAAATAAAAACAATTCTAGAGGGTTATGGAAGAGTCTGGAGGAATGAGGAGTCTGTACTAAAAGTAGAAAAAACAATACTCTACCTGAGCTGATGAAACCCCATGACATGAACACATGTTTCTTAAAAGTGGCAGATAATTCGTAAGTGGACCCTAGTTTGATATAATATTTTGGAAATAATGTTATGAGTGATCAGACTTTTGAATTCTCTCAAATAATAACAAATGAAAATATTTATGAGAGTTTGAAAAACTGCAAATCAGAAGCATATAGTGTCGACGGGATAAATATAAGTTTAGTGCTTCCCTACTGTATAGACGTAATACGGAACATCTTCAACGACTCCCTTAAGCGGGGTATATTTCCCTTAATTTGGAAATCTGTTGATGTTCTGCCTCTACCCATAATAACTAACGCATCTACTTTCAACGATTTGGGGCCAATATGTATTTTGTCCGCATTTGCGAAACTATTCGAAAAAATAGTTGCAGCATATACAGGGTATTCATTGGGAAATGCGCATACAGTAAGGGTAGATGGAGGACACCGAAATAATTAACACCTGTATATCAACATTTTTAAACCTTTTCCCCCCCTTTTTAATATTTGATTCACAGTGGTGTCGATTAACATAATAAAAAAAGTCTTATTCCAGGTCCGGCCTTAAAAAAATTATAAGTAGGTTTCGAGTCGAAACAACACCCTGTATATCAATATTTTAAAATTTTATTTACAAATTTGGAAAGAGCAGAAAAAAATAAGTAAGACTAAATGTATTTGGTGTTTCCGCATACAACTTTTTTACTTATTAACTTGAGTCAAATCTAGATGTTTCGATAATGAGGTGGCACAAAATTATTTTTTTCCCCAAATGGTACTTTTCCAGCTTTAATCCATAAAATCATCAACTATTTCTTATTCTCCTAATTTCTGGATCCCAACCTTATTTAAAAACGAGAGGACATATTATTATTATCAATGACTAATTTTCAAACAACCTGTATGCGTAAAAAAATTATCATAACATTTGTTCATGGCGCTTCATTTAAAAAAAATTATATAAAAGAGGAAAAGTGCCCATTCCGAAAAAAAGCATAACTTTATTTTGAACAAAAATAACGTTGCAACAAATCTACATTTTAAAGGTTAGACAACAGAAAATAAAAAAAATAGAATTTTCTTTATCCGCGTCTAATTATTTTTTAAGCTAGAGCATGATCATTTCTCGACTCTTTTGATGCATTCTTGATAATAATAATAAAATCAAGCAGTCTGTACGTATTGTTTAATTTAGTAATTAATACACTTTAGGTTTGATATCCCAAATTGTTGTCATTGTCAAGTTGGCTGATGTCAGAGTACAATTTTGACGTTAGTTGATGACTTTAGAGTTTGTACTTGTGTTGTGACGTTATTTGCTGATAACAGTTATTGCTTACTTAAAATGGCACACAAATTCGATAATAATGAATATGCAGACATGTTGTAGGTATGTCTATGAATTTTGTGATGGTAATGGGAAAGCTGCCCAAAGAGAATATGCACGGCGCTTTCCTGGCCGGCGGTTACCTAGTGACAGGACTTTTTCTAAGTTACCTTAGAGAACACGGTAAATTTCCAACTGTTGCACAAAATGAAAGTTATGAAAGACGATATATCGATTTGGAGCAAGATATTCTTAACCTTAACCTTAACCGTACAAAATTATCCAAAAATTAATACGAGAAGAATCAGTCACGCCACTAATGTTCCGCAGTCTACTGGTTGGCGAAGATTAAGAAAAAATAATCTACATCCGAACCATTTACATCAAGTTCAGAGGCTACAAGCAGGAGATGAAATTGCTCGATAGGCTTTTAGTATTACAAAATAATAGGATCATATACAGGTGTTTATTTAGCGATGAAGCTCAATTTACCAGAGACGGTGTTAATAATTCAAGGAATTCCCATGTTTGGGCCGAACAAAATCCGTTCGCCATAAAACAAACACATTCACAAATCAGGTTCTCCTAATGTTTGGTGTGGCGCTATTAACAACCGATTAGTTGGACCCCATATCCTACCACATCTACTAACGGGTGAAGTGTATTTGGAGTTCCTGCAAAATATTTTACCCATATTGCTTGATGATGCAGGAGTTGATGTTGGAGGCATGTACTTTCAACATGATGGGGCTTCACCTCATTTCAGGGTAATAGTGAGAGAGTTTTTAAATGGCAACTTCCCAAATCATTGTATAGGCAGAGGAGGACCTCACGACTAGCCTGCAATGGGGCCCGATTTTAATCCACTCGATTAACATGTTTGGGGTTATTTAAAATCAAACGTTTATTCAACTGAAGTAAACACTAAATAGAGAGGACCTTCTACGGAGAATTGAGGACGCATGCGGCGAACTGAGAAATGACCAAGCTATGATTAGAAAGTAAATTACAAATCTTACTTCAAGAGCACGGAAATGTATTGAGCAAAATGGAGGCCACTTTGAACAACTGTTATATTGTTTACATTTTTTTTGTGCCTAATTCTTTTCGTTTAACTTAATCAATTTGTTGCAACGTTATTTTTAATAAAATAAGTTATCTTTTTTCGGAATGGGCAATTTTCCTCTTTTTTATATATTTTTTTAAATGTAGGGCAATGAACAAATATTAGATAATTTTTTTGAAAGTTAATCATTGATAATAATAATTTGTCCCAAATACAAGACATGTCCTCGTTTTTCAATGAGGTTGGGATCCAGAAATTAGGAGAATAAGAAATAGTTGATGATTTTATGGATTAAAGCTGGAAAAGTACCATTTGGGGAAAAAAATAATTTTGTGCCACCTTATTATCGAAACATCTAGATTTGACTCAAGTTAATAAGTAAAAAAGTTGTATGCGGAAACACCAAATACATTTAGTCTTACTTATTTTTTTCTGCTCTTTCCAAATTTGTAAATAAAATTTTAAAATATTGATATACAGGTGTTGTTTCGACTCGAAACCTACTTATTAATTTTTTTAAGGCCGGACCTGGAATAAGACTTTTTTTATTATGTTAATCGACACCACTGTGGACAAAGAACATACGAACCAAATATTACAAAAATGTTAGGGTGGTTCATAAGTTATGATTAATTGAAAAAATGGGGAAAATTATTAAATCACCCTGTATCTTGGTTATAAAGAACGATGAACCCTTAAAATATAGGTTATTTAGAAGCACCTCGGTGTCCTCCATCTACCCTCACTGTATGCGCATTTCCCAATGAATAACCCTGTATATATATGGCTACTTGAATGATAATAATTTGCTACCAGCTGTCCAATCGGGATTTAGGCAGAAATTTAGTACTAATACAGCCTTATTAAACGTAGTGGATGATATTGCTACTGCACTTGATAAGTCACGAAGTACAATCTTAGTACTTCTGAATCAAAGCAAAGCTTTTGATTTGGTGAATTTCGATTTATTAGTGGCAAAACTACACTTTATTGGGTTCAGTGGCGTCGCCTAGTCCTGGTATGCAGACTATCTATATGGACGATTACAAAGAGTTAAAATCGATAACGATTCGAGTTCTGATTTTAGAGTTACATCTTCTGGAGTTCCCCAAGGCAGTGTACTTTCACATCTGATTTGCCTAATGCTATAACCTCCTCAAAAATTCATCTTTATGCTGATGATATGCAAGCGTACTATGCGTGTGAATCAAACGACGAGGACAATATCAATATAATCAATGCAGATCTAGATCAAATATATATATATAAGAATAGTTTAAGGATCAATGCTAATAAAAGTGTTGCACTTTGTATTGGCCCAGAAAAACAAAGATACTTCATCTATAGCTTTGAAATTATGATGAATGAATCGACTATAAGCTGGGTCACTTCAGCCAAAAACTAGGAGTTACTTTGATAATCGTTCACATTCAATGATCATGTAAACCATATCACTAAAATATCTTTCTTCAAGTTGAAGTCTCTGTATCATCTGAGACATCAATTAAACGAAAATATCAAACTGAAATTAGTGAAATCATTAATATTTCCGCATATTGATTACTGCTGCATGGTTTATTACTATTTTTTAACCTATGACAATCGGGAAAACTTCAAATAAAAACTTTTTAACACAAAATTAAATCGACGAAATACGGAACTGAAAAGTAAAAAATAAAAACTTTTTAACAAAAAATTAAACCGACGAAAAAATCAACTGAAAAGCAAAAAATAAAATAAACCTTCTTAGTCTAAATGATAATTGAGCTCCTAAACTAATGTAAGTAACTGATTTTGAGTCGGCGCCAAACAAACAATTATCGAAGATCATTATCTATGAAAGAAGTCATCAAAACTCAGCCGTGGATCTCGTTGCCATCATTTTACGCTTCACCTAATTCAATTGCTAGTTTGTTTGGCGCCGACTCAAAATCAGTTACTTACATTAGTTTAGGAGCTCAATTATCATTTAGACTAAGAAGGTTCATTTTATTTTTTGCTTTTCAGTTGATTTTTTCGTCGGTTTGATTTTTTGTTAAAAAGTTTTTATTTTTTACTTTTCAGTTCCGTATTTCGTCGGTTTAATTTTTTGTTAAAAAGTTTTTATTTTTCAATTTTTTGTGGCTAAAATCTACCAATTACTACCTACTTGTTTTTTGATTACTTCCAAAATACTTACTTACCCACCTTACTTCAACTATTACCAGTTAAATAATATGATTATCTACTTTTACTATTTGTTGTAATATGAATTATTTTCGTTGTTCTGGTTAGTTTATTTCATTACTTTGTATATCATTCCATCCTCTCATAAAATATACTGATTTTGACGGAACAAGAATAATGTCAGTAGCGATATGTCATTGTCAACTACGTATGTGTGTGCCAATGTTCACTAGTGAAAAATCAATATCCCCTATTTTTCTACCCGTGAGGGTGGCTAATTCCTTTCGAAATCCAAATATAAGGTATACCCTATCTATTAAAAAAAAATCATCCAAATCGAAGAACCCAGTACAAAGTTATGCCTGATAGAATCGGTTAACGGACCAGAATTCAGAGGGTGAGTGATCAATATCCTTAATTTCGCTACCCTTAGGGGTGGATTTCATTTTTAAATTCAAATGGGACCAAATTCGAAGTACACCCTATCCACTGAGAAAAGAATTATCGGAATCGGACGCCTCAGTAAAAAGTTATGCGTGATCATACATGAAAAAAAATTATGGAAAAACATCAAATATACGGGTCGAATAGAAAACCTCCTCCTTTTTAGTTTCGTCGGTTAAAAATACAAAACGCCTGTTTAAGATTTGCATGCGCTATCCCATATAGGGACAACGTAACACCACAGTCCATCAGATTAGATTTACTAAAAATTAACAATGCGGTTACATATTTATTTCTATCTTTTCTGTACAAATTACTCTCCGCCAAAAGTTACCTACACACTTTATTGATAAGGAGATCCTTCGTACACAATGTTAATGCCAGGGTTAATAATTTTACAATTCCTCAGCACTTAACAAAAGAGTTTGAGGGTTCTCATATAATGCATCTAGGCTATTGAATCTCTACATAAGACCAATGAAAATTTATTTTCGACATTCAAAAAGAATTGAAGGAAACACTTTTAATTGAACAAAGTTGAACCACTGTCATATTCGTTTTGTTTTTTTTTCTTTGTCATAATTCATCCATATATAGATTGTATTTTTTCTTAAGAATGTGTAAGTGAACATTCTTTTTATTTTTTGTGAATATTCAGGGGGAATGGAAGAACGGCAGCAGCCGAATTCCCAGCCGAATTTTGTAGTGTACCTGTTTTTTTTCTCAGTACTGCTCAATAAATATTTTAATTATTATTATTATTATTATTTTCGTATGACACTTGACAGAACTCTTACCTTCAAAGGCCAGAAATGTTCCGGCGGAAAACATTCAAAGGAAAGAATCACAGTCATGGTGTGTGCAAATATAGTCGGATCAGAAAAAAAACTCTTAATAATTGGAAAATCAAAATCACTCAGGTGTTTCAAAAAACAGTCTAATCTATCAGTTTCTTATGAAGCGACTGAGAAAGCATGGATGACATCTGATATTTTTGCACGCTACCTTCAAACTTGGGACGAAGAACTGGGTCGAAAAAGGAGAAAAATTGTCTTAGTGGTTGACAATTGTCCGGCACACCAAGTGTTAAAATTTAATTTTTCTTCCGCCCAACGTTACTGCAGCCCATAGGAGACAGCTGTTTGTCAAAATTATAGAAGCTCACGACAGAAATGTTGATTCCAAAATTTCACTTGTCGATGCCATTCTCATGTTGGATAGGACATGGCATAAAGTTTCCAAAATTACCATATCAAATTGTTTTCACCATGCTGGTTTTTATGTTCATGTAGGATATACTAAGGAAGATGGATAATAATGCAAGATAACGAAGAAGCCGATGGAGACGATTTGGCCACTTGTGCCAAAACCTTTTGATTTTGATGAACTACCTCGGAAATAATTTGATACCATGGATGCTGATGTTGAAACCGCTGAATATCCGGACGAGGCTGAAATAATGCATTAGGTAACGCAACTTGAAGATGAAGAAATAGAAGGCGACAGCAATAAATATTACTAAAGATATGCTTAAAAAAAGAAGAGAACAGAAAAGGATTACTGATTATTTCAAATCTGAAAGTCTGTAAGCAGTCGTAATGTGTAAATAAAGTGAATAACAAAACTACCAGGAACTTTGTCGTACCTTTCCTAAGATTTCAGTTAACTCGAAGAAGCTTCCCGGGATGCATTCAAGATATCTTTCAAGTCCTTTTCATCGCCCACTTCGGTAATTATTTTAAAATTTGCTCTATAAAGATTAGTTTATTTGGATGCTATCAAGCAAAAAACATCCTGTTTAGATTGCTAAGTTACCGAGAAGTCAGACTACTACGTTTTTTTAAGATTCTCTCAGTAACTATAATTATTAACAGATTTTAATATGAAATGCAAAATAAGTAATTATTTAGAAAATGCGAAATAATAGTATACGCACCTCGTCAGCAAAGTGATTTTTAACCGATGAAACCAAAAAGGAGGAGGTTCTCTAGTCGACGCGTATATTTTTTTTATGTATGATCACGCATAACTTTTTACTGAGACGTCCGATAATTCTTTTTTCAGTGGACAGGGTTTACTTCGAAGTTGGTCCCATTTGAATTTAAAAGATGAAATCCACCCCTAAGGGTAACAAAATGAAGGATATTGATCACTCACCCTCTGAATTCTGGTCCGTTAACCGATTCTATCAGGCTTAACTTTGTACTGGGTTCTTCGATTTGGATATTCTTTTTTTATTAGATAGGTATACCTCATAGTTGATCATATTTGCATTTCGAATGGAATTATCCACCCATACGGGTAGAAAAATAGGGAATAATTGATTTTTCACTTGTGAACATTGGCACACATATGTAGTTGATAATGACAGATCGCTAATGTCATTATTTTTGTTCTCCTACATCCGTCACAATCATCAAATTCTATGAGAGGATGGAATGATATAAAATGTAATGAAATAAACTAACCAGAACAACAAAAATAATTTATATTACAACAAATAGTAAAAGTAGATAATCATATTATTTAACTGGTAATAGTTGAAGTGAGGTGGGTAAGTAATTATTTTGGAAGTAATAAAAAAACAAGTAGGTAGTAATTAGTAGATTTCAGCCACATAAAATTGAAATTTAAAAACTTTTTAACAAAAAATTAAACCGACGAAATACGGAACTGAAAAGTAAAAAATAAAATAAACCTTCTTAGTCTCAATAACTAAGCTCCTAAACTAATGTAAGTAACCAATTTTGAGTCGGCGCCAAACGAACAATCAACGAAGATCATTAAAGTACTCCACAAAAATTATCAGAATGTCACCGCGCAACTCGATGCCATAATTTTACGCCTTATCTATTAATTTGCTTGTTTGTTTGGCGCCGACTCAAAATTGGTTACTTACATTAGTTTAGGAGCTTAGTTATTGAGACTAAGAAGGTTTATTTATTTTTTTACTTTTCAGTTCCGTATTTCGTCGGTTTAATTTTTTGTTATACTTGACCCGTACGTCTCGTAAGTCCGGAACTTGAGCACATTTGAAAAAAAAAAAGTTTTTCAAAATGTACCACTTTTGCACTTCACTAGATGTATGGCTAATATATCAACTGTCACATTCTATCATGAACTTTCCAAAAATGCTATACTGAATAAAATAGTTTTGCATTAATCAGAAAATATGAGTCTTTCCGGCAGTATGGCGACTATTGGGAACCGTCAAAACCATAACTGTATGTCATGGTGATTTTCGTGAATGACGAAAACATGATAAGTTGAAAAAAATAGCCTGTAAAAAACAAATTTGTAAATTTTGCATAAAGTACCATGTTTAAATGAGTATGCGGTGTGTTAGCCCCACTCTATCGGTTATGGCATTTCGCTTCCACCGGTTTTTTAATCAACTACCTACCGAAACATACATGAATCATTGTGTAAAAAATCTTTAGAAATCCTTACATTTTCCGCAAAGTTTAGTCGATCGTCCTAATATTACGCCCGACATCCAGCGGAATGACTATAATTTTCGTTTCGATAATAGGTTCGTTTTGGTTCGCAGTAGGGACTATCCTAGAATCGTTCGCACAGTCGTTTATTGAAAAGGGACCCGGGCAAAATCTTTCACGCTACGTTTGTCCTACTTTTTAGAACCGATTCGGAATCGTCCTGGCTTCGAACCAAAACAAACCTAACGATAGGTATAGTTTGACCGTTTTCAATTGCAGAAGCTGTTTCTATAAGGAGCAATTCAAAAACTCACTTCGCTTACACGAGCAAATATGCGAAGTAACGGAACGGAAAATAATGTATACTACTCGTAAACATTCTCCGTCGCCGAACGCAAGATCAAAAGAGCCGACAGTCAACGTTGGTTTGAGTGACAGATGTCTAGTTCTACACCAGATTTGCCTGAGCCAATCAAAACGGACCGCAAGCCAATGATAATGCTTGTAGGTGTGTCCATACGTTGGAGGCCAAGAAAACTAATAAATCACGAGTTATATTTGTGTTTCAAGAGGTCTTAATAAATAAAAGCCAGTAGCGTCTCTGGTCTGGGATCGAAATAGGTTTTGAAATATTCTATAGTTCTGTTGTGTTTTGTTGGAAAATATGGCTTTTTTTCGACCAAAGGAAAATGAAATTATGATGATCCGATTGCCTATTAATACATACTTCTTCGCTTATGGCATGTAGAATATTTTAAAACCTATGTCGATCCCAGACCAGAGGCGCTACTGGCTTTTATTTATTCAAACCTCTTCAAACACAAGTATAACTCGTGATTTATCAGTTTTCTTGGCCTTCGGTCATTGGCCTGCGGTCCGTTTTGATTGACTCAGGCGAATCTGGTGTAGAAGTAGACAGCTGTCACTCAAACCCACGTTGACTGTCGGCTCTTTTGAACTTCCGTTCGGCGACGGAGAAAGTTTACGAGTAGTACACATTATTTTTCGTTCCGTTACTTCGCATATACGCTCGTGTAAGCGAAGTGAGTTTTTGATTTGCTCCTTATAGATACAGCTTCTGCAATTGAAAATGTTTAAAATTTAATTCGACCCCGGGAGGGGTTGCCATAATTATAAAAATCACCTGGGGTTTTCGTTCGCTGGCTCCCGGTCTAATAGTAAGTATATAATGTAGACTAATTGAAATACAAACGCATCCCGAAAAAAGTTACTTTGATTCCGTCTACAAATAGCGAATCATCGCACATTCTTCGAACAGCAACATGGCACTTTTTTTCCATACATATTTTTTAGTGCTTGTATATCCATCCATCCTCATGAAAATTAACACCAATTTGTTAATTACAAGCTATGAAAAAAAATGTATTCCTATTCTGGGTATGTACTCGAGTCAAATTTGTCAATATCAATCATTCACCCACATTGAGCAAAAACAGCTATTTGGTTTGTTTACACAGTTAAAAAAGTGAAAACGCTCGAGGAATGTCCTCTCTAGGAATTTCGTAAGCCACAAGCCGGCAACGTCGCCTTAGTTGATAATGTGGTATTCAACATGGCCGTGTAGTTAGTGTTGTGTGTGCTAGTTATTACAGACTGAATGGATTAATTCGTGAAATATGCCCAGAAAACGAAACGGTGAGATGCCACTGCCAGAAGGGTGGGATTTCGGTCGGGACTATGATGGAAAAGTGTATTTTATAGACCACATTACGAAGAAAACGACGTGGATTGACCCCAGAGACAGGTAGGACTAGGCGCATTCCTCACTATCTCTTTGCTATTAAAAAGTTGAATGACATCTTTTGAGCTGGATTTCCATAGGAATCTGCTGTCACAGTTCCTGTTTTATTTTGGGGAGCCGAGTTTTGCCCCCCTCGAGAATGGTCGCGTTTTTAAAATTGATGACACAAATGTTTACTGGGGCTATTTAATTGTCGATTAACATTCCATTCTTATATAGGTATTGCCTGCTTGCATGTAAAAGGCCTATTTATCGGGAAATAGCATTCGTAAACTCTTTCTCAGCGGTATTTGATTTGCCCTTAACCTAGGGTGACCTGATTCAGTCTTTATCAACGTCAAATGTTTCTCTTTTCCATCGAAAAACATATGAATTATCTTCTCCAGCAATTTTAGATTCAAAAACACGAGCAATAGTGCTGCCACCGTCATGAAAATATGCGCAAATCGAAAGATAAATATTAGATTGTTGAATTGTTGCGTCTAAAAATATTTACAATCTTTCCGCGAATACGTTTTACGTCATCCGATGAAATGCAAATTGAGAATCTTGTGAAATTTTCAGACTTCTGTTGTGTCTTGACTAGAATGAATAAATTGATTCTACATTCCCATGGATTTCAAGTTAATGTGGTACCTCCCGCGGTACCGTCGGCTGCTTATTTATCACACCCTATCAGGAATTCCAAGCATTAATATCTAACTAAGGCTTCTCGACTGTACGTCGGAATTTGTGGAATGTGACATTCCATTGTAGCTGACGAATCAGATCCACTACAGAGAAATATTTATATGTTGATTTTATACTTTCGCATGTTGTTTGGTTTATTTATAGTATGAATAATATCATTATTATAATATATCCAGTCATTCATACGTCTCAAAATAGATTTTATCGAATTCAAAATTTATTGTGATTCGAAAAGTACACTGAGAAAACATAATTCATTTTTAAGTAGATTTCAATAGCCTATTGAGGACGTCACTTTACGAATTTTGGTATATCTTCGCCGATCATGGTCCCCAGCACCCAAAAAAAACAGCGGTTCAAGAAAGTTTATATATACAGTGCGTTCATAAAGTGTGGATACGCTCCATTATCTTACGAGTTGATTTTTCATTTTAGTTTTAACAAAAAAAAATTTTTTACTCCCAGTGCCCTACAAGACGTCATCGATATTTTATTAAATTGAAATGGTATATTTTTATATTAAAAATTAAAAGCCCATATGTCTTATGTAACACTTTAAGTTACAGTATACTTAGTATAAAGGAAACAAGTGCTCATATTTTTTACCCGATTACGGGGGTAATGATTTTAGCACCCTATATATGTTTGTATTTACGAATGTTCCACCGTAGCGCATAAGCTACTCATCCGATTTTGATGAATGAGATGTCACTCGATTCGTTATTATGGTCTGGACAACACCATGCCCCCCTAAAGGTTGAGTGCCCATGGATAATAAATCCCCTTCACGCTATGTGTGAACGAGAGTTACTATCCACTTGCCATCCTCCACAGCTCCTCCTTGGAGCAGTCCTCAACTTGCAGATTTGCTCGTTGGCAAGATTGACATCGTACCTCATTTGGTATGAGTCCTTTAAACGCGTATTGTGTGTTATCCTGACTTGTGCTGTGTGTGCATAGTGGTTATGTACCTAATGGGCGCGTGAAAGTAAGGTGTGATGTTTGTGGGTGTGTGGATCTTACGTATTTTGTTGAAAAGGGAAACATTCTCAATTGATTTTATGAACACCCTTTTCATATTTTCAATCAAATCAATCTTCGTGTTTTGTGTTGAGTTTGGTTACTCACCTGATACGCGACGTGCTACTGTCGGTGGTAGACGGTCGTTCTGGTAGATTGGTCGCGTGTATTTGTCCACCCTCTCTCTGAATCTGAGGTCGTCCAGGTTCAGGTTTCCGAGGATTACTGGGTTCCTATGGGTGTTCGTCTTCTGGAATGTTGCGTCGGCGCGAATCCGTAGATGGTCGTCTATGAAGTTTGGATTGACATTCAGGTCCCTGTAGATGAATCTATTCGGGACGTATCTAAGCGTTCACTGCCATTCTCAAGCTCACGTTCAAGAATCACTGGATCTTGGTCCTGTATTTTTCTGCGCATTGGCCCATGCGGCAGATGCGTACATGATGATGGTCCCGAGGATGGCCCTTTAAGGAGCAGCTTCAACTGGAGGTCCATGTTGCTTCTGCATCCAATGAGGGCGTTTTGAGGTTTCTTCTGTCTGCCTTCGCTAGTCCGAGCCTTTGTGTCACGTGTTGTCTGAATGTCAATTTCTTGTCCAGGGTAACTCCTAGAAATTTGGCTCCGTTTGCCCATGGGATGCGTTGGTCCTTCATGATGGCATGTGCTGATGGTCGGTTCGTCTTCTGGTGAATAGGATGGCTTGGCTCTTGTCCGCGTTGACCTCGATTTTCCATTGGTTGAACCAGTCTGTCTGCTTGTTCTTGCAGGTACCGGGTTACCTGAGCTGCATTTGCTGACCTGGCCTTTAGTGCTGTGTCGTCAGCATATAGGACCAGTTTGTTGAAGTTGTTTTCTGGCTTTGGGATGTCCGTGGAGAAGTTACTGCCAACTTTACATTGGCATCGCCGTCCCCGCCGTCTTATCAGCTTCACTATGGGTGTGGGCTATCCGAAGTCTGTCTGTCTGTCATTTTGGTGATTAAACCATCGTGCCAGACTCTGTCGAAGGGCTTGGATACATCTAGGAATAAGACTCCTGTGTAGTGCCCTCTGCCCAGGTTGAAGCCTGCCACTATCCTCAGGACCTACATTTCCGTAGAATGTCCTTGTCGAAATCCAAACTGCTAGTCTGGTAGGACGTTGAGTTTCTTCCGTCAGTGATCCCAGTCTCTCCTGGATGACTCGCTCTGCCACTTTGCTCATCGAGGGTGTGAGGCTGACGGGTGGGTGATTTTGCGGGATCACATGGCTTTTGTGGTACTGAAAGTTGTATTGAATTATTAAATTTTCTGTATGTACACCTATTTGAAGAGTTGTTTTCCCCCCTCGTACAAATTATAATGTTTACTTTTTGTAGTTGACAATGCACGACCACGGCATTTGAATGGAATTATAACGTTATTAATGTGAAACTGCCAGAAGACTTCACTAGAACTAAATAAACAGGAATATCTAACAAGTCAAATCAAAAGACTCGTCTACTCAATAAGACGATGATAGCAATCAACACCTAACTTGTTTCTTACTTTTTAGTTTATTTTTCCGTAGTTGGGTTACAGTTTTTTAAACTTTTTATTTAACTTTGTGTTTACCCAGTATGCTCCTTTCATTTGAGGTTCTTTCAATCTTTCTTCTTCTTTCTTTCAATCAATCAGCTTTATGTCAGGTCAGATCGTCATGGATTTTTCTCGAATTCAAAGTTAAACTATATAAATAATTGTAACTTAGTATTTTTCGAAGTGATATTTAGATTGAAACCCCAGTAGGTACTGTGGGTATTCTTGTGTGCCTGTGTTCAAAGCTGAATGCATTTTTATTTTTGATCTGAATGTTAAATTTTTTTATACATTCAAGGAATCCTATAAATAAATCGAACCGAAATGAACATCTTTTTTTTTATTTGAGTCAGATTTCTATGTAACATTAGGAAGCGTTTAGGAAGATTTGACTCCTTTTGCAACTTTTGATAGTAGAGTTCAAGGGTTATACAAAAATAGAAATGCTGTTTGTGTTTTCCATTTTTTCTGACACGTGATTCGTTAACTTGAATAATGGGATGGAAATTTCATAATCAATAAATACATTCTAACCTTTGAAAAATTTAATTTTGCGTAGAAACTGGCAATGACAATGAAATTGAGGGTTTCAAAGTGATGTTGAAAATGTATATCGTAATAATTAAAAATAATAAATGTGTCTAAGTGAAATAACTTGGTCACTGAAGGATAAGAAATGTCAAATAGTTATTTATGCAACAAGTGCAAAATGTAATTGTTTATTGCACTCGACGTGAATAAACACTTTTTGCACGAGTTGCATACAATATTTTTTCTACGTCCATGCAAAAACCAAAAAATGTTTTATTCAGATGGCACTAAGTGTAGGAAAATAAAAATCGTAATTTAATAGCAAAATATTTAATAATTAGTTAGCACTATCAATATGCATTCAGAAAGTTAGGAATATGTTAGGAACAATCGCATTTTTTTGTAATTTCGTAATCCAGTATGTAACAAATAAAATAAAATATGCAATTGTTTAAAATGTAATACAATATCACAGAAAATAGGCTAAACATTGCGTCGATTTGACGTTTATGTTTGTCATGATCACAAATGACAGATGTAGATGACAGATGAGTGCAATAAACATTTTATTGCACAGTGCAATAAAGAACCAATTTTTTCTCTAAATATAGTTCAATAAAGTTTTGTTTTTTGCATGAACGTAGAAAAAATCTATTATTTATAGTTATATATCCCAGTGTTATTTCCTAACTATAAGAATTTGTCCAACTTTCCTACACTAGGAAAAATGTTCCAAATTGCGAATGTGAAATTCAAGAATATTTTTTCCTATATTCGTCTCCACTAGCTAGATACTTGTTATTTGGTGGTACTTACGCATTTCGCATTTTTGCCCAACGAACACGTATCCGACCCAGCTCTATTAAATACTTCTGGAAAACGGCCCTTGAAATATAAAAAAAACATCTTTTTCCACACTTCTAGCAATAAACATCCTTCAAAACAGTTCATATAATAACATATATTCAATACATTCTGAATGAACAGCAAACGATATTCCGGCGAAAATCTGTAATTTTTAACACGAAACAATAGTCATTTGTTCCTTCCCTAACCGCTGAAAAAAAAATAGTTTATAAATAATAATCCAATAATAAAAAACATTTTTTGTTAAAATCGTTGATTTATATGATAGGTAGCCTAAGACATACAGTGAAAGTTGCTAATAACGAAAAATAAGTTTTCAATATTTTTTTATTGTTGGAAAAGAATGATGAAAATACTTTTTGACTCAGGATTCGTGTTGAGAAGGCAAATAGGTACCACCAAACTTTAGGTAGGAGCCCAATTAACGAATAAATAATTATTTATGTTTTTATTTCGATCTTTGGAAGTTGGTTTCTAATTTTTTTTGGCGATTTCATTGATTTATACAACTCAGTAGATTTGGAATTCGAATCCAGTTCACGAAGAACGATCATCAATTCAATATCACGAATCTCTGAAAACAAATTCTTTACCACTCCACTGTTAACCTTAATAATGTATATTTTGTGTGTTTTGCCAATTGAAATTCATTCATTTCAATAAAATCCCACAAACAAACCAAGCGTGAACTCAGATCGTATCCTTACCACTTGGCTTGGCTTGAATTTTGACAAAAATAGGAGGTAAATTCTTTAGCGTTTATCTGCGTATTATTTTGTCGGAACATCATCCCAACAAAATTACTACAAAAGTTATCAGCCCTTCTCGAGATGAATCAAATGGAAAAATATGGAGGAATACTCGTAAGCAGTAGACACCAATAAACAATATTGCAACTTTTGAATACATCCATGATAACATATATATCACCAAATCGCCAAAAACATTTCCGAATAAGGGAGGAAAAATCCCTTCGAAATAAGGGTTTTTCAGCGTGTCTTTGTCCCATCAAATAAGTTCATCTTGATATCGGCTGGTTTCAAGGTCAGCTGTTGCTTTAACATCAGGAACAGGGAAAGTGAAAAATGTAGTAAGTTTAAACATCCATGCAGTGGTGTAGAACTCTCAGCTCATCTTTTTGAGGGAATTCTGCAGTCTAACGGAACAAGGACCAGAGAATACACTCAAACAGTAATATTATGATCATAGCATATGTTTGAAGTGTGTGTTTGAAAGTGTTTTAACCGCCAGTTTACTTGCAAAGCAACCCCCGAAATTAAAGGTTTGTTGAATTGTTTGAGCCTTACATTTTTGATCCGAAATACTACTCGGCTGACGAGGGGGAAACAACTCTTTAAATAGGTGTACATACAGAAAATTAAATATTTCAGTACCAAAATATCTTAAATATATTTAAATTATTTTAATATCAGTTTCAGTAATTCAGTATCAACAAATACCACTTCATACTTTAAACATTACTTTTATTCCAAAAATATCCACTCCATACTTTAAATATTATTTTCACTATCAAAATATCTACAATATATTTAAAATATTTTGTTGGCATTCCCAAGAAATACTTATTGTTTAACATTGTTTTCATTACCAAAATATCATTCTCAGTATTTCATTACAGTTTAAATATTACAATATTCTTTTCAGTTCTCGAATATATTTTAAATATTTGGAATGCAGTTCAGTCTACAATTATTTGTTTGTATTATACACGCTCAACAAAATGCCTAAATTGGATACTGAAATAGTCCGCAAAACACCACTGACAACACTTTATCGGACTATTTTTGTTTATTCAGAAAACTTATAATTAACATCTTAAAAACGTTTCAGGAGACGCAATGAACTATAGAATATTTGAAATTTCTTAGTGACAGCCCACGTTTTCTTCAAAATATTCTTTTGGAATACTTATTTCATGAAAAATGAAAACTAATATTTGACAAGTATTTGACAAATGTGCCTTTGATAAACAATCACTTGCTAGATTTTTGCACAACTTCCTCAAGGCGAGGAAATATGTGTAGCATTTGTTCTGTTTATTTGGAAAGCTAAAAAATGTATGCAACTCGTACGCAATTGGCTTTAGCGGATATCATCTTCATATTCGTCCGCTAAAGCCTCACTTTGCGAACTTGTTACATAAACTACTATTATTTTTACCACGTTTTTATTAGCTCGCTTATGTGTCTGTCCGATACAAATCTTGCAATCCATTTTAAACTAACTTGGGCTACAATGAGCTAGAGACTTGAAACTTCGGAAATGGCTCAGAACTGGATGACAGTACAATATTAACTCGTTTTATTGTCCATCTGTTTGTTTTTTTTATGGACCTCAAAAAAAAGAGGTTAGGATCACACAATCTTTTCGTACTGTTGACGAGCGGGCGTTGTTTTGCGATCTAGAGTGTGCTCCGCGATAATGAACATTATTGCGATTCTCGACCTTACAGGCCTCGCGCAAGGGAGAAAGTGAGGTTTGAAAATCTAAAAATCTGTGAAAGTACCAATTATTTCCTCTTAAAACAGTGGAAATCCACGGCTAGTTGAGCAAAACAATACAGTGAATCATCCCCCGATGGAGGAATCCAGAGGGGGAAGTGCAAAGTGTAACACAGAAGTGAAACAAGTGAAAACAAAATGCCACACACCCAAAAAAGAAGTTTTAAAACGTGGGAAGACAAGTGGAATAGATAAAAACAGTTTACTAAGTAACTGTACAATGGACAACAGTGAAATTTCTAGTTGCAGGTATAGATCATTTGAAAGGAACTTTAATTGTCTTTCAGGATATTCGATAATATACAAGGTTTCTTGAAAAAATGTACTTTTCACCATTTTTGTATCTATCGGAAAAATCACAAATTTTGAACGACCCTGTATAATGGAGAACGAATTCCCTTAAACATAACTAATGCACATAACATTGGTAAACTACACCCAGAATTTCAGCTTTGTTCGAGTCCAAATACCGCAGTAATAAACATTTAATTGAAGCTATGTTCTGCACAAAAAAATAAGGAAATCAATGAATTTCTCGAAAACCGTTTGAGATAGGTATAGGGAAGTATTACTCAGAAATGATCGTAAAGCAGTAGAAAAGCAAAAATGCAATAATATTATCATTTAAAAAATCAAAGTTGTTGCTACTTTTTAATATAAGCGGCAATGCCGCAGCGCTAGATCGATAGAGCAGAACTAATTACCCAAGAAACCAAATTTTCAAAATTATCCTGTGTCCCGTTCTCCAGAAACGTCTAATAGGCCATCGAGTGTGGTTTTTGGTTCACGACAGCGAGATTCGAACCTGCACTTTCTCGAGTCAATCAATTAGCCACTAGCCTAGTCATCAAGAAAACGGCTGGAAGATTCTCAGTAAAAAAAATGCGTTAATGTATTGTTTTGTATAAAAGTGTAATTGGCCTTGAAGACCTGAATGGATACCACTCTAAATTAATGAGTATTAGGTATTGGGATTTATTCAAAACAAATTATATTGATAGTGCTGTGCATGTCGATAATGCGAAATCGTTTTACCAATAAAAACAAGAAGCGTTAAAAGGTACATGTATAAATAATTCAGTATAAAGCCATAGACTTCTACTATCGGGTTTTGGACTTTGTATTATTTGGTATCCAAGAAACCAAAGTATGATGAAAATATTGTTACGAAACTGGTTTCAGTTCATCCAGTATTCTGCTGAGCATCTGTTCAATGCTACCGCTTTGTTTCCCTTCCTGAAAGTGGTTCTTCAGGCAATACCGCTCTTACTTCCAGCCGTGAGATATTGAAAGGGATTGATATAATTCACAATATATACTTTACATTGTATACTTACATATTTATACTTATTTATATCTAACTATCTATATATTCTCAATTTATACTTCACATTTATCAGACATTGCTCTCAATGCTTTCTTTGTCAACAAAGACTATTATTCTTGGACAATAAAGCACAGTTTTGATTGATTGTGTACTAACTCTTCTGATTTCGTTGAGATCGACAGATCAAATCTTTTATCCGACCCCAAACATAAAAATATAACGTGGTAAGATCTGGAGATCTTGCAGGCCACCAGCACGGTCCTCGATTTCCCCACCAAAGATTATCGAACATTGCACATTGCTATTAACGGCTCTTGTATTAGAGCTTGTGCTCCATCCATAATATGTCCAGGATTGGGTGATACGTATAATAGTCCTCTGTAATTAAAAATATTTAGACGAGCAGTTCTTCAAATCGCAATTCTCCGCTTTTTCTTTGTTTCAACCCTGACGGATACGGGTCGCACCCGCAAATGCTTCTCTGGACGCGAATTGATTACTTATTTATAAGTCACGATACAGAGAACCACAGTTATGCATATATGTGCCAGAAATAGCAGCCGGCCATGTATACAAGTATAAATAAAACGATAAAGTCACCGTCTTACAAAAGAACGCGAACCGCAAATCGACGCCATGCTGTCTGAACTTGCAAAGACATTCGATATAGGATTTTTTTCGTTAAACGTCATTGTGCTTTCCTACAAGGTTGGTCGAAATAAAACATTTGTTATTTATGAACACATGGTAGTTCAAATGAAATATGAAAAGTTTTTCCATATGACTCGTTTTTAATCTCGATTATTCTTCGGTGTCCCCTACAAAAATAGTCTGAGTCAAACACGATCACCAAGTGTTTCACATTGTAGGGTCAAGCCATGTCTGTTACGATCTCAGCGTGGATTGGCTCCGGGCTACGCGGCTTTGCCAAACAAAAAAAAAACATTACGATTTCATTTAAAATATGTTATCCATATCAATTATTGATTTCTCCATCATTCATAACAGCCTATTTGTAATTAGACTGGAAAAATCTATTTATCTGTCGGAAAAGTACTTTCAAGACCCATGAAAATTAAAAAACATTTACATTCAAACAACTTCTGAAGAATCCTTTGGGTGTAATAAATACCCGAATGTTTCTTTAGCCCATGAATCAACTAATAATAAGTGTGATTTTATCGAGGGTAATATCATAATAGACCGGTGTCGATAATTTTTGAAACCAAAAAAAATAATAGTAGGATGAAACGTTTTGGAAAAGGAAGAGAATATAACAAAAGTGAAAGGAAAAATAATTTACGGGCGATCTGAGGTCGGGAAGTGGAAGGGGGTGAGTTTTTAAGGGTAAAAAACGGTTAATCTCGATTTTCGGCAAAACTACAAATCCTATGGAAAAAAATTAAATGGCAAAGTTGTAGGTAATAAAAAGATCTACAACTTTTGTATTCACACTTTTTTCACATAACCTCAAAATGTATGTGAAAAATTGAAATAACCAAGTTTTTGGTTTTTTATTTTTATCTTTTACAAAAAAAAAATGTCGACGAAGTTTGGTGAAAACTTACCTTTTTATGTCCCAAACACACTGTAATTTATTTGATTTGAAATATTTATTTTTTCACCTTATTTTGACTTAATATCGAAAAACCACCCTAATTTTCAATCGAAAATTCTCGCGTCAAAATATCAGCTTTTTTTTAAAAGTCGGTGGGCTTTTTATTCGTTGAAATCTCTACTTTCTGATGCTGAAAAAAAAATACATTACTATGGTAAATGTTCTCAGAAAATGCAAAAGAAACGAAAAAAACACGAATCCGAATTTAATAAGACATCCACAATATTTTGAGAAAGTTGTAGAATCTTCTTTAAATTACATGCGTAGATGCCTATTTATTGCTATTTTAAGATAACTCATATACCTGAGTGACCTACGGAAAATTTTAGCCCATAAAAAGGTATTTCATAGAGAAGTGGGGAAGGGGCTAGGAGGGTCTGGGCCTCACTACCTGTTATTTCTTTGCATTTTCTGAGAACATTTGCCATAGTAATGTTTTTTTTTTCACCATCAGAAAGTAGAGATTTCAACGAATAAAAAGCCCACCGACTTATTGAAAAAAGCTGATATTTTGACGCGAGCATTTTCGATTGAAAATTAGGGTGGTTTTTCGATATTAAGTCAAAATAAGGTGAAAAAATAAATATTTCAAATCAAATAAATTACAGTGTGTTTGGGACATAAAAAGGTAAGTTTTCACCAAATTTCGTGAAAAAAACAAATTTTTTGTAAAAGATAAAAATAAAAAACCAAAAACTGGGTTATTTCAATTTTTCACATAAATTTTGAGTTTATGTGAAAAAAGTGTGAATACAAAAGTTGTGGATCTTTTTATTACCTAACTTTTTTCAACAACGCGTCGCGATTCAACACAGCTGTGAGCTCTTCGGGTCTATACTTTCTGAGACAGGATTGTCTCTATCGATTTCCGGGCTCCCCAAGCTAGAGCCAAAAGAAAAATTATTTTCAACAGAAAATGAACCACGGACTGGCGCAGTTAGGATGGGCTGAAAAGCCGGACGATTCTCATATGGAGAACAAACAAGAGGTTGGATGAAACTCGCGTGATACTTTCAACGGGGTGAAGTACACATTGAGTTTGTTGAATTTGTAATTTGGGGCGGGTCCTCGAGCGTAAATTGTAGGACATGGAGGGATGCCAAAAGTGAATTTACTCCCTAAAAATTAAGCGCGTACCGTGACCTATCTTAATAAAATTGCCGAAACAAACAATTCACTTGTTTTCGCCAACCCAAGCTTTTAAACACCCTTCCACGGATTATCTGCAATAGTTTACGACTGATTTGTTGAAAATATGAACAGGATGTTCATAAAATCAGATGTGGAATCATCTGCGACTGAAAGATAAACTTTGGTCACTATCTTCCATCGTCAAGATAACCTCTTGTGGGGTATTCATGTTGAAAAGGGAAACATTCTCAATTGAATATTGAACAGAAATATTTTTCTGTGAATTAAAAAATCCACGATAAAAATGAAGTTATTTTTTGTGAATGTCTAACAGAAAACAACTACTTCCCCGGCTAAAGCCACGCTGGACATTGAACTACATCTGCTAGATATTCTGAAAAGACCCTAACTAAAAAGAAAAAATCTGAACTTGAAAATTTGCATTTTCATTCAGATAGTTATTTGATTTTCTATTCCATATTCAATTGAGAATGTTTCCCTTTTCAACAGTTCACGACTCTTTCCTAGCCGAAAATCTCAAGTGCCATTGACAATAGATAATGGGTTTATGGCCCACCCATTGAGCGCACTTGAAGTAAGCACTTTTAGTTTTAGACCTCAATTATATCACCCTGGCCAATTTCAGTTTGAAACTTGAATAACTGATTCGAATATATTTGCATTCGCAGAAACACACAAATTCAAATCGTTATTATTGCAATTGAGTTAAAATTGCCATTTAATAATATTTACCGCATCACTTTGTCGGTCGAAAAGGGTTTTGCCACGCTAATCCGGAGGTGTGAAAATCTAATCACTCTCCTTACTTGCCAATATGTATATTACTGAGTTTTAGATATCAATGGAGATCCCATAATTGGATTTGTGGCAGGTGCGAACGTTTACGGAGTGAATTGTCGATTTATTTACATTCGTAGGAAACGATGTTTCTTCGTACGTTTTTTATGCCGTGTTCATTCCTCATATGCATATGCGCTCTGAGATTAAATGTACTCAAGGTAGTTGACAGCGTTTTGGCCCAGAAAATCGTTTTCCACACGACTTCCATTTCCAAAGTATTTATTTTCCGCACAAATCCAATGATTTCGTGGCAATCGGTTGCAATTCCTGACTCCAAATGGCCAAAAAAATAATTTTTCTTACAACTACGTGAGCAGTTGTTCAGTGCAGTAGCGGCCACAGCTGGTTTGGAAATAATTTTTTCGAGCTTTGGAATAATTCAATCTAAATTAGGAAATCGTCTTGGCAACGAAAAAGCGAGTAAACTCGTATTTATTTTTAAATGTTTAAATCAAAATACCGATAAAAGAGCCAAAAGCTTGGACTGGATCTCGTCAAATGATGAACTAGTTGCCTTAAGTGAAGATTATAATGATGATCATATTCCTCTTTTCCGATTTTGCGTTACTTAAAAATGTATCAATTTATCAATTTTAGAAAAAAAATTTTTTGTCTTGTTTTTTATTTTTAAACTAAAGTTTGATTTTAGTTTTTACCAAAATAAAGGTATTTTATATTTTATGTTATTTTTGCATTTTATCCTAGGAACAAAATTAAAATTTCTGATATATATTATATATATATATATATATTATATATATATATATATTTATATATCCAATATTATATTTCGATATTTGTACGGGGTGTTAGTGAATAAGTGCGACAAACTCAAGGGGGTGATTCTGCATGAAAAAATAATGACAGTTTGCTACATAACTTTTGTCCACAAATGCTTCGTTTTGTTAAAGTTTTTCTTAAAAACTGATTATTTATTTATTGCTCTGAAACCGGTAGAGAAATGCAAATGAAATTTGGTGAGTTTTAAGAGGTAGTTATTGCGCGCTTTTTGACATGCAATTAAGAATTTTATGTTCATCATTGGCGCGCATACGGGTAATGATCTTTTGAATTCCTCGTTCAATTTGTGACAAAAAATCTCTCTTGTCTTTTTTTCTTATGGGGCGCCGCTTTTATGCAAAAACATAAAACATCTTAACGCGTATTTGTCATTACTTTAATACATTATCTAGTAGAGATGCTAGTGGGCTACTGTCAAATTCTGTTAAATACGAATATTTCAACAAAATGTCAAATTAGCGTTTCTTCATTTTTAAGCTTTTAGTTTGGTATAACATTAATGATAATAAGTAATTATTTTTTCTTTTAACAAAAAGAATGGAAAATTATACAAATGCTGAATTGTCAGACATGCATTTTGTCTATGGTCGAAGTAATGGAAATGGTCGAAAAGCTCGACGATTGTATGCTGAGTTGTATCCAGGACGTAGGGTACCCCATCACACAATATTTGCTCGTCTTCACCAACGTTTGCGCGAAAATGGTACATTTAAGAAACAAACGGCTGACTGCAGGTCTCGAGTTAATTGCGGAGTCACCTGAAACAAGTACTCGAAAAATTGCCAACATACTGAATGTAAGCAACTTCACTGTATTTAAAATTCTTAAAGAACAGCAATTGTATCAGTTTCATATTCAATGTGAGCAAGCTCTACTACCTAGAGACTTTTTTCAGCGCCTAGTTTTTTGCCATTGGATTCTTCATCAAATCGCTCAAATTCCTAATTTTTTAAATGGCGTTTTGTTTACTGACGAGTCTAATTTTGGACGACAGTGTTTACGAAATTTCCATAACAATCACCTCTGGGCTGAGGAAAATCCACATTGAATCTTTGAAGCTCATTTTCAGCATCAGTTTTCAGTAAATGTATGGCTTGGGGTACTTGATGATCATTTAATCGGTCCATATTTCCTCCCACAACGACTAACAGGAGAGTCTTACCTCAATTTCCTACAGGAAGAGTTAGCTGTTCTTCTTGAAGAAATTCCTCTACAGCTGAGACAGCACTTCTGGTTCATGCATGATGGCGCACCAGTCCATTTTGGCATTATTGTACGTAATCACTCAGATACAGTATATCCAAATCGTTGGATAGGTAGGGGAGGTACGGAAATCCTCTAGATTTTTGCATTTGGGGTTTTCTTAAGTCATTAGTTTATTCCACTCCCGTCGAAAATGTTGAAGACATTAGGAATCGAATTATAGCCGGCTGTGAGACAATAAGAAATACACCATGAATATTTGCGCGAAATCAATGAGGCGAAGAGTTGAATCTTGTATCACGTCTGAGGGAGGTCATTTTGAACATTTGTTGTAGCTTTGCGCCTATTTATTTATTAGTGTTATTTTATGTTATTGTTCTGGTTTAACGTTATTATATTAGATAAGTTCTTGATAATGTATTAAAGAAATGAAAAATACGCATTAAGATGTTTTATTTTTTTGCATAAAAACGGGCTTATACGAAAAAAGGCAGAGAATTTTTTGTCGAAATTGAACAGAAATTAAAAATGATTTTATTGAATATCTCAGTGGCGTACCATTTTTTCTTTAAAAAATTGAGATCATTACCCGTATGCGCGCCAATGATGAACATAAAATTCTTAATTGCATGTCAAAAAATGCGCAATAACTACCTCTTGAAACTCATCAAATTCCATTTGCATACCTCGACCGGTTTCAGAGCAATAAATAAATAGTCAGTTTTTAAGAAAAACTTTAATCTCGGAAAACGAAGCATTTGCGGACAAAAGCAAACTGTCATTATTTTTTCATGCAGAATCACCCCCTGAAGTTTGTCGCACTTATTCACTAACACCCTGTATAAATATCATATTTGCCAACCCTGGTAATCTTACTTTGCAAAGATGGAATAATGTTAGAAACATTTCTTTTGGAGTGACACTTTGAAATTAGTGTTTTTTGACATTAAAACCTGTCATGGGGTATGATAAATTGATTTTTTGAAAATATGAACAAGATGTTTATAAAACCAGATGTGGAATCATCTGCGACTGAAAGATAAACTTTAGCCACTATCTTCCATTTCCCAGTGAATTGAAAAATCCACGATAAAATTGAAGTAATTTTTTGTGAATATCTAACATTGGTTCAAAAATAATGAGAGAAATAGGTCCGACGAAAATCATGAATTTCAAGCAATGTTTTAAAATTTGGGTTGATGTGGCTCAGAGGGAAATAATTTTGGGTCATGTTTATGTTTGGGTAGGAAACCAAGGGGTAAATATATACCTGCAGAGCTGTATGATAAAAAGCTGTTTCAAAAATATCCCAAGACATTGAAGCCACAACATCATTATCTTTTAAAAATAATACATGATAATTACGAGCAGCACGCAAGTTCATTCCTCTTCTATTGCAAGTTGCAAGTCTCTCTCGTTTCATTCTCGAGTAACCAGTTCGTATTCCAGAACGGACGGACGAAGTTGAGGCTCGATCGCGTGTAATTGTAACGTTTTTATTCATGAACAGCCCGAGGGGTAGCGCTGTTGGTCGATTTGCCTCCACGATTGACTTTTCATACTTTTTTCCAACGAGGCGCCTCTGATATCAACGTGCAGGATGTGTACCGGATGTCCAACAAGCATTCACTACTTGGAATATTTTATCATCTTAATGTTTGTACAAATCAGTTTATATGGATAATTACTTTCATTGAAAGATAGAAAATTCCTTTTGTAACGGTTACCACATCTGAAAAAGTGAAACTAGGAGGCACTCAAATTTTTTATAATGTAAAAATGTTGTTCCCCAAGGATCCATTCTTGGACCTAAATGATTCTTGATATACATATCAAATCTCTATACGTCACAATCTGCGATTACCATTGCTGTACAGACGACAGTTGTTCCTTTGAAATTTCAGAAACGAAAGAATCAATGCCGATCTTGAGTTTTTGTTGGAATCATCCAAAAATCACTAACGAAATACATACCCTCAGAAATCTTGTAATAGGATTTTTGGAAAGACTGCAGATGGAGAAGGAGGAAAGAGAGTGTAGGCAGTTGAGGAGTGTGGAGCACACTTAGGCCCAGTTGTTCAATCAAAGATGACCAAGTGGTTGGGCTTAAACCAGGATTATCAATTTTGTTTCAGTGGTTCAATACGGGTTTATGAGATAAACCTAGTTTAACAATGGTTTAAGTTAATCTCATGAATTCGGGGGTTTAAGGAGATAATTTGCCGATTCTAACCTATTTGATTGTTTGACATTTCAATAAACATTGACTATTCTAAAAATTATTATTGTGTTGAATATTTTTGTTTTATACTCGACTGCAAATATGTTCAAAGATATAATAGACAGAAGATTTTTCCGAAGTTTTTGATATTATTGCCCCAAGAAGAAAGATACCCGTATTTAGACAACGTACCGTAATTTCGGGTGACTTTAACCCAACTGGGTTTGGCTCATTTTGGTAAATAGACATTATTAATTATAAAATTTAAATATTGCCTGTTTTTCTATCAGATTGATTTTTCGTTATTCTTTATTGTATATGGGTATATAAACCTATATAATATGTATTATATACGTGCAACACTGTAATCCATTCAGGAGTCATTCGCAACCAAATTCAACTTGCATAAAATTTGTCTGCAACTGGCGATATGTTTTTTACTCATTTATGATGATTAAAAATAATTTTTTTTATGGACAAATTTCTTTTGCTTATTTTATCCTTCGGGTTACTTTGGCCTATGTACATGCTATAAAAAGAAAATCACGCAAAATATAAGCCATGGGTCAAAGCTAGCCCTCAATATGCGGGTGACTTTGCACGCCATGTTTTTTTATATATCCACTTAGAAAGTCTTAATCACAATTTGACATAGCTAATTTGAAAGAGTGGTCAAAGATCAATATTTTGGTATATAATAATACCAATTTATTTTTACAAATTCATCGTAGACATTCTTTGAATTGAAGTAAGCCAAAGTCACCCGAAATTACGGTACCCAGAAACCATTTGGAAGAATGGGCAGAAAAATGTTTTAATAGATTTCGCTTGCCGAAAGAAATCGTCTAACAAAAACACAAAGAATCACCCCTCAAATGACTACAAAGGTAAAATCTTAACAAAAAATAAACTTACAAATAAAAATCAAATCTTGATTTTTCATACCAAAAACGTTTGTCATAAATAACTAAAATTAAATAAACACAAATGCAAAATGAAAAACTACATGATCTGTTCTCAGGAATTTCAAGCAAATGTTGATTTATTGTTGGTTGATGAGTTAGTTATGTTTCAAAGATAATGTTTGTTTATATATCTCAATCATATAGGTTTTCTCTAGTTTCTACTCTTCCATCTGAAGTTCCAAGAAAAGTTGGTGTATTTCTTCCATGTGTATTAATTACAACTTGTTCTTCGAATGATCGTTTTTGTAAATCTACAAGATCTGCTCTGGACAGAGCCCAAGTAGAAATTTCGTCTTTTTTTGGGACCTCCGCAGATGGTATTGTATTCATTACTTACTATAGCCCACGCCTTCAATTTTTGTAAATTAGTAACTGCGTCCGTTTTTTACATTCTACAATATCTTGGTATTTTTTTACCAGTGAAATGGGAATGTTTTCCTCGCCTTCATTGAAATTATGAGTCATTTTTTCTTAAGAGACGCCTAACAAGTTATAGAATTCACTTGGCTTTTTTCGATCAATTTTTCTGTATACTTTTGACAAAACTATGAATTCTTGGGTTGAGTTTGATTCAATGTTGATGTTTCTGAACGGCCCGAATGATGGTACAAGCGAAAAAATGTGTTGCCAACATATGAAAACAATGAATTAAGGAATCCAGGATTAGTTTTTTATTGAAAAATGCATAACGTTCTAATCCATAGTTAATTAATAATCCGAATTTAGATAATCAACGGTTTAAACTCGCATTGAACAACTTCTATACCATAGTTTAATTCAATCTGTTGTTTCCTATGGCCTTGAACAATGGGGTCTATCAGCTAAAGCGAATGAAGTCTTTGTTATTCAGAAAAAGGCAATTAGAATTTTGGCAAGTGCAAGTGAACATTATTCATGCATTATATTTTATTAACGATGCCTTGTTTGTATATTAAAAACAATATTAAATTTTTTCCAAAGAATGAACATATCCACGAACATTTCACAAGGAATAAATCTCAACTACATCAACCATATAGTAGATTGACAGTATCAGAATCATCCCATGTGCTGTGGGGTTAAGCTATATATTGAGCTTAGTGATATCATCAAATATCATTAAGGCGACTCAATTTTTTTACTGCAAAAAACTTACTACTCTGGTGATGAGTTTTTCTTAGAATCCTAGATAGATTAGATTATTTCATAATTATTTTCCAATATTGTTTGTCCTATTCGTTGTGCAGGCTGTTTGACCTGAAGAATTAGCTAGTATTTTACGATTTTCTAGTGTGATTGTGAAAGAAAACTTCTTCAATAAATGTTTGATTGATTGATTAAATCTGCATAAAGATTTATGTTTCCTCTCCTGCTCATCTCACTCGTCAATTTTGTTAAAACGCGAAAAGACTTCGAACTACTAGACAAGTTTGTTTACATTTGTAACAGTCTACGATTGTTTTACAGTTTGTCATCTTTTATGTGTATTAGATCTAGTCATATATTGTATAGAATTGGAGGAGTTCCATTAATAAAAAGTAAATCCCAATAAATGGGCATACATTGATTGCTCATCAAAATGATCTCAATTAATATGAAATTGAATTGTCTATAATATTTATCTTGGTATTTTTTCTACATTATTTTTCTAACAAAAATATAAAAAAATATACGGTCATTGCTTTCTCCCGATAAACTCGCGTCACAGCGTGGTTATGGAGTTTGTATTGAGTGTTTCCTACAGTTTTGCTAATCAAATTCCGTATTAACTGTAGGAACTCATATTATAAAAGGCTATCAATTTTTTACAAGCTTTTATTTACTTCCACCTGTCCCGATGTGTGTAATCAAATCTTACAAGTTTAACTTGACCCACGTCTTCATAGTTCCCGTGACAATGCATTATGGAATTTTTGTTAGAGAAAAAAACAAAATGGTGGCTCCAAGATGGTGGACGAGATTTTTGTTTATGATCCGATTCGATTCAAAATTGGTATATGGGGGTTTTCGGGTAGATTGAAGATTATGAATTTTTTGTCAAAATTCATAAAATCAGAATGGCGCTCCAAGATGGCCGAAGATCTATGTGATTATGGTCCGATTCTATTCAAAATTGGTATGTGGAGATTTTCGGGGTCGGAAATTATGAAATTTTTGTCAAAATTCATAAATTCAGGGTGGTGGACGAATTTTGTGATTATGGACCGTTTCTATTCAAAATTGGTATGTAGAGGTTTTTGGAGTCGGAGATTATGAATTTAGTCGAAGATTATTGATTCCATGTTAAATTCATTAATTATATTTATGTAACAAACGATCTTCATTGGGTCCTATTGAATTTTTTAATACATTCGACGAAAATATTTCGATTTGGGGACTGAAGGCTTCAACCAACATCAGGCACGGTCAGCTATGGAATAGTTTCACAGATGTGCAGGACGCCCGGTACATCTTGGTTCGTATAAATGATATAATGTTACATTCGTGCGTCGGGATCTAGCTCCGGAGTGGTTTTGACATCTCGTATATTGTTAATGACTAGAAGCTGTAATTACGGAGACGGGCAGACGTCAGACTACGGTAGATGCAAGAGGATTTGTAGATGTAAATGACCTGCCGCCCCCTATAGGCATTAGGATCGAACGTGATAGGTATAAGATAAAAACAAAATGAGAGCGAGGAAATAGAAATATCTACCTTATTTCTGGGGCAATCCCAACGTAGGTTTCATACAGCTGAATGTTATCAAATTGTAGGAATTTTGGCGATAAAAACTGAATTTTCACTGAAGCTCGGTGACCCAATATATTTCCAAATAGTTGGAACTCAATATTTTTATGAATATTTTGAAGAGTGGTTGTGTGACATATATCAATAGGTTTTTATAATGGTGATACGTATCTGGGGTTCGTGGCTATTAAAATACTGACATAATTATTCTCCGTTTATTTACACTTCACAGAACTAAGAACACAGAACTAAGTTATGATAGTTAAATAACGCGATAGAAAATCACCGCACACTTCATTGGACTCTGGACTTATCGTGTGAATGCTTATCTCTGACTAACTCTCCCGTTTATAGGGTCGATCCATTCAAGATCCCTCGATATCTGAGTACATTCTAGAACCTTGCCGAGACGTCGACCAAGTCGCGTGATAAAATATGCAGTGACGTAGTGTGTTCGTTTTCGCAACAACAACAGTCATAACACCCTATAGGAAACCCGACATTCTACATTCTTCTTCATTACTTTGGAGTCCTATTTACCACTGTCATACACAGCCAATTGAAATATATCCCGAAAGGGGTATCGATAATAATATTAACTACAAAGTAGATTTGAAATATTATTTCCAGGCAGTTAGGAGACGGTTAGTAGCTGTGCCATTTTTATTCAAATTATGGCGTAACGCAATCGATTGTCCTTTTTTTATTAGGTAAAATCAATCTCCTGGTTTCCCGTTCTAGCTTTAGAAGAACTTTGACTTTCAGCAACTTGGTCAACAATAATATTTCACACACAATGACTTGTTTTTTATGTGCGATATTTTCAATGAAATATCGAATTTGTGGGATTTGAATAATTACTTGCTAAGAGAAATTTGGAGTTGATAAAATAATTAATCCAAAACACATATTTTCTTTTATCCATCCATTTTTTCTGTTTCAAATTGTGTTGTATGTTGCCCTTTTTAATTTTATATCAATTATTGAAGTTTGCGTGCTGGGTTTTATTACTTTTCCATGTTTAAATCTCCTTGTAACTACTAAGTTCCATGTAAGTGGGTTCATATTCCTGTAAGCCTCTATTTATTATGAAATATCTATATATTTTTATAATAATCTTTTCGATATTAGTTTGAGGTTCACAAAGTTTTGTTATCCTCAGTTGAAGAATTAGGGGTGAAAATTTGGTTGTAGTATCCTGAACCCCTACCTTAGCGTTTAAGAGACCTACTACATACATGTTTTTTTTTCTTTCAGATATACCAAACCGCAAACATTCGCCGACTGTATAGGAAACGAATTACCTTTAGGCTGGGAGGAGGTTTATGACGGACAAATAGGTCCTTATTATATAGATCACGTTAACCGTAAGTAAGAGTTTATTTTCCTCGGTATCATTTGACTAGTTATAGAATATAGAACAGCGTGTCTCTGCTTTTGAAAGAATCATGTCGATGATCTAGCTAGTTTGCTCTTCACGAAGAATCTACTGGTTGTTTTCTCCGACAATTTCTAGCATTGCTTCTCAAAATCTACTTGAAAGATCGGAAAAAGTAGATATGGGTATCCAGGTAGATGACGATAGCTAGCTACCTTAAGTTTCGCTGACCAAGTACTGTTTGCGAAGATGAGGATCAGGCCTACCAACACTTGGGAATAAGAATTCATTTTGACAAAAAACAAAATTTATGTAGAGGTTATGATCAATACTTTCAAGCAGAGAACGACACTAGACGTTTGGTCAAAAGTCCCGAAAACTTGAAGGTGGTGAAAATTGATTTCTGGTGAAGAAATTGTGACCTAGACCAAGTCCGCAATGAAAACATTAGAGCTAGAATGGGCGTGGACGTAGATATAACATACAGTTGGAAACTGAAATGTTACTGACACGTGAAAATGGTGTGCAAAAACTTGGCAACCGTGGAAAAATAGAAGGCAAGGAAACCCAAATTGAACTGGTACATAAACGTCCAATAAGAAATGGGAAGGAAACGATTGAATGACGATGATTGGTGGGACTGTAAACTGTGGCAGCTGAGATGTAAAAATTTTGTAGAAACAATATGAGAACAATATTCACAGCCAATAACCAAAAGTCTAAATTCCTCGGATCTCCTAAAAATTAGTAAGGGATATACGAAATACCATGATTTGAATGTACTAGGACATACATATGACAGGTGAATTTTCTTGGTCGATACTTTCTTGGCACCATGAAGAAACAGGTCACAGATTAGACTTCAAGAACACTAAAATCATTGCCACTGAGAAGACACTTGAGATCGAAAAGCGCCCCAATTACATTAACAAACGCGATGATGGACGTAGACTACCTAATAGTTTGATTTGATTGAAAATATGAAGAGGGTGTTCATGAAATCAGATGTGTTATCATCTGCAACTTAAAGATACATTTTAATCACTATCTTCCATCGTTCAAGATAACCTCTCGGAAGGTATTCATGTTGAAAAGGGAATATTCTCAATTGAATATTAAATTGTAAGATTTTTCTGAAATTTGAAAAATCTACGATAAAAATTAAGTTATGTTTTGTAATATCTATCAGAAAACAACTACATCCCGTGGCTAAAGCCACGTTGGACATTGAACTACATCTGATAGATATTATCAACTAAAAAGAAAAAATCTGAAAGTCAGAGACTTGTGTGAGTTAAGAAGACGAGGACCTTAGCTTTTCAAGTGGCATCCGAAGCAATACTCGGCTGGTAACCGTGGACAGTCCGAAGGATTGATATCTAGGTACCAAGGTTGGTCACCTATCTCTTCCCGCTCAACGAAACTACAGATATAATTTTGTGTTTCAGTAGCCGTGCCGGGAATCGAACCCGGATCATCTGGGCATCAGCCAGCGCCTCTACACTCGCGGCCACCAGCCCAGTAGAATATTATAAAACATAACTTTATTTTTATCGTCAATTTTTCAATTTTCAGAAAAATATTTCTATATTCAATTGACGTTTTCCTTTTAAATGAGACTACCAATACTTGGAAACTTCTACTTTACCGCTCTCCCACCATTACAACCCCTGCCCACTGACTTAACTAAGGACAAATACTACATAGAGCACGTGAAGCAGTGCCGAGAGCGGTTAGTACTCGCGTTTAGAAAGCCCGTATAACTGCAGCGTAGTAGCATATTGTTACGAAAATAAGTACAGTGCGTCCCTGTGTGTTTATCCGGTTGTTTATCACGCGCGACACAATTTAACTGTTGGGAGATTCCGATGACAAACGTCGATGGATCCCGACCGACCGCTCGGAAATTCTGAATGCCAAGAACGAGTATAAATAAGATCGAGCGTACCGCCGGGCGAGAAGTAGTCATTCAATCAAGAAGTAGTGATTTATATGAGCGAGTTCAAGGTGAATGTTAATTTAGTGCAATGCGGTACATTGAGTATGTAATGTCAAAGTGCGTTATTGTGTTGTTTTCAAATTGTAATCAGTGAACAGTAATTAATCGAGTATTTTCCAATAAAAACGGATCCAGTTTAGTAATAATATTCACAGCTGCAGGCGATATCAATAAGCACGAGATATAGCGCGAAATATTCCGTCCTTTGGAGAGGACGTTAGGATGGCGGTCCCGAGTTCATGGATGTTGAGATCCCTACCTCTACGTTAAATGAAAATGAAAGAATACTACACGACGACGCTTGGATCCCCAGTTCTATCGAAGGAGTAGTAATATTGAAACCTCAGAGAGAAACAGTGTCGAGACCTGGGGAGTAGGCAGATTGAGACCTCAGCGTGAAATCACTACCTTCTTCAACACGTTGACTGCAGTGCTGGTCCCATGGGCCCACGGGACCAGCAAAGAATGGTGGCTGTACCATGCCTCTGATCAACATTATTACGGGAAACCGGGGAGTGTAGACTACGTGATGAAGAGGAGGCCTCTCATATTATCTTCGACTGTGACGCCCTAAGGACAGAACCTTTGGAGAGATCAGCCCGGAAACAGGCTTGAATCCGAAGAACCTTATTAACAGGCTACTAAACCTAATTGAAGGCACAAACCTGTTTGAATGAGGAACCACTGACGACAGAGTGATACAATAGACCCTAACTGGTCGCAGTGTCAAGGGAAGCTAAGTGCCAACCCTGTCACCGGCTCGTCAGTTTTCAACCAACCAACCAACATTATTATGACGTGCCATTTATTATGGATGTGGCCCTTCATGAATGATATAATTGATAGGTGACATCGCTACTTTATATTGATAGAGCCTTTGTATAAATGGCTGGTGAACTTCATGGAACTTCATAAAAAAAATCGGCATGGTTGAACATAACCCATATATTGGTACGGCAAATTTTGAGAGATCAATGACTCTATCCTTATTATACAGCGTGTGCAAGCTTTTCTCTGCCAAGGGATTAATGCACTTGGATACGAAATAAGTTGATAAGAAATCCAAGGCTTTTATCCCGAGTGTTAATTACTGATGATGTTTGTTCGGCGATGCAATTAATTTCCAATAATCAATCACCTATGACCTGAAAAACTACTATGAATATAAATCACTTCTGAATGTTTTTTGGGGAGGTATCGAAATAATGTTTTTCATATTTTGGGTTTTTTCCCCTGGAAGTGAAAAAGTCAGTTGTCTCTTCTAAGAAGGGTAAATTACTGAATTTGCCCCGATATGTTACTGCCTTTGTGGTATTCTGGATTCTGTAAAATAAACTTAAGAAAATTTCAAATTTGTCAGCAAAGTTGTTTTTTTTTTCATCCCATATATTTATTAGAATGCACCAATATATATTGAAACCGAACGAATATTTTTATTTTAGCGTTAATTCATAAATACATATATCGTCAATGTTATATTTACAGTGAAGAGCAAGGTAATTATTACTTGTTACCAATATATACAGTGCGGCTTTTAAAAGTCCCCCCTGTTAATTTTTGAACGGTTCGAAGTAGAACAATGAAAAAAAAAACGTATTGAATGATATCACCGATACTACTTTTTGAAATCAAAGACATTGTGATTGCCCGATAGATGGCGCGGGGGGGGGGTGGCACATCGTTAAAAAGATAATTCAATTCTCTTTTCAACCAGCCTAATTTTTATTTTTTTTTCAAACGTTTTTGGCGGTGGATTCTACACAGAGTTGTACCTGCCCTAGCCATTAAATTTTGTTTTATAGGTAGGTATAATGATATTAAGATAATTATTAAGAAAAATCGCTTGAATATAATTGAGAATTGTTTATTTATATATAATATATGATAATAATATATATATATATATATATAATTATATTATATAATAATATATGATATACCTAATTAATGTAAAATGTCAAACTTTATACTTTATAAAAAGTACAGTTTCTCGATAAAAGGTATTTATAAACAAAATTACTCACGAAGATCAGTTTCACTGTCGTCATCCAAATTTCAATGGGAAATTGGCCGCTGTATAGGAATTTTGCATTTCTGTTTAAAATACCACAGTTGAACTTAAGATTGGAGAAGTATTATTTCTTCGAACTGCTGACTTGAGCTGATGCCATATATGTTCAATTGGGTTAAACATACAGTGATAAGGAGGAAGTCTGAACACCGTATGTCCCAAGCTTTCAGCCAATGAATCACAAAAATATTTCTTTTTTATCGAATAACTGCGTAAAACCTCTAGTAACTGTTTTTTTGTGTACTTTTCCTCATAGTACATATCATTATTTAACATATATTCTTGTATAGTGGCTTTGGTGTCATTTGAACACGGTGCTTTTTATCTGGTCTTCGACTGTGGTAGCATTATCCATGACGATAATACTGTTGGGTGGAATATTTGGTATGAGTTTATTTTGGAACCAGTCTTCAAATAATTCAGCTGTAGTATCATCATGATAATTAAACCATTTTCGGTTCCTGGGTAAATTATCGTAATGCGTTTTCCTTTATTAGACGGCGCATCAGTTTGGCACAAGTCAGATGAGTCTACCCAACTTTTGTTTGGAATATCGTGTGTATCGTGTTCTACCATATTCTCTAATTTCGTTTATTGCCAATACATATTCAAATCTCCATTTCTTAAGGCGCACATATTTCATTAAGCTTTTTCTGCTACTAGTGAGTTTTTTAAATTCAAATCAGTTTTGTGAAAGAGACTTCCTTGAAGTCTCACTGGATACCAGTTTCATTCTTTTTAAGCCGTTGCATTAAAATGTCTAATGTAGGCACAATTTGCTCTTTATACAAGGCATATATTGTTTTTCGAATTATATCTACATCACAGGCATCTAGTTTCCTTGAACCGCTAGAGTCTTTTCGTTTCTTTCTTTTTAAAATAGGGTTACTTACTATTTTCAAATTGCATAGGGGGTCAAGTGGCACATCGTTGAAAAGATAATTCAATTCTCTTTCCAACCATCTGTTTTTTTTTTTAATTTTGTGAATTATTTTTTCACAATATGCATTTTAAATTGAAAAAAAATTGATTGTTGAAAAGAGAATTGAGTTATATTTTCAACGATGTGCCACTGACCCCCCTGCTATTTGAAATTTTTAAGTTGATGTGCCCCCCCCCCCGCGCCATCTGTTCCAAATGTAGTATCGGTGATATCATTCAATACGTTTTTTTTTCATTGTTCTACGTCGAACCGTTCAAAAGTTAACAGGGGCTATTAAAAGCCGCACTGTAAGAAAATGAACTTTTGCGTTTTCCTACTAGATGGCGCGAACATAATGTAACCTAAACGAAGCTGCAACTCGGTTAAAAAAAATAAGAAGAAGAATGTTTCCCACAACGCATTTTCAAACAAGTATGAATGCAGATTCACGTTAAAGTTTGCAAAACAAATTAACCAACTTACAAGCAGTATCGGCATTTAAAGCTAATTACCAAACTTTTATCGTTCATTTCTGCACTATATATGTCTTATGTTCAACTGAATTTTTTTTTCTCGTATGATACGAACATTTTAATGTTTTGCGGTGATCTTCAACATGATTTTAATTTAAAAGAATTTATTGATAAGTGAATGATTTGAAAGAAAGGGAAATAATTAGCATTATTTTAATATATGGAGTTATCACATTAAAAGTTTTTGAAAATCAATTAGGTATATTGCAAGATGAAAACGAATATGCGGCAATCCTAGTCTGTAGCGGGATTGTGTGAAAGAAAAACTGTCACAATCATGTTCCTAAGAGGAGTTATACATTAGTCTACTTTTCAATATATAACAGAGTTGCCACGTCACGAAGAAATAGGTTACATGATGTTCGCGCCATCTAGTAGTAGAACTCAAAAGCTCAATTTCATATATATATATATAAGTAAATAAAATTTATGGCATTCGAGCAGGAATCGAACCCGCGACCTCTAAATCTCTAGTATATGCTCTAACCAACTGAGCTATCAAAGACCCAAGGTTCCATCTGCATTTCGAAGATAGCTTTTTCCTAGAATTTAATGTGTTGTTGTGGGATAGATTATGAAGGTAAAGGATCTCATGCACAATCAGTGGCCATCAAGATCAATTTTACCTTTTTCCTAACGTCGATTGATGGCTTCAGTCAAGGGTCAGGCGCTGATCTCCGACCACTGAACAAGATTGCCAAATTAATTACGAAAAAGGAAATAGCGTCTGTGAATAAATAAGTAAAGAAAATTTGTGGCATTTCAGACAAAAAGTTTAAATTAATATATATATATATATATATATATATATATAAAATGATGTCAACTAATAAATACATGGACCAAAGAAAATATATATATGAGAACAAACTACTTTTGATACAAACGTCGCCTCATAGTAACATACGGTTTGAAAATAATTTGCCTAAAATGTTTCACAACAAAAGTTATAGAATTAGGAAATACAAAATATACATAGGTGATTCTAGAAACGTCACCAAAGGAAGTATATTTTCCAATATAACTGAAATATTTTTGGTAAATTATTTTCAAATGGTACGTTACTGACAAATTTGAAATTTTCTCAGTTTATTTTTGAATGCAGAATACCAAAAACGAAGTAACGTATCGGGGAAAATTTAGTAATTTGCTCCTCTTAGAACAGATAACCAACATTTTATAGTTCCAAGGGAAGAGAAAACTCAGAATATGGACAACAATACTATGAATGTGTTTGTGTCTTTTCAGAAGCTACTCAATTAGAGGATCCTAGACAAGAATGGCGCGCCATACAAGAAGCTATGCTACGAGAATACCTCATAACCGCTCAAGATGTTTTAGAAGTGAGTGTTTATTTTTGTGATTTACTAGTTTATTCTTCATTCTATAGAACGCCTCATCGCGTATTAAAAGTTCCATTCCATAGTCCATATCTAGTTGTAGGACAATTAAAAGATGAAGACGATATTTAAGCTACAAACCAGCTCATTCTACAAACACTTGGTTTGATCCCAGGGATTCAAAGTGTTCTCTTCATTTCTAGCTAGATCATTTCAAAAATGTAACCCATTCAATTAGTTAATAATAGACTGATAATAATGAAATTATTATCGATTTTCAGGTAAACATTGCCAGGTGTGCTCGAGGAATTGATATGAACTTGTAATCAATCGTTTTTTTTTATCATAAAGTGAATAATGCCGACATAATTGTGAAATTGAACATCACCGAAGCACGCGTCAAAACATCAAGTTCAATTTTTTATATCGATTCGTGACTATAAAATCTGACTTTTAAAATTATTTTAAGCTGTTGCAACCTGCTTTTTTCCAAATTGAATATCTAGAAGTATATATTATGTAATGGAATCTGGCAAAATACTTCCTCTCCCAAAAGTTCAGATAGATTATTTTTGAGTTCTAGCTATGGGAACATTTGTGGATTATAAGCTACCAAATACGCGAGTGATCTGGTAAGGGTACCGTTTTTTTTTCATACGGAATACGATTCGAACACATATTTATAACAGATAAAATCAAAAAATCACTATTTGAAAATGCATAAAAAAACGAAATACTTGTTTTACTTAGAGCGCATGAAAAATTTGAGGAAAATTATCAAATCCAAAATAACAACTGATTATAGGCTATATATTACTAAATCTGAAGAAATGCTGAAGAATAATCCACGCGACTTTTGAAATTTTATAAATTCAAAAAAAAATAAGTCTCGCATTCCGGGTCAAATGACTTATAATAATCAGACACATTCGTCAGCATACCCTATCGTGAATGCTTTTGCAGCACACTTCAGTGGTGTATATAGTCAAGATGACAATGACGTCAACAGTAATACGTACCTGCCAAATCACATAAACCATCTTTATTTGAATTTAACAACAATTACAACTCAGCAAATTATTGAAGCTACTAAAAAACTCAAGAATAAGTTGTCATGTGGTCCTGATGGAATTCCAGCCAAAACTGCTAAATCATTAATAAATAGCCTTTCGGTGCCGCTAGAGATTATATATAACTCCATCATAAAAAATCACCATTTCCCTAAAATATGGAAATTGTCAAAAGTATGCCCTGTATTCAAATCTGGAAAGGTAACAAGTGTTGAAAATTATAGGCCAATAACATTAATATCAGTTTTTTCTAAAATACTGGAAATTATACTATCAGATATAATGTATAACCATGTTCGTTCTTCACTGTCCATTTTTCAACATGGATTTATCAAGGCACGTAGCACTGCAACCAATCTTTGTATTTTCACCCAATTTGTTTCTGATGTACTTGATAGTAAAAATCAAGTTGATGTTATCCACACGGATTTTAGTAAGGCGTTTGATCGAGTATCACATCAACAACTGCTAATGAAATTGTCAAACTGAAATCGTATTTATCCGACCGGTGTAGTTATGTTGAATGTGATGGTATAAAATCCTCCTGCTTTGTAGCGAGTTCGGGTGTCCCACAATCTTGGGCCATTATTATTTATACTATTTATAAATGACATAGCTGATGGCATCACTTCTCATAAACTGCTATTTGCAGATGATATGAAGATATATCGTGAAATAAAAAGTGAAGCAGACTGTTTCACATTGCAGGAGGACTTAAACACGTTGAATGATTGGTGTGCTCGAAATAAATTGTACTTAAATACAAACAAATCTAAAATAATGACATTCACTCGTAAAATCCTACCAGTAACACTCAACTATGTACTAGATGGTGAAAATTTAACGCGGGTCACGGAATCAAAGGATCTAGGGGTTCTGTTTGATCAAAAACTCACGTTTTCCAATCACTTTCAGAATGTGATATCAACTTCAATGAAAAGTTTGGGCTTTTTGATATGCAACTGCAAGGAATTTAGGACCGTTGATTCCTTGAGAACCATTTATTTCACACTGATCAGGAGCAAATTGGAGTACTGCAGTGTCGTTTGGAATCCGTCTCATATGAACCATATATCTAACTTAGAAAATGTTCAAAAATAATTTCTGAAATATGCATATTTCAAAAAGCATGGTGTTTACCCCGAGAGAGGTTATAGCTATGATTCATTGTTGGACGAGTTTCATATGATATCTCTAAAGAAATTCAGGGAAAGCCGAGATATGTGTTTTGCATATAAAACCATACATGGACTATAGATTGTTCACCCCTAGTGTCTCATATGCTATTCAGTGTACCGCGTATTTCATCTAGGTTCTGTAGCACATTTCATATTCCTGTTTCCAATACAGTGCATCATTTTCATTCTCCTATAGCTACAATATCTAGAAGTGTTAATAAGGTTCCTAGTGTAGATATATTTTTTCTAACTTTCCAAAAATTCAAAAAAGAGATTCTCCGTTTCATTCAGAATTGATTCTGTTATATGTGTAATTATTCATAATACTTATTGTATACACCTGTAAATGGGCTTTGGGCCTGCTGGATGTATTGTACAAATAAATAAATAAATAACAGTCGCTGCTTGGTAGGTGCAAGTTCCCGGGTTCAAATCTCAAACGAGTTTTTTTTTAATTTTCATTCAATTTATTTATTTTTTCCTCATAGATAGGGATACTAGGTGAATGACTGTATATTTGTGTTCCTAATTTCTTTATTAATTAATAATCGGATTACGAGTAACTAGGTTAGCCAAGTTGTAAGTTAGGTTGTGTTCCTTTCTTTACGTTTTTTACCGATTGTATTGCGATCAAGTGATATCCGATGATGAAAATTAATTCTCTACAGAACCGAGGTTATATTATGACGTCACTATACGGAATTTGATTACTACAAGAGACGAAAGCAGATAAAACATCATGTAAATAAAATAATACGGCACCCTTGGCAAGCGAGTCAAACTCGCACTTGAACGACTTTTTTATGGTCAAAACACGCGAACTTCTCGGAATGTAAGAAAAGCGGAGGTCGCGGTGCAAACAATTGCTTATCTAAGGACGACCTCTTCAAATGTCCTTAATTTGTATTTTTAACCTTACTCATCATTTTATTGCGCAATTGAATACTCCAGATAATGCAGTGAATATTTATACTGGGGATATTTCTCGGGTTGTATTTAATCCGAAATAATTTTTTTTGTCGTTTTTTTAAACTTTTGGCGTAGTAACAGAAATACTGACCAAACTTTTAGGCAACTAACGAAGTCCAAACTGTTTTTACTATTCTGAAAGAATGTTTTACTTATGAAGCATCTGAAATATTCCGTAAAAACGTAAAAACGACCACAAAAAAAGGCAGTGACAATCAAAGGAGATTCAGAAGATTTTGAGAACGGGGATAGATATAGTCTCCGAAACTCAATCAAAAACTATATAGAGAAGTATCTTTTGAATTTTTACAATTTTTTTTATAGGCAAATTCAGAATACGGCAAGTAACTGACTAATTGAATCATTTTTCTATAGGAAACATAATTTGGTGAACGCAGTAACTTATCGGGGTGAACTAATTAGTTTGCCCTTTCGACACTTGTGTAGATTTTCCTGATAATATTTTCATTTTCAGACTGTGGAAGGTTAACTGAAAAACCATGTCAAGAAACGTTGTTCCTCCACAAAAAATCACATTCATTCAATACTAGATGAACCTTGATCATACACCATTAACATTGTCTCTTCGATTTGAATCGATCGACAATTGTGACTTCGCCTTCGCCATCGTTTATCAGATTTAACAAAAATAACCCATTATAATCTCTATATATAAAAATCAATTGCTGTTCGTTAGTCTCGCTTAAACTCAAAAACGGCTTGACCGATTGGAATAATTTCTTTTTTGTTCCGTTTTCTCTAATACAGGGGTGGTTTAAAAACAAAAAAAAATAGGGAAAACCCAAAAAAACACCTGAAAAATAGAAAAACGGACCTATCGTCTGAGTGACGTGCTATACAATATCGTATAAGTGACGTGCTATACAATACAACATTTCTTCCGTGCGGTTGTGTAAAAGTATTACATTTCAAATATGTGGATTTTAAGAAAAGTCTTGGTTAAAGTGAATGTATGTACACTTTGCGATGGTTTGTCATTTATTTTGATCTGCCAGTCTCTACAGGATGAGTCAGAATAAGACCGACAAACTCCGACTACAGATTCCTCACCTCATTTCGAGGTGAAAAGTTGCTATCAAGGTATGTCGTAAAATGCATCCCCTCTGAGATACAGGGTGTCGAAAGTATGAAAAAAATTAAGATTTAATGGTTTAGATTCACGAATCATTCCCCTAAATGTTAAGGGTAGTCCACCCCTTAATTTTTTTTTTTTCTAGGCGAAATTTTTTGTTTTTATTTTTTATGATACAGCATTCAAAAATACATACAACCCTAAATTTTCACCCTTCTACGATCAACCCCTATTTTTTTGGCAAGATTTTTATTTTTATGTTGTTATGACTTGGAATAAAAAAATTCATATTACTCTTAATTTTCACCCTTCTACGATCAAACTCTATTTTTTTTTAACAGGAAAACGGGATAACGGGAATAACGGGATAAGGGAATAACAGGAAGTTAGATAAATAAAAAAGGGATAACAGGAAAACGGGAATAACGGGATAACGAAAAACCGGGAAAACGGGATGACAGGATAAGGGAATAAGGGGAAAACGGGATAAACAAAAAATGGGATAACAGGAAAACGGGGTAACGCGATAACGAAAAAACGGGATAACGGTATGACAGGATAAGGGGATAACGGGGTAAAGACAAAAAGGGGTAACAGGAAAATGGGATAACGGGAAGGAAAAATTTTCGGGAAAAACATTTTAGGGAACATAGAAATTTGGACAGGACAACGTCTGTCGGGTCCGCTAGTATTATTATAGTTTGCATAGTTCGAGTTGGCCGGATCGACGTGAAATTGAATTGTTGGCGCAACGCCGGCAACAAGGCTGAGGTCAGTGTTGAGTGTCGCAGAGCTAGGATGCGGGCAGTGGGCACGAGCCAGTGCTGAGGAATGTCGAGGTTGCGACGTAAAATAAAACTGCCGCTCTTTTTCGTTCGTTTTTCCTCTTTTTACGTTCGACGCTACATGACAAGTATTTGTCTGGCCTTTTACATAATTTGCTGGCCTTTTTTGGCGTGCCTGTTCTGCTGCCTATTAACACCACGCGTACTACGACAATACGTACGTACATATCTCGTCGTTATAGTTGTCGTGGTTGATCAGTCGAAACGAATGCAGATCGGAAATTGGTCATTTGCTGTGACAAGTTTCCATCTTTGCTCAGAAAACCTAACTCCTGTAGTAGTAGTAAAGCTTTTATTTAACTTCACATTTGTATGTAGGTATGTTTAGTTCAAATCTTGCAAGAGAATTTTGACCTACTTCTAGTTGTCCGATTAACGAGAAATTTGGCAGGTGTTCATAATTCCGGTAACAATGCATTATGGAATTTTTGCTAGGGAAAAATCAAATGGTGGACGAGTTTTGTGATTATGGTTTAATTCCATTCAAAATTGGTGTGTGGGGGTTTTCGGGGACAGAGATCGCGATTTTTTATCAAAATTAATAAATTCAAGATGGCGGCTCCAATATGGCGACGAGCTTTGTGGTTATAGGCCGATTCCAATATAAATTGGTATGTGGGGGTTTTTGGGGTCCTGAACAAAAGTGTCCATGGGCACAACTCAATCCTATGGCTAGTTTTAGAGATACAGGGTGTTGAAATTGGAAAGTGGCCATTTTTATATATGCTTATTAGATTCACCTGTTTGTATGAATGTATGTAACGAAATTAATTTCCACCGAATTATTTGATATTTTTCAAACTAATTAAAAACCGATGAAAAACACAATAATTTCATAGCGGCAAGATCGTCAGAAAAAAATAATTTACATTACAAAGATATGGTGAACGCGCTGGCTGGTCTCGGCACATTCGCCAAATTTTTTTAAACACTTCCATCCCATGTGGATGAATTAATCGAAGAGTTTCTCTCCCGTAGTCTTTTTTGGTCTTTTTAACCGACGAAACCAAAAAGGAGGAGGTTCTCTAGTCGACGCGTATATTTTTTTTTATGTATGATCACGCATAACTTTTTACTGAGACGTCCGATTTTTTACTGAGACGTCCGTCTTTTTTCAGTGGATAGGGTGTACTTCGAAGTTGGTCCCATTTGAATTTAAAAAATTAAATCCACCCCTAAGGGTAGCAAAATGAAGGATATTGATCACTCACCCTCTGAATTCTGGTCCGTTAACCGATTCTGTACTGGGTTCTTCGATTTCGTTGATCCTTTTTTAATAGATAGGGTATACCTCATATTTGGATTTCGAATGAAATTATCCACCCTTACGGGTAGAAAAATAGGGGATACATGATTTTTCACTTGTGATCATTGGCACACACATATGTAGTTGACAATGACAGATCGCTACTGTCATTATTTTTGTTCCACATCCGTCACAATTATTATATTCTATGAGAGGATGGAATGACATACAAAGTAATGAAATAAACTAACCAGAACAAAAATAATTCATATTACAACAAATAGTAAAAGTAGATAATCATATTATTTAACTCGTAATAGTTGAAGTGAGGTGGGTAAGTAAGTATTTTGGAAGTAATCAAAAAACAAGTAGTAAGTAATTAGAATTTTGTAACTAAATAATTTTGATCGGCGCTTTAAAAAAATTAAACCAAAATGGAAAAAAGAAAAAAAATAAACCTTTAGTCTCAAAAAACCTAAACTAATGTAAGTAACTAATTTTGGCAAACGAACAATCAACGAAGATCATTAAATTACTTCAAAAAAATTATCAGAATGTCAACTCGATGCCATCATTTTACGCCTTACCTAATTCATCTGCTTGTTCGTTTGGCGCCGACTCAAAATTAGTTACTTACATTAGTTTAGGAGCTTAGTTATTGAGACTAAGAAGGTTTATTTTATTTTTTACTTTTCAGTTCCGTATTTCGTCGGTTTAATATTTTGTTAAAAAGTTTTTATGTAGCAATGTATGAAAAGTTAAAAATAAAATACTAGTTTAAAAAAACTAAAAAAACACTCGCTTTTATAGCAATAAGGACTAAAAAGGTAAATATAATAAGAATAAAGTCATTGACCCAAAAATTTCCTCTTATGTGAAAAAAGCGTGGGATGCTCTTTACTTACTTTTCTTAATAATATCTATCAAGCACCTCACGCTTTTTTGGCCAATGACTTTATTCTTATTATTTTCACTTTTTCGTTCTTATTGCTATATAGGTAAGCGTGTTTTTTAGTTTTTTTACCCTATTTTTTTTAAGTAATATTGCTCTTAGGGAAACATCTTGAATGTACATGTTTTGTATGACTAATATTGCTTTCCCATAAGGCGTTTTTGATAAAAAATTGTTAGATACAGGGTGAGTCAAGAATGATTTGAAATATAATTCCTAATTGACCCTTTAAAATGAATATGTGACCAAACCAACTGTCATACTAAAATGTTCATCGTTTGATTGTGTCAAAAATAGGTACAAATTAAGAATTTTCTACAGGGTGAGTAAAAAAAATCCCATTTTTTTGGTGATATTTTGTACATTTTTAATTTATATTTTAAGCTTTATGGATACTTTACGAACCATTCAAAATACTTCTTGTCCTAAATTGATATACAGTGTGAGACAAACGCTAGGTGATGATAAAAATCGCGAAAAAGCGATTATTTATAATTCGCACTGTATTTACAAATCTCGCCGGTTAATTTTTTTAATTTTCTGTCATTACCTTCACCATGTCACGAAAACAAAGATTTTTCAATAAGGCGACTGCTGCCTGGTCCTTTGAAATTTTCTTAGTTTATTTTTTACTCCAAAATACCAAAAAACGTATCGGGAACAGATACTTAACTGACGTTTTTTACTTAATACATAATTTTTTGTTGTTGTTTGTTCGGATATCTTTATGAATCCGATTTTTTTAAAGCTTCGTCTAAATGTCATATTTTCCAACTATAAAGATACATTAACAATTTATTGTTGAAGAACTGTTTTTGTTATTTTTGTAAAATCTTCAAAAGGGAGTTAAATATATCACCTAAATATTTATCAAAATGTTCAAATTAATAATTTCTCTTAGAAAATTCGTCAACTCGCATTATGCAAAAATTGGTTTTTTGATATTTCAGAAGCGCATGAGTACTTTTTACAGACATTGATTAAAATTTCAAAAAAATCTACAGGACCTGGAAAACTTGATCTTTTTTTATGGTACAACCCACATGTCAAACTATTTTTCTAAATTTGCTTATATTTTAATTAATATAAATAATGCTCGTTTGTTGGAGATTAGATAATTCTAATAAAATAAATAGCTTAACGTTAAGCTGGCACCTTCGTTGTTATTTTGTCAAAATCTAAAATCGTATTTATCATTATTTAGTGCAGAACAAATAATTGTTCTGCCATCAGATTTTTGTTGCTTTCACCATCAATGTGTCACTGTAAAACAAGAAAATGTTCAGAATTCTACATAAAGCCATTTCCGTTACAAAATCTTGAAAAATAGCTTTGACATTGTTTGATATCTCCTAATATGTTCCTTGAATTGAAAAAAAAATACATTACATATAATCTATCCAGATTTAGAACATAAATACTAATTTCAAACGCAACATGTTCCTCTTGCAACCGAATTTGTAAGACCAATGATCCTTTTTACCATATGGACGGAAAAAATAATGCGAAGAATTTGAAAAGTGGAAAGTTTTCGATGGGAAACATCTATCTGGTTGGAAAGTTGAATCAAATGGTATTCAAAATAAGATTGAAAATGTTTTTTTCACAATTCAATATTCTGCGTAGAAAGTAGCCAGGAAAGCAAATCTTTTGGACTATACTTTTTCAGTAGTTCTAGGAAATATTTGCCATTTTATCGTCTCCTTTTTTATTTTTAATGAAAAAATCTTAAACATTCAGATGAACCAACTTAACATTCTTCCTAGAACAATTTACCGAGTACCTGCCGTGTCATGAGTAACATGTCCATAGTTCAAAGTTAACCACTCGCCAATTAACGAGAAAACTATTTTAAATTTCTTATTCAGCTGTTTGTTTCCATCGTTTTTATTTACATTTTTTCACATCTATTTGAATTTCTTGGCTGGCAGATAACGGATAACAGTTTGAATAAAAATTAAAAGGGGGTTTAAAAATGCATTTAACATTTGAAAAACGTTAAAAGGTGTTTGGCACTCTGAATGACATACTGAGAGTTTTGAGAATTCACAGTATGCAGTTACCAGAAAAATGCGTTTATTAGATAACAGTGGTGACTGGCGACATTATGTTTTCTGTAAATCACAAGGAGAAACCATTAATTATCCGGGGAAAAATTGTTTTTATGTCGATTCAGTACGCACACTCACGCATTAAGTTGTAATTTGAATTCACTTAAAAAAACATTGTTATTGCCAGATACATACGTTTAGTAGAGAACAGTGGTGACTGGTGACATTTGTTTTCTGTAAACACAAGGAGAAAACATTAAGTATCCGTCGAAAAATTGTTTTTATGTCGATTCAGTATGCACCCTCACGCATTGAGTTGTAATTTGAATTCCCTTAAAAAAACATCGGACAAAAATACCCTGAGGTCACCTATTTAACTGAAAGCTTCCTTTCCCAGTCGTCATAAATTCATTATTTTATACCGTTCAATTTAATCCCCGATCAAGTAACAGAATGGGTAACACACAAATATACTTGAAGACAACATATTTTCATAGTATCAATTGTATCCACTGTTGTCAAATCATTGTTGAATAACTGAAAATATTATTAATCCAGTATCCACCTAGTCGATACTTTATGGTCAGAACGGCAACGCTGCGGTTGATATTAGAGAGATTATAGTCCGTAAAATAAAGGCGTGGAGGAATAAACCCTCATTACCAATGAAAAAAAAAATATTTGTATTTATTGATTGGGACAGTGGCGCACCCAGGGGGAGCCATACGGGGCCGCAACCCCCCGATATTTATAATAGTTACAAAAAAATTGAGATTTTTACTATAGAAAATAATTGTAAAATAAGCTCACCTACAAATAGAAAATAAACCCTCCTACTAATAGAACATATTAGATCGTTGCCATCGGATCAACAGATGCTGACTGACTGGTTATCATCGGTCATCCAACGTCCAACAGGCCTATTGGGAATTCAAAATAACGGAAACTCCCTCTGGTGTCGATTTTTGAAACTATACCTAAGTACATTGTTTACCTTTCGAAACATGAAGGTTTATATGATAATTACTTAAAACTTGTCGAATCTCTTGTGATTGTTGACATTTAATCTGGTTAACCGTGTGGTGTTCTGTTGACTATTGTACGTCCTCGAGTGAAAAAAATGAGTGATTCAAGTTCAAATCATTATTGTTCTCTACCTCAATGTGACGATCCGTTGTACTGGAATGAGTTTTCATCATTTTCCGTGAGAAAATAAACGTAACGTTCTGGTTTAGACTAATCTAGGATTGAGTGAGTCTATAGACGGACGACGGGCTCTTGGGATCTTGAAGAAAAATACAGTTCCTTCCCAAAATCCTCCTGTATCGACTGTGGCCAAAAAAAAGTTAAAAGAGAACCTTTAAAGAAAGTTGAGAAGAAAAAAGAGAATTAAGAGAAAAAAGAGATATTATCCAACATACCGAAGATTATTCATACAGTATGGAAAAAGAGTGATTATATATGTATATCTAGGTGATAAGTGTTATGTATTTACTAAATAAAAGACACGACCTATGGTCTTACCAACTAGTGATGGGGCATTGCTAACTCATAATACTTACACTTTTATTTCAGTTTAAACATTCACAAATATTTTCAAAATAATTCATAATAATAACTCCAGATCACTTCACTAAGCTGACGAAACTACGGAAAATTTTTCTTGCAAGCAAGCATACTTTTTCAAAGTGAGTTTTTGTAAATGATATTGTCTTAGGATTTAAATACACCACTTCACTAGAGTCTTGAAATTAATAACACTTCACAAAGAAAACTGGAAACGAATACAAAATGGAAATATTTTAAGAAAAACTCAAAACAAGTGTATAACCTCTAAAGATAACAAACAATGTACTTAGGTCTGGTTTGCATTTTCGCCACTCTGACGCTGGCATCTAATTTTGAATTCCCAATTATAATGTACCGGATACGGGATGTGCGCAAGGCAGCGACCGTAGCGAAACGATGATCGACGGTGTAATCCGAATTTGATTACACTTACGAGTCTCGTAACGTGACGACTGTCTGGGCAAGTCAATAGTCAATCGAAGTTGGTTAACTAATCAATAATCCCATCACAGATTCGAACATTTTACTACATAAAAATATTTTTGTTGAAATACCAGAATATTAGCATATAATTAAGTGAATTTGTGTAAGATTTAAGAGTAAAGTAGCGAGTAAGTAAAACTATATAAATATAAAATGATATAACCTGAATATAATTACGTAATTGTGAATAATAAACATATTTTTCAGAAAAAGTGAGAGACAGGCATCTTTACTCGGATATTTGGAACCTAAATAATCTAAAGTACCTAAATGACAATCAAACTGTAACTACAATTACATCGCAAGAAGCAATTTTTGAGACCCCCAGCACACACTTTTCAAGAAAATCTAAATCCAGAAAAAATTATTGAAAGACTGGCTCAGGAAAAACGTCGTCTGGGTTGAAATAAAAGGGTGTGTTCGTGAAATAAAAGGGTGTGTTCGTAGCTCTCGTGGCTGACGGTACTCTTCTACGGACCGCCCGTCAATATCCACATTCACACCAAAGGTCACTTTTACACACTATATATAGTTCATTCGTATGTTTATTTTTCCGATTCTAATTTTGTAATTTTTATATCCGATTAACAAGAAATTTTGTATTCATGTAAAATACAGTCCGACAGTTTTTCAAATTGAAAATGCAATATGACGGGTCCCAGATGGCAGACGAGTTTTGAGATTTCCGGTCCGATTTTATTAGGTTTTGGGAATTATGAATTTTTCATCAAAATTCAAGGAAAATATATACTTATTGGCTTCAATATGGTGGATGGTTTTTCTGATTCGAGGTATCATACCTATATACCAGCTAGCCGGACCAAAGTGGGCCTTAACATTTTTTTCTTTGCTAAGTAAAAGCACAGTCCTTACCCTACACGCAGATGTATTTGGTTTCTTCCACAAACGATTTTTGCCTTAGTTGTAGCACATCAATTATTTCAACTTTTTTCTTCAGACCTATCCCAAGTAGCATTTTTAGTGTACGGAACGTAGCATTTTTTTATCAGTCTTGGTTACTTCAAACCAATACTTACATAATAAATTAACACGTTTGATGCAGTACTGACGACAAATACTTGTTTATTCAATGATTCCTTCATTCCTCTAATAATGGTGGCCCAGCATATTCCTGTTGATATGTCGGCTTTTGGAGAATATAACTTTAGAGTGGTTTGCACCCAAAACGTGCGTTTAAAGTGGCAGAAACGGAAAATATACCACTCTGAAGTTCCTTTCATCATAAAGTGGCCACTGGAAATAACTTTTAACTCTTCAATCACTAGAAAGTGACGCCTTCGTCGCAGGCGCCAGACTCGCCACTTCAAAGTTATAGCCTAAAAATTTCAATAGGTCTCATGCACTTGAATGTGGCGAACACCTTATAACCTGCCACTTCAAAGTTATAACCTCAAAATTGCGGTTATTAATAATAAAAAAGACATGTAGCAAATAGGTCACTACTGAGTAACAGTTACTTGATGGTGAATTTTAAAGGTAGTCGTATCTTTGTAGTGAATTTTATTGCATGCGAACTGTGGCAATCACTTATGAAGATAACAAGAACGTGACAAACATCACCACATATCACCATCAAGTGCCTGCCACATTGAAGGTTTGACGGAAGTTGCTAAAAGATCACCAACACTGTCATTATAAAAGGCTTGTGCGAAAGAAAAAGTAAAAATCGACAAATCGAACCCTTTTCGCTACTTATTACACAAATAGCTATTTTTCTGGCAATTCCTCGATTGTTTTCCTTGTTCCACTCATTTCGTTAATATCACTTTTATTGGCCTGATTTCATCATTTTCCATTTTGAAACACCCCGTACTTGGTAAAAATGAATCCAAAGACTGGACTAACATCATCAAAATTCCTCTGCTCGGGAATGTTGAAATTCATATAATATAATCTTCTTACTTCTTAGTCTCTGGGGTCATTTAAATTCTTCAGTGATATCGAATACTAATGTTCTAGACCCATTCTCTTACCAGAGCAACGGCACAGTTTTATTACTATATTCTCGATTCCTTCCTGAATTGTTATGTGGTAGGTAATTGGTGTAGCTGAAATGAGATTTCAGAGTCTGGCATTGGTTGAAAAATATGACCGAATAAGAAATATATAGAATAGTAATCAAGAAATATATACGTGAAAATAGACCATTCCGCCGACTAACTCTTGTACGAAAAAAATTGATATAAAACTACTTACATTTTTAAAACATTGGAAAATACATTTATATTCGGAAACTTATTTTGAATCATCCAACATCATCATCGCAACATTTATTGTTGAGACATGCGACACCTTCAGGTGTCTTGTTTGAAGTGGTAGATAAGAAAGAATTGACCATCGTATTTGCGAAATACCATAACAACGATTTTTAAATGTAAATATAGGTAGTGTTCTATTTCATTTTATCTCCGAATGGTTTCAACTGAAAGGATTTGATCTATTTGGAATTCTGGACCATTGCGTGAGAAACAAAAAACGGTTTGTGATGGATAGGCAGAGCCAAACATTCATAGTTCATCTGTGACCTTAGTTGTACTCGGGTTCATCAAAATAATACCCACAACGGATTGAAAAGGACGCGACCAGGACCGGACTCGAATTCGTTCGAGAGGTTGGTGGCAAGAAATAGCAGCAACGAGGAAACATTCAAAATAAGGATCAGATTTATATTGGAGTGTGAATTTATATTTCAAACTATTTAAGATTTTCTAATAATTAAGTAACTGGACATTTCTACAAACAAGTCATTTCAAACTCGAAAAAAAAACGTTCAAAGGAGAGATATTTGCTCACGAGAGGCGCTATTAACCATTCAGTAGTTTGAGGAAGATAAAGAACGAGAGAGATAGGGTAAGGGAGATATTTTACAAATGATAAGTATCTGAAAACATGCAAAACAATTATTTTTATTACATTGTCAATTTTCAACTTGCCATGTTTCTGAGAAAGATAGCTGAAAATCGGACAGTTCGAGAGACGTGTCAGTGATCAACAATCAATAGTACGAGCGTGTAATGATGGCTATTACTCATGAGAAATCATTCGAGTGAGTAATAGCCATTACACGCAAGTAGAATACTATACTTTTTCTATAACTATAACCGCCGGTGTTCACCATTCAATTCAAACAGACGATGTGTTTCTTTTAGTAGAAGAAAAAGTCATTCATTCATCGAGATATTTGGAAAATATTTTATCGAAGAAACAAGTTTTATAGATTTTTCCATACAATTGAATTATGAAAGCTAATAAATTTATTTTTATCGTGAAGTTTGTGCAATTGGAAATATTTATAGAGGGAGTAGGGGAATCGATTTCCAAATTTAAGTTTCCATTTTTTGTATTATTTGCGATGTTTTCAGCCGCCGAATTTAAAGATGAAGGTCCCATTGAGTTCACAATTTTTTGTGCCGTATCCATCTTGTTTTTCAAGGAATCGTCAATATATCTTTCTGCAACCGATGATTGTTTCCATCCTTCATGCCTTTTAATGATGTTAAATCACCTACACCAACTAAAATAGTGGCCGATGATCTTCGAAATGTATGTCCACTATATAATTCTGGGTTTGGAAGTTTTAGAAAAAGTACTATTTGTTTTCCCATTGCTCCCGATCCCGATTTTTTTACTGATACATTTACCATTCTGAAGGTTGATGAAGAATGAAATGGTTGAAACATCAAGGAGACATCCAATATTTTGCTTGAACCATTAGTAGCCCTTATAAATAAATGTTTTGTTGAGGGCATTTTTCCAGAACCATTCAAAATTTCCAGTTTTGCCACTTTTCAAGAAAGATAATTCCGAGATTTTGAATAACTTCCGTCCAATTTCGATAATAAATATTTTTGCCAAAATCATAGAAATTTTACTGAAAGATAGACTAACACAATATTTTGAATCGAATAACTTTTTATCTAACAATCAGTTTGGATTTAGTCAGAACAAATATACCATAAGGGCATTGCTTAAAATCATAGGAGACATTGTCGAGGGCCTGGAAAATAAACACCATACCATCCTTTCTATGTGCGATCTGTCCAAGGCGTTCGATTGTGTCTCACATGACCTCTTAGAGAAATTAGAGTATTATGGGATTAGAGGAATACCTCTTAACTTATTCTCATCATACTTAACTCACAGGCAACACATGGTGAAAATAAATGCCACAACATCAAATCATAAAACCATTACAGATGGAGTACATCAGGGCTCTGTCCTAGGACCATTACTTTTTATCATTTATATTAATGGTATTTGTCAGCACAAGACTGCTACCACACTCTTTGCAGACGAAACTTCATCTGATTTTTTTATTCTGTCAGATATATCAAAAAATTCAATAAATAGTCCTGAAAATTGGTTTACTGCAAATTCGTTGCAACTCAACGCTGATAAAACCCAACAGCTGATCATTTCAAGCAATAACCAGTATATTTCAGGGGCACACTGCAAACGTCTTGGGATTACAATCGATGATTCTCTCAGCGGGCTCTCCAGCATAATATTTCTCTTAAGAAGATTGCGATGTATTCTGAGTCCGGAAGTATTATACTTCCGGTTTATTTCCTCCCGCATTAGCTATGGCACCATCATATGGGGAAATTCTAACAATGCACAAAACATTTTCAAGTCACAAAAAAAGGCTGTCCGAATTCTAGCCGGTGTAGGCTTCAGATAACATTGTGGTCCATTATTTATGAAAATGAGAATAATGCCTCTACCATGCATATATATATATATATATACATATATATATATATATATATATATATATATATATTATATATATATATATAATATATATATATATATATATATATATATATATATATATACCAACTTTATGTGACTAATAAAAGGAATTATAGTTTGATTTCTGACATTCATAAATATGAGCAAGAACAGCTGACCAATTAGCTCAACCCTTTTTGAGATTGACAAAATCAAAATTGAACACTATGAATTTGAAACTTTATAATAAGTTAAGTTCAGAGTTGCGCTCTTCGAATGATAGGAATTTTAAGATAAAAATAAAAAACATTCTCATAGATAACTGTTTCTACAGGGTAGAAGAATTTTTAAATTCGTGAAAACTTATTTTGTCTCAATGTCCTAGTGTTAACTGTTTTTATTTACCACTCGAAATTTTAATAATTACCCAGTCTGTACTTGTTTCAATGCACAACATGATTTACTGCATGATCTTTTATATATTTATATTGTAAATATTTTCTGTTTATTGGCGTGCTTAAGCCTAGATGTAAAAAGCAAAATAAATCTATTCTATTCTATTCGACCCGAGCTCTATATATTTTTTGACTTGTTTCAATGATCCCGACATCACGTCTTGTTTCTCTTAATTCTGCACAGATTTCTGTCACGCAAACGGTCGCGATATGTCCAGTTTTTCAAAAAAAAAAAACGGGTGATTATTTACTTCTTAGTTCTTCGAGAGTGAATGACTTTTGTTGGGTTTGGTTTGGCTCATATTGGAATACCCATACAGTGGTATAAATCCAAGATTTGTCACCTGCGACGATGTTGTAAACAGTTTTTAAGTCTTTTTTTAAGGCGAGTACTGAATACCTAAAAGATGAAGAATTTCGCCATAAATTACATATCGATTTTGCATTCGCGTGGGGCTTCATCACCCAAAAGTCAAAGTAAGTTGATGGACGAACTGTTGTCGAGTTAAATTTTTTGACCAAAACGACTGAAAAAAACGTCTACTGTAAAAAAAAATGAAACTTTACGATCGATGAAAAAGCAGATTGTATCCAACGATAATACACAATGAAAGGATGGCCAAGTTCGTCAATTTTATCTGCCTTCCCGCTTTGCGCCAGCAAAGCTTGACGTCACCGCGCAACAACAACGGTTGGTTTAAGAGCCCATGCATTTTTCGCGATTTTCAAAACCTTTTATCTTGGTATTTATAACTCAAACCTGTTGATTTTTTGGGTGTTTCTGGTTGGTGTGTTCATGTACTTTTGCTCCATTTAATTTTTAACCCATAAATTGAACTGATGCTAAGCGCGTTTTAAACGACATTTCGTGATAGGGCACTTCGTTGTTTCGATTTATTGAGAATATTTGTGGAAACTTTGAGCCCATTCTAATATATAGAAACTAATGAGTCGATATTTTTTTGAGTTGAAAATTTGGATGAAGTTCAATAATATACCTACTAAGAGGATGAGAGTTTGTAAGAGAAGTGACAATTGTTGGTATGGGTTTATTTGAAAGTGGAAAGCTGTCAATTTATTAAAAAAAACTGAGATTTATATGATAATAAAATGAAAGTTGATGATTTAGTAACGTGTGAAATTGATATATGAATGAGAATATAAAAGGAACTGGAAAAAATATAACTTTCTTACAAGAAACTACGGCACATATTCTTCCAGGCATGATCTGAAGAGCTATATTTACCTCAAATATTTTCAATAAATCGAAAAACAGTTCAAAAACAAGTGTCCTATCACGAAGTGGGCTCCAACACGTACTTATCAGTCGATTCAATTTTCACTTGTTCACGACAAACTATAGATGCTTATGGCACTAGAAATCCATTGAAACGAAAGTCAGATGATTCAGCAAATATAAACACTAACAAAAAGACGGAAAAATGTTACTAACAGGAAGAAAAACCGCTGTAAAAAAGGAAAAATACATGGGCATTTATGGCGGATGAACTGTCCAGGTTCCCTGGTGACGTCAAATGACGATGCAAATACGCGCATGTGGAGCTGAAATTTGGCCAATGTACGAAGATAGGAAATAAGCCATTCTTTCATTGTGTTATAAAATTGGATTGCATCTAGTAAAGCGTGCTGCTACGTCGCAATATATGAAAGGCAATAACTACACTAGTAACTAACTACATGGATAGATGCAGTATCTTCGAGTTGAAGGAATTAATAAAACGCACGGTGACTTTTTCTTCTAATAACTGAAAGGCGAGGTACTTGACAGTGATTGAAAATTGAAATGAAACAGATCCATCATGAAGTTATAGATTTTCCGGAAAATAAAAAACTATAAAATGGCATTCAAAAAAAAAAGCAGAGAAAAGGAAGTGTAACTAATGATGAAATTCTAATTTTTCATCGGCTTATGTTTCATGCTGAATTTCGGAGCAAAAAAAGGTTATCTGTGATCAGTTCTACTTTGGTGGACCAATGAAGGTAGACCTCATGCATGGGTAAGTGATGAGTTATAGGAAAAAAATAAAATAACAAACAACATTCTCCACGATTCCTCCAAAACAACTTCAAAGGGCCATCAAGTTTTATTCCGATCGAAAACTCATGAATTAGGCAGAGAAATGAAATACATTTTAAAAACCTATTGTGACAAAAACCAATAATTTAAAAGATTAAAATAGCAGCCCCTTTTCAATATTCTGTTTTCACATTTTTTTGAATTCCTTATGACTTTGCATGTCACAATTATGTCTGATATTTTTTGTCTCCCTACTACCTACTATCATGTGACAGTTCAAACTTACTCGGTTTTATAAAAAAAATCATAACATGAAAACTAATCAAGGAATCTCAATGTTCTCAATGGATGAATTATAGAGAATAAAAATGCAAAAAAATTAGCCCTGGCCCGATTCGATTGGATTATTAATAACGGAGAAAATACCAGTGAAATCTTGTAATTTGAATTTTTTAATGCATTTCATTGTAGCAAGCCTGGATGCGTCATAAGTGGTCCGATTTACATTTTTTGAAAGATTTTGAAAAAACTATACTACTACAAAACGCCTATTCTCATTTGGCGTTAAAATGCTGCAAAATATAAGAGAAATACTTGCAAACATGACCGAAAACGGGCAAGCGGGTGAAAGCAGCTGGAGTAGTGGGGGTAGAGCAGCAGACGCAGGGTAGCATATAAATAGTAATATAAGCGTGCTGTGCGCAAGGTATGAATGCTGCTCTACCCCCACTACTCAGCCGCTTTCACATGCTCGACTTTTTCGGTCATGTTTGTAGTACTATATTTAATGTAATAGGCTGAATAACGATGGATACGAATGATTTTTTTGTTTTTCTCCAACCGTGTCAAATAAGCCAAATCCCTCTCGAAATTAACCGACTCGCTCTTCGAAAAAAATCTCCCCGGGCCACCTTCTGACGCCCACCACATCTGCACTGAATCCGCCCCATCCGTCCACGTAGAATACATCATGATGACTTGAATGAATATCGAAAGGAACGCTAGGAATGCGGTGCGTTCGCGCTCCTCCGCCCCTCCTCGTTCTCGATCGCATCGTCGGAATGCGGTGCCCTGCTGGGATCGTGCGGTGTAACACAGGTAGCCGCTGCAACACGCGGCTGTTACCCCTCTTCCTCCTGCCCTCCCGTGATCTCCGCTCGCCGCGTCCCTCGAACGTCTACCCCAAGCTGTGCTCCGACCGCAGCGTTCGAATATTTACTCGGGATGGTGGGGTGACCAGCAATGAAAATCAAGTTCAGCATTACATTTCCACCGACTCCATAATTATCCTATTTTTCAGTGAAATTCGCATTAATTCAAAATGTACTGAAAACTTGAAAATAGTGTTTTTTTATTGGCTCTCAGTCTGGGCATTCACTTCATCATTTTCAATTACAAATATAATTAAAAATCAAAATTTTGTTTTTTAATATTCCTGCAGTGTTATTAATTTGGAATGGAAATACCCCTCATAAAAGATAAATTTTACAATCGTATTAAATGATTTTTTCACGAGGTAGCAGGGTTGAAACGATGTAAATACATGATTTAAATTGCGATTTAAATCACATGATTTTTTCAATTGAAATCGTTATTAAAATCAAAATTTCTGATAAGTTATAATTAAGAGAAAATAAAAATATATCAAAAAAATTATAAATAATGTTTATTTTAGTTGCTTGTACAAAAAAACTAATTTTACAGCTTTTTCCGTTCCTAATCGACTTCTGAGTTTGAAATGGACTAAATCAAATGTTGAGAAAATTCTCTCGACTGATGCGGAAGAAGCAGCAGCACAAAATAATTGTCTAATTATGAAGAACTATTTTTGAATAATGGGTATATTTTGTTGTGACTTCCACCAATCAGTGAAAGGTTCTGATCTGGCAAGAAACTTGATTATAAGTGGTAGTAAACCACTATTTGGATATAATTCTTTAACAGTTTTTAAAGCAATTTTTTTTTCACTCTCTGTTAGTGTTTGCTGAGTTTTTGTTGGGTCAAGAAGATATGCCAACAAATGATATGAGGTTATACACTGTTCATAACGCCTCTCAAATTGTTGCAGCTTTTTTAAATTTATGTCAGTTTTGTCAAAATGGGTTTCTAATATTTTAAATTCTTCCACAACATCTGAAAAACTGGCATTGTTTCTTGGTAGTCTATCTATTGCGATAGAGATAGGCTTAAGTATTGTTAGGTAATCTTCGACTAATCTTTTTAAGTGAATGTTTGAAATTTTTTCTCTTATAATATTGTCAATTTCGTTTTTGCTCTCCTCAGCAATTTTGAAAAGTATGGTCTATGACTCAACAAAACCTTCTAAACACTCTGCAAGCGAATTCCATCAGACATCGTTTGGCAAAACTAGTTTTTTGCCTCCTTCTTTGGCATATGCTGCAGAGGCAAAACGGTTGTTACGAAAGTATTTGGCAATGTAAACAACATGTTCTTTAATATTAGCGATTTCCAAATCCTTACATAGTCAATTTAAAATATGTGCAGCACAACCATATGTAAAAAGATTTAAATCAGTAGTAGATGTTTTTATTTGATGTCGCATTGCAGCCATATTAGCTGCATTATCTGTGACAAAACTACATAACAGTCATATTCGGTTTAAAGCTTATTTATGAGTGCTGTTGCAATTTCTGTTGAATATACAGAAGCATGTGGATTCCCACGAATTCGAATATCATTCAAATGTCAAATCATATTACCTTCGCGCTGTCAAATTTATGTATTTTAAAATCCAAATATTGTTTCCTTCCACTTCCATGAAGAGTTCACATTGTTACACTATTTGTAGATTTTTAGGTAACCTTTAAAAACAGAAATCACGCGTCGCGCTGCTTGTTAGACGGCAAATTATCAAATAATGCGAGTTAGGAGTTAGGGCGGACGGCGGACGCATTTTATATAAACACTGGAGGGTTTTCGAACTTGTTCTGACAGGAATTTGCAGGACTCAGCGTTTTTCGACAGGAACTATCTTCATTAAAATTTGAAGAACGGTGGGAAAAAATCAAAAACGTGTTGAAAATAGCAACTTGTCTTATTTATAAAAAAAAACAATAGAAATAGCAAAAAATCTAAGAAAATCTTAATTTTTTTCAATAAAATTTTTATGTTAAAAAAAACATGATTTTTTTCAACCCTGCGAAGTAGACATTCAAAAAATCTACTCTATCACCAAATTGCATGAATGAGTCTTCATTTTCAAAAATTCAAAAAGTTTATTAGCAATTTTAAAACAAAAATAGTTGAAATATCAATAAAAAGTAATAATATTGAAAAATATATCGTTGATGAACCCTCCAATTCAATTTACAGATCCTTCAGGAAAAATCTAACTAAACCACTATTCACAATGTCTCGGAATAAAATTTACCAAAATTTCATTTAAATAATTTTATTCGCATAAAAGTAATGACACAATCAATTTTGATAAATTATTGTCGAACAATAATCAATTAATCTGCTCATGAAAAACAATCTATACCCAATTAATGTAAGGAAGAGAGCGGATAAGAAAGATAAAAATCAAAACTATAATTGAAATACAATTAGTTATCTCCGCCTCTGCTGGATTTGCAACTTCTTGGGCTCTGAGGTTCTATGAACTAAATTCATAATCACCGATCCCAAAAACCTCAAATCACTAATTTTGAATAGAAACGGTCCATAATCAACCCCGACATACCAATTTTGAATAGAAACGGTCCCTAATCACAAAACTCGTCCACCATCTTGGAGCCGCCATCTTGAGTTTATGAATTTTCACAATACCAATTTTGCATAGAATCGGATCATAATTACAAAACTCGTCCACCATCTTGGAGCCGCCATCTTGAATTCATGAATTTTGACACAAAATTCATAATCTCGGACCCCGAAAACTCCCACATACCAATTTTGAATAGAATCGGACTATAGTCACAGATCGTTCGCCATCTTGGAGCCGCCATTTTGATTTTATAAATTTTGACAAAAAATTAATGATCTTCGACCCCGAAAACCCCCACATACCAATTTTGAATCGAATCGGATCATAAACACAAATCTCGTCCGCCATCTTGGAGCCGCCATTTTGTTTTTTTTCTCTAACAAACATTTTATAATGTATTGTCACCGAAATATGTGATTGTCCCGCCGTCTTAGACGTGACGTTGAAATTTTTGACTTCGACCAAACCTCCATGTGCGAATATTTTTCAAAGTAATCAAAATGCAAAAGCTTCTGCTCGATTCCTGATTCGTAAGCTTTTTTGTAAGAAAGCCCTATGAAAAGATTTTATCACCTTCACAATTTCGTTTCAAAGAAAACGTGTCTTCTAAAGATGCTATTTTTCGTATAACAAACAATATTTATTAATGTCTTCATACAAATAAAAATAGGTATATTTTTTTATCTGGGAACAACATTCGATACGGTATCACATCCACTGCTGCATAAGTCGAAATGCGGTTCTCATCATGTATATCGAACCCACCAAATTTCATTCCGATAGCTCTCAAAAGAAGGGTTAAAAAGGGGGTTGACCCCATTATATATGTTGAGAATGTGTATACATATGAATACAACGGGGAAAGAATGGTATAAGTCAAATTTCGTCGGTAGAAGAATAATATTTCTTTCTGGTGACAATTCGATAATGGGGTGAAAGGAAAAGATAGACCATGCTGGGGAAAAGAAAAGAATTGCACCTATTTTGTAATTCGTTTGCCGGGCAAAACAAGAATGATACTGTACTGACACGGTGAAGATTTATTACCCGAAAAGGGAAAAGGGGACACTATGAGCTTATTCGATCAGAAATCCCTCACGGAAGTGCCAGAGGAGAGGGAAGTTATCCGACATAACAGAACAAAACCTTCGCCATTCCAAGTCATTGACTGTGGCAAGGACATATAATTTTTAAACTGGACTGAGCACTAGCCCATTCAGAGAACTTAGACTAAGTAGTGACAACCCAGATTTTGTTTCCTACAAAAAACCTTTTTTGGCGACTTTTTCTCTTCGAGAGTCATTGGTCGTAACAATAATGAAGCCTTATCTAAAGTGGCGCGACGAAAAAAACGCAGACATACGTCAAACCTCATCAACCAAACGCCGTCTCTACAAATACCCAAAGAAATTGTCCCTAAGAAGAACATTTATGATGGAATGGTTCCCATCGAAGCCGCTAAATATAAAGATTGACAGTTTTTGAAACATTTTTTGGATAAACCAGCCTCAAGAGAGTTCTAAGAAAACCTCATAACTTGTGCTACGGTTCCTGAGACGAAGAATGGACAAAAAATGAAGGCGCCTGTAGAAGAGGAAGATGGAGCTGTCAGCGATGAAACACTCATTGGACAGGCCATTGGAGGGAACAATGGTCCATATCATTGTGCACATTTTTTTTCTTTATTTCAAAAAAGTTAATTTGAATTTTTTGGAAAATTATCTTGATAAAAAAACAGTTCCATACAGTTTTACATTTTTTTCCTCTATTATCTTTTTTCTGTGGCTCTAAAACATCTTGGAGCCCTTAAATTGAGTTTTCTCAAAATTACTTCAAATGGACTTACACCATTCTTCTCCCGTGGTCTTTATATATTTATGATTTTTATAGATGTTCATATCAACCTCAATCCAAAACAAGCATTTACTTTCATTAAATTCAGTCAAACAATTCATCACAATTAGAAAATGTATTCAAGTTTTAAAATGTTTGCAATAAATTTTATTATTATTGGAATTACAAAATTGTTTTGCCGCATTATAATGCCATTTTCGAATTTAGACAAAAAATTCATAATGGGATTTTTACAAAAAAAATCGTAATTTACGACACCTGTAAAACTTGCCATTGATTTGGAATCTAATCGGACTAACAAAATAATACTCCTCTTACCTCTAGGACCATAAATATCAAATCTTGATCGCCATCTTGACGTCTAACCTTAAAATTACTAGATGTTGATTATGGGTGGAGCATACAAAATAAAACATATTGGCACCATCATTTTTCTTTTTTACATTTCTAATCCGCGACACCCAAAAATCCCTAAATTTTGATTTGAATAGGGATAATAATAATAATAAACTAGCCCGCCATTTTGGAAATGCCTTGAATATTCATCATATAAAAGTATTGAAGCATGGAAATGTATGCAGGTAAAATTCCCCTTTATTATTTTTACTTTCAAAAAAATTAATTCAGTTGATCTGAAACGCATTACAGATTGCTTTCGTTTTTGCCTTGTTGATAAACTTCCACTCATTTTTCCACCATTTTTCTATAAGGACCACACTTCACGACAAATAGCTGTCACCAATTTTTTCCTGAAAAAAAAGATAGAAGGTTGATTGGTCTAAAAACATTAGCCGGTATATTTACATTTTTAATCAGTTGTTGGATTTTCCCAAAAGATGTGTAACGTAGCCCAGCGCCAAACTTGCGCGGAGATTTCCTTCAACCAATAAGTATCTCCTTCAGAATCCTGCAGCAGGGCAGCTTCTGGAAAAACCCCAACACGTTCACCGTCCAGAGTGTGGCCTCTTCTGTGACTCCCGGCTCCATCACTTGGACTGGCTGTATATTTTGAACGTAGGCTGTGATTGAAAGCGGATCTCTAGTAGGGGCTTTAAATCTCCTTGAATTGGAATCCAGTTGTCCATTTCATCTCGTTTTTATCCAGTCCTGTGGATCATCTCCGAGGTAACTCCTTTCCAAGATCTTTTTTGCAGTTCGAAAATCGTTCCGGTTCTCAGCCTGCACCGACTTAACCGCTTTGGAATCGCGTTGTCTTCCTTATGTAGCTCCCTGCTTCATTACTTCAGTTTTCGTGGTGATTTCCTACCTCTTCACCTAACTTCTGGTGAGACATAGGGTCCTGAGGAACCCGTTTTAGATCTGAGACTCCTTCCAGTTGGTCGATCTTGGTTTTTTTGTTAGGATAACCTTCTCCCGTTCCGATACGATTCCGAAGCGGATCATACCCTCCAGTTAATGTCTTCCAACTTGTTCATGATGCTACCGTTATATAATTCCAGCCAGTAACATAGACTAGATGGTAGTAAACAATCCCGGCCAAGGAGTTTGTACGCAACATTTAAAAAAGAATACAATAGCCGATATACCTACTCAACTTCAGTGCAGCAAGTTGTTTCAAGTAATGTTAAGATGAAATAAAATAAATAGTTCACTTTCAGAAGAACGATAATTCAACTTTAGAAAGCTGAACGGTTTTTTCTCTTGAAAATATCGTTAGAATTGATGTTTTATAACAAAACTCTAGAAAAATTACGTACACTGGTGGCTTACCTATTTTCTTTGGATCACAACTACTAAATTGTCTTTTGCACACCTTACATAGCATCAACATTATGTAAATATAAAGCCACACAATTATAGTGATGAAAAATACACCACATAAGATGTTGTTCTGCCGAATATCGCTGTATTCTTTGATATTTTAAGTTTTGCTGCGACTGAAATCAAGATGTGATTATTATTTTGAGACGTTATGATGCTACTTTCCGACAATGGTTGAAATTGAATGCATATTATGAATAAATGTTGCCTTCAAGTATACTTTTGGACGTACTTAAATGGAATTATCATACATGATATCGGTAAAAAGAGAATTAACTACAATATTGAAAAAAAACATGTCTATAATTACATACACGGATACATTTATACTGAGTAGAACGGTTCGAATTTCAGTTTTGTTCACTTCAATGATTTTTTTTTTCGAAAAGAACTAATCTAATGTAATAGCTTTTCAACAACAGATTCAGTACTCAAAAGAAAATATTCAAGTTGTTTTCTGTACTCCAAGAACTGCCCGAGTGAGTATTCGAACGTAGTTCTCTGCCCAGCCGAAAGTATAACATTTTATACGGTCCCCAGCACGGTCTCTGGTCGCCAGCCAGTACGGCAGATGCGGATGTCAAGAGTTTGGTATGCTAGAGGGTCTCTCGCTTGATCGTCTTCGTCTTTGGAGGATCAAATCAGCATCAGCCAAAATGTAACCCTTACTGGAGGTTCAAATGGAATGTCACAAAATTAAAATAAGCTGTTAAATACAAATCCCGCGCAATTGCGGAGCCAGCAAATAAATATTCAGATTATCTATTATCTAAGCTATTTGATAAATTACTTGTCAAAATATTTCAATCAATTATCGAGATACCTACATGAACTTATTTCGGTATATCAGTTTGATTCCAGAGGAAATCATTCCACGATTCATCAAGTATATCGTATCACCGTCATAGAACGTAGAACGCGCTTTGAAAGGAAAATAAATATGCACATTGCTATTCCTGTCGCTAAAGCTTTTGATATATTTGGACATGAAGGGTTGATTGATCTGTAAGCTGAACAAAATGATTCCCAAAGAATAGGTGGAGATTTTGAGCTAATAAAGAACCTTTAGAAAGGAGCATTACTCCAAACTCAAAGACCTCAATGCAGATGTCCCAAGGGCTCTTTGGGCCAGCATTATACCTTTTGTATGCATGCGATATCCCGACTCCGGAAGAAGTGAACATCTTCTACCATTGCATTTAAGGTAGTTGTCGTGCTACAGTGTCAAAAATTAGGCTCGAAGTCTAGCTGGTGCGGATTGAATTGGCTTTTTGAATATAGTTTCAAGTGGTTTATGGTCGGTTTCGATGGTCAATTTTTTTCCATATACGTAGTCATGGAATTTATGTCAACCGAATTTAAGGGCGAATGCTTCCTTTTCAATCTGTGGCCAATTTTATTGTGAAGCCGTTAATGCTTTGGTTGCATATGCTATGGGTTGATTATCTTGAAGTATGGCTGCTCCTAGACTTTTTGAACTTGCATCAACGGATAGTGTGATTTCTTTATTCACATCATAATACCTGAGAACTGCTGGAGTTGTTAATATTTTCTTTATTCTTTGAAATGCTTCTTCTTGCTCAAAATTCCACTGATATATAACGTTTTTTTGTAGTAGCTTTCTTAATGGTTCAGTAAGTATGTAAGTTCAGTAAGTATGAATTTATTTAGATAGGTAATCATACCCAGAAGTCTCTGTATTTCTGTCACATTTCTGGGGGTATTCATGTTTTGAATTGCCTCCACTTCTGATGGATCTAATGAAATACCATCAGCTGTGAATATGTGACCCATGAACTTGACCAATTTTGCAGTAAAAATGCATTTTTCATAATTTAACTTCAGGCCAGCATCTTTTAATTTTCTGATGACTCGTTCTGTTATTGTTTTTATTTTTTCTACGTTATCCGCAAATATCAAGATGTCGTCCATGTAACATTGAACGTTAGGAATGTCTCCTAGCACAAAATGTATGGCTTCCTGGAACACTTCTGGCGCTGTTGATATTCCGAATGGTAGTCTAGTGCAACAGTATCGTCCCCATGGCGTGGAGAAGGTAAGTGTACAATCTCTTTCGACTTTGGAGTTTTTGAAAAAACCGTGGTGACGAACCAGGATGAGTGACAAGACTTTGATAGAATTTGGGTTGATAGATGTCACACTGTTTCGAAATAATGTATAATTTTTCAATATAATTTATTGAACTAGAAGCTTGTATTCTATTTACAATAAGAAGATTATTACAGTCCATTAAAGGATTCAACAGTCAAGTTGTTGGATATTGAACATTGGTCCTTCGAGCCGGATACAAGTGAGAAGAGAATCAAACTATTTGGCACCAATTGCCAGGCCTTAGTCATTTCAACACACCGACGACGTTCGTTATAGCCAGTTCCATACTTTAGGAGTGAGATTCCCATAACAACTCCCTAGAGGTATTTATCTCTGTTCCTTATTTGACCTATATAATATACCTTACGATTTGAATAATTATCGGAATAAATACAATTAGTTCAGTCAAACAATGGCGGATATTAGTAGGTTAAAAATAAAAAGACGTACTTTGAAGTCACAATTAACAAGATTATCTAACCAAGTGAATGGTCTAGATTTAACTAATTTATCAGATACAGCAATTTTGGAATTGAAAAATAGACTTTCAAATTTTGTACCATTATTAAACAATTTCAATGAAGTTCAATTAGAAATCGAGTTGTTAGAACCTGATGGGGCGGAAGAAGAAACTGTGGCATTTGAAACACAGTACTATGATTTGCTTGGTCGTATACAGGGTACTATCATAAAATATGAAGAACAAAATGAAAGTTTGTGCTCGACAACTATACCATCGAAATCGGTACGAATGGCATCTAACATTAAATTGCCAGTGATTAAACTTCCTGGTTTCTCAGGGGAGTATGATCAGTGGATCGAGTTTCGAGATGCATTCAAGGCCATGGTACACAATAACAAATCTATTGGTAAGGCAGAAAAGTTTTACTATTTGCGGTCTTCATTGAGTGAAGAAGCTTCTCATGCTATTCAAAATATAGAAGTTTCAGACAATAATTATGATATGGTTTGGGATTTGTTGTTGAAAAGATATGAAAACAAACAATTGATAGTTTTTACTCATATCAAATATATATTTGAATTAGAAACTATAAATAAAGAATCACATACTGAGTTACGACGTTTGTCGGACAACATTTCCAAGCACATTCGAGCTTTGAGTTCTTTGGGACTTCCTACCGAGCATTGGGACGTTTTAATAATTCATATCATTACCATGAAGTTGGACTCTGTCACGAGACGTGATTGGGAGGAATATGAGTTGAAGGGTGAACTTCCGACATTGGAAGAAATGAAGTCTTTCTTGAAACATAAATGTGAGTTGTTAGAAAAATTGCAATTTAATAAAAATGATATATCAAAACAAACTAATAATACAGGCAATCATAAAAATAAGCAAAGGGTTCAAGTTCATTTAAATACTCAAGGGAACAATATGAAGTGTTTTTTCTGCAAAAACAATCATGCTATATACAGTTTTGAAGTTGTCTGTAGAAAACAGAATTCAAGAGGCAAAAAAGAAACACCTATGTTTGAATTGTCTCAGACCAGGACATACTAATCAATTTTGCAGGCTTTCTGGTTGTAGGAAATGTAATAGGAAACATAATACACTTATGCATTTGGAGCAGGTGTCTGAGAGTCACCAGGCAAGGGTAGGGGATGCCGAACCACTTATCAATAAAGAGGACAATGCTTCAGTAGTGCAAACTACTACATGCAATTTGAGTATGAGTACTCAACAAGTTATTTTATCAACGGCTATAGTTTTAGTAAAAGATAAGAATGATCAATTTCACGAGGCTAGAGTTTTTTTAGATAGTGGTAGTCAAAGTAACTTCATAACTAGGGAGCTGTGTAATAAATTAAGTTTGCCAATGAAACAAGTGGATTTTTCAGTAGAAGGCGTTGGACAATTACTTTGCACAATTGATCACTCTACAACTGTTAGCTTGAGAGCCAAACTGAAAAACTATAAGGCTAATATTTCATGTTTGATAATTCCTAAAATAACAAGTCCAATACCCTCAGAGTCGTTTGGAATTGCTCAGATTCCAATTCCTGATAATATTAAACTCGCAGATCCAAATTTCAATAAAAGGGGCAAATTGATATTTTAATTGGGGCAGAGCATTTCTGAACCTATTATGTGAGGCCAAATTGAGCTTGGGAGAAATCTACCAATATTGCAAAAGACTCAGTTAGGATGGGTGGTTGCTGGTGGACTGATTCCAAGTTCAAAAGTCAATTATAGCCATTGTAGCATAATCGCAAAATCCATATTCAGAGTCCCAATGACTCGAAATTGAGGCTCAGTTAACGAAGTTCTGGCAGATTGAAGAGTATAGTCAGACTAAAGCTACATTTTCCACGGATGAACAATTTTGTGAGAATCATTTCATGAATACTCATAGTAGAGATATTAAGGGTAGGTTTATTGTTGAAATGCCTTTTCGAGAAACTAATATTATTTCAGTGAACTTGTTGGGGGAGTCAAGATATTTGGCATTGAAGAGATTTTATTCAATGGAAAAAAAACTTATCAAAAATCATATATTAAAGGCACAATATTCTCAATTTATAGACGAATACAGAAACCTTGGACATATGTACGAAATAATCGAAAATAATTCAGATTCCGAAAAATGCTTTTATCTACCACATCACGCAGTGATTAAAGAAGCTAGCTTAACAACTAAGGTGCGCGTTGTATTTGACGCGTCGATGAAAACAGATAGCGGATTGTCACTGAATGATGTGCAGTACATTGGGCCAACGGTTCAAGATGATTTAATATCTATAATTTTACGGTTCAGAAAATATAAATTTGTAATCAGTGCTGATATTGCGAAGATGTATAGGCAAATCCTCATTACAGAATCGCAACGGCCGTTACAAAGAATAGTTTTGAGAAAAGAGCCTTCGGAAGAGCTTAAATGTTTTGAACTCAAAACTGTTACGTATGGTACAGCGTCTGCACCATATTTGGCAACGAGGTGTCTTCGCCAACTTGCTGACGAAACGGAAATTTCTTCTCCTATCGTGAGTGAGGTAATCAAAGGAGATTTCTATATGGATGATCTACTGACAGGATCAGACTCAATCGATGACCTGTTGAGAATACAGGAAGGAGTTAATACTATTTTATATAGCGCAGGTTTCGAACTTCGAAAATGGCGCACTAACAATCTGGAGGTTCAAAGGGCTCTCAAAGTACAGTCCGATCTAGAAGTAAGTATTTTAAAACTTGGAGACGGGCAAAATAAAACTTTGGGAATTCTATGGGACTCCGCCGACGACTATTTACAGTATACTATTAACACTGCAACAGAACCAGTAACAAAAAGGTCTATTCTATCGAAAATAGCCCAAATCTATGATCCGTTGGGTCTGTTGGGTCCAGTTGTGGTGGTGGCTAAGATGATTATGCAGCAGCTATGGCAAGCAAAATTATCTTGGGATGAAGGAGTTCCTCAGAACATCCAGACGCGATGGGTGAAATTTAGGAATAAATTAGCGGTATTAAATCAAATTAAAATACCTAGATGGGTTATGACTAATGACGTGATACGGGTTGAATTGCACGCTTTTGCAGACGCCTCTGAAAAGGCATATGGAACCTGCGTGTATATAAAATGTGAAAATAAAGATGGAGCATATACAACTAGTTTACTATGTGCTAAATCGCGAGTAGCACCAATTAAGAAAGTAAGTCTTCCCCGACTGGAACTATGCGGAGCATATGAATTAGCTCAATTAGTTTACAAGGTACAGTCTGCCATAAAAATAAACTTCGATGCCTGTTACTATTGGTCTGACTCAACTATCACATTGTATTGGATAAAATCCGATAGTAGTGGATATAAAACTTTCGTGGCAAATCGCATAAGCGAAATACAGAGTTTGACCAACAAAGCTGATTGGCATCATGTGAGATCCGAAGATAATCCAGCAGACTTTGTGTCGAGGGGCATAGATGCTGATCAAATGATATCTTCGGATTTATGGTGGAGAGGACCTCTATGGCTATTAAAAAAATGAAAGGGAATGGATTCATTCGGATATCGGAGATATTAAAGAGGTTCCTGAGCAACGGATCGTTGTTTCAATATCCACGATCATACAGACAAATACTATCAAGTTCTTTAACAAAAATATTTTTCCCCAATTTTCGAAATTCCGTAAATTGCAACGCGTGGTAGCCTACTTATTACGATATAAAACAAATTTACGATGCACTATACAAAAACGTCAGTCAGGAAGTTTAACCGTAAATGAATTGAATGGGGCTTTGTATTTATTAGTTTCAGTGGCACAACAAGATGAATTTTCTAGGGACTATATGGTTTGCATCCCTTCATGGATGAACAAAATAACGTCATACGCGTTGGCGGTAGGATAAATGGTCTGAAGAATAATGTACAGTTAGACAAGATTAGTAAACTTCTATGTTTGCATCCCTTCATGGATGAACAAAATAACGTCATACGCGTTGGCGGTAGGATATCCAATGCAAATTACAAGTTGGATAAAACACACCCTATGATACTACCACCAAAGCATGAGATCACACAACTCATTTTAAAGGGAGAACATGAACGCTTGTTACACTGTGGCCCACAACAACTTCTTTACTCGGTTAGACAACAATTCTGGCCGTTATGCGGAAAAAATTTTGCTAGACTGACTGTCAGGAAATGTGTAAAATGTTTTCGGGCAAGACCTAAAGCATCAGAGTATCTTATGGGCAATTTACCTGCCATAAGAATATCCCAGTGTTTTCCATTTCATAATACGGGCGTGGATTATGCAGGGCCCTTCCTCCTCAAAGATCGCAAAACTCGAGGTGCAAAACTGATTAAGAGTTATATCTGTCTGTTTATTTGTATGAGTACTAAGGCTATGCATCTCGAAATTGTAACCGATCTAACTACAGATAATTTTTTGTCCAGTTTGAAACGATTCATATCTAGGAGGGGAAAACCGGAGGTCATTTATTCCGACAACGGTACCAATTTTGTAGGGGCAAATGCTAGACTGCGCGAATTTGGTGAATTTATGAAAAGTAACGCTCAAACTATTGTAAATAATGTAACTCATGAAAATATCATGTGGAAATTCATACCAGCAAGAGCCCCACATTTTGGAGGTCTCTGGGAAGCTGGAGTTAAAAGCGTAAAAAAGCACCTAACTAGAATAATGGGTAATGCTCATTTAACTTACGAAGAATTTAATTCGGTGATTGTTCGGATCGAAGGTATATTGAATTCCCGACCACTTTATCCTCTATCCTCTGATCCATCTGATTGCAATCCTCTGACCCCATCTCATTTCCTAATTGGGAGAGCGATGACAGCCATTCCAGAGCCCAGCGTTCTACATCTCGAAGAAAACCGTTTGGACAAGTATCAGCGGCAGCACCAAATTCTTGAACATTTCTGGCGTCGTTGGCATAAAGAGTATATATCGGAACTACAAGTTCGATCAAAATGGAAGGCAGCAGCAAGCAGTATCATTAAAGTCGGGAGCCTAGTGATTATAAAGGAAGATAATCAGCCTCCACTGAAATGGACTTTAGGAAGGATCACTGCACTTCATCAGGGCAAAGACGAAGTCATACGAATCGTTTCGGTAAAAATTGGACAGCAGATATTTAAACGTCCCGTAACGAAGATTTGTGTACTTCCAATTAGTGACAATGAAAAATGAAACCTCAATGTGAAGTGTCGACTAAACAATTCAATTTATTCCAAAAAGTTTGAATTCAATTTATGTTGAAACTAACTTATAGTTTTCAAGGCGGGCGATATGTACAATCTCTTTCGACTTTGGAGTTTTTGAAAAAACCGTGGTGACGAACCAGGATGAGTGACAAGACTTTGATAGAATTTGCGTTGATAGATGTCACACTGTTTCGAAATAATGTATAATTTTTCAATATAATTTATTGAACTAGAAGCTAGTATTCTATTTACAATAAGAAGATTATTACAGTCCATTAAAGGATTCAACAGTCAAGTTGTTGGATATTGAACAGTAAGCAATTTTTGTGTACGATCGGTTACATTGATTAGCCAGAACCCTCGTTTACAATCCAATAATGTACAATATTTTGCTCCATTTATTTCTGCTGACATCTCTTCAATTGTTTTTAAGGGATAGTGCCTCCTCAAAATATATTTGTTGACATCAGTAGGGTCAATGCAGATTCTCAACTTATCTTTCTGTTTGACTATTACCATAGGGTTGACTACTGGAGTAGGTTCTTTTATGGGTTTTATTACACCCAAGTTACCATTTTATCAAGTTCTTCTCGCACTTGTTTTTTCATATAATATGGGATTCTTCTTGTAGGTTGTATTCTAAACTGTGGATTTTCAATTAAGTCAATGTCATATTCGTAGTTTTTTAGACATCCAAGTCCTTTGAATATATCCTCATCTTTATTGGTGTGTTTCACTTGATGAACTCTTACTACCAGACCTAAGTTTTCACATGACTTTCTTCAAAGAATGGGGGGAACATCTTTTTCAACTATTTTGAAGGTTATGTTTTGTTGCACACCTCTCAGGTTACAGTTCAGATTTGCCTCTCCTAACACTGTTATTTCATCATCTGTGAAACTTACTAGTCTCTTGGTATTTGGTTGTCTTACTTTGCACTCGAGTTTATCGCTTATCCATTTTGGTAGAACGTTACACTGAGCGCCAGTGTCTAATTTAAGCGGTACAAAATGGGCTTAGTTTTGATGGTTGTGTTTATCAATTACATATCGCTCTTCTGTTTCTAAATTCTATGCCACATCAATTATCGTAAGTAATTGCACAAGTGCATCAAAATTACCGATAATTTTGCATGACAGCGTGTTGTCAAAAAACTGCATGAGTTCATTTTTATTTTTGGAGAAAGAGCCCGACACCGAAGGTGGAGGGCTCTTTTCTTCAAAATATGAAAATGACCGAATGCAGTTTTTCAAAGACAACACGCTGGAATGCGAAATTCTCCGGTTATTTTGATGCACGAGTGTAATTCGGGGGAATATTTCCCGAATAAACTGTCAACTTGTCAAACTGACGTTATTAATTTATAAATTCTTAGCTTGTCATGAATAACCACCCCGTAACTGGAAAAAAAGAAGAGACGCAGAAATACGTTTGTTTTAATATTTTCCATTTATACAGTGCTTCTCAAAAGTCCTCTCCCCCCCCTCTTATTTTTGGAACGATTATACATAAACAAGTGAAATTTGGAAACTGAATAGTAAAGGTTGTAAACTTCCCTACTAGTGATGATAGATGACCAAATCGTCAAAGATGACGTCACAAGGCCATTGCGACCAATAATTTTAAATGGAACCCTACGGCAAGCGACACCTCTTTTAAAAGGTATCGAAAAAACCTATTCAATGATACTAATTTTGTTTGTGTTTATGGCAGTTTTAATGGCTCATTAGTAAACATTAAAATTTAAATTCCATTCAGTATGATATTAATTACAGATTTAAGAATCAGTATCTACTTGAAGAAATTGCTCGAAGTGACCTCCATTTACTTCCTGACAGTGAAATATCCTATTTTTAAACTCTTCTCGTACTTTTGCAAATGTGTCTGCGGAAACACCCTCACATTCTGCAACAATACGTTGTTTTAAAACGTCAATATTGTCAGGATCAGTGGCGTAAACCTTCGATTTGAGGTACCCCCACAGAAAAAAATCCAAAGGTGTGAGGTCCGGTGATCGAGCTGGCCATTCCGTTGAACCTCGTCGTCCAATCCATCTACCACGATACTCCTCATCCAAATACCGTCTTACTGCACCGTAATAGTGTGGAGGAGCACCATCCTGTTGGAATGTTATTTCCAAATTGCCGAATTCATCTGGATTATCTTCAAAAATTCCAAGGATTAACGGTTCTATTGCGTTTTGCAACAGCTCCAGATAAACCTCACCAGTTAAATAAGTATTTAAAAAAAGAGGCCCAACCATGTGGTATGTGGGTATGTGTTTCACGAAACAGGTGAGGATTTGCGTCACTCCAATACCTCACATTCTGTGTATTTACATTTCCATTTAGATAGAAAGTACTTTCGTCACTAAAACAAATTGTTTTGACATAGTCTGGCTGTTGCTTAATTTTAGTTTCCATATTTTCACAAAATTCTAGTCTTCGGTCTGGGTCGTCGTCTGAGAGTTGATGAACCATTTTTAATTTGTATGGATGAAATTTGTTTTTTTTTCAACACCCTGTGTACTGTACTTCGACTGACTTCACAGGTAGATGCAACGTGAGTTGTTGAGGAAGTAGAATTAACTATTACTTCTGCCAGTATATCAATTTTTTTCTCATCAGAAATTTGTGGTCTGCCAGATCGTTTCGCATCATTAATACTACCCGTTGTTTCAAACTTACGAAGAAGCTCCCTTAAATAAGTCCTCGAAACGGGGCGATCGAGAAACCTCCCATTAAAAATGCGTTCTGCTGCATGAATATTTTGTCCAGTTTCACCAAGAATTAGGATCGCTGCTACTTTATCACCTAAAGCACGTACCATTTCGCTTCTTGAAGCACTTAAACGTTCGGCTCACAACAGTTTAACAAATTATTAAAATGTACAAAAATATTAAAAGTACCAAAAGCTGCTAAAATAGTTAAACGTTCGATGAACAATACACAAATTATTAAATGTACAAAAACTTGGACAATTACAAAAACGTCGAATTAGGGAGACTAACAAAACGTCAGCTTATTTGACAACTATCCAGAGGCGGAGCTTGAATTTGGAATTTTAGTATTAACTGATTTAATTCATCACAGCTTTGTGTTTTTAAAAGCGAGTTGCCAAAACTGCCATAAACACAAACAAAATTAGTATCATTGAATAGGTTTTTTCGATACCTTTCAAAAGAGGTGTCGCTTGCCGTAGGGTTCCATTTAAAATTATTGGTCACAATGGCCTTGTGACGTCATCTTTGACGATTTCGTCATCTATCATCACCAGTAGGGAAGTTTACAACCTTTAATATTCAGTTTACAAATTTCACTTGTGTATGTATAATCGTTCCAAAAATAAGAGGGGGGGGAGGGGACTTTTGAGAAGCACTGTATATCATGAAAGTATACGTAAAAATATAATGAAACTATTTAACTAAATCAAAAGTTGCAGGAACTGCAGTGAAATACACAATTATTATACGTATTCTGGTTAGACAATGCAGCTATCGGTGCATTAACGGCTGAAGAGGATGATTGAGAATGCTGTGCCTGTGGTACGTCATTGCCACGGATTTTTTTGACTATTTCTTCATGGTGATCTTCATCCATTTGAAGATATGGCGTTATTGATTTTGAATTTGAATGGCCCGTGATTTTTATAAGTTGCTGCTCGCCCACCCCCTTTTTTGCGAGATTGGAGACGGCCGTAGCTCGTAACGAATGGTTAGTAAGCTTGATATTCTCTGTATTTAAACCATTTGGCATTTGCTTACTGTATTTCGTCCAGCAGGAATATCTTTATACCATTTTCTGTTCAACTTCCAAGCAGGATTTACAGTGAAAAAGAGTAGTTTTGTTTTTATTTTTGTACAGTCGAATTGGACCCAAATCAGGATTGATTTTATTGTTTATTAGCCATTTCAATGAAGCGCATGGTTTTTCTCCTCCTTGCGTCGTCTTAGTAAACACAGGATCGTAAATAATCCTTCCTGTTTTTTCACCTACCTTATTTTCGTCTTCTTTAAAGTACGAAATTAAACACTTGTGCCTTCTCCACCCCGCCAAGCTAATTCAAAAGCAAAAATAAAAATGACCTTCTTCTGCAAACCGTCTGGGGTGTTTTCGTCACAACCACGAACCATATTTTGGAATTCATCGTATTTCAGAAAAACTGCACTTTCCTTTCTCTTCTCTGGATCTGTTTGTAGTTGTTTTCTCTTGGCATTTTTCGCATTTCTGGCTGCTTTGAACTCAATATTAGTAAAAGGGTTAAAATTGTGATCAGTAATTTAGCGGTTACGTTCCAAATCGTTTTAACAGTAAATTCTTTGTACTCATCGCCATTCTGCTTACGCATATTGAATGCCCAGTCTGTTAATATTTTTGCCAGAACATTAATTTGTGTTTTTTCATACAAAAGTATAGTTTTTCTCAGCACAGAAGCTCATAAACTGTCGCCACACGTATTTTCTGTTCTGTTTTGTGTTATTTGGTTCGTTTTCCAACACATTTTCTTCAATAGCTTGTAATGAAGCCCGGCCGAAACGAGACATTTTTAATAAATAATATTTTTGACATTACTGGTCAAACTGACGTTATGGATATGAACTGTGCAATTGTCGGTCTACAGTGCAATTATCGCAGGGCTCTTTCGCTTTCTACAATGCAATTATCGCTGTAATTTTGCGATAATTGCACTCCATTTACATGGGATTTTTGACAGGAGGGAAATATTCGCCTAATGGTTTCAACAACACATTTTTAGGTGAAAATTAGATAGGCAATAAAAATTACCGATATTATCGCAGTGATTACTCATTGTACTCGATAATTGAGCTTTCCATATTATATATCGTTACGTCAATCAAAAGGTATTTCTGCAAATTTGTTGAGTACTCTGAATACATACATGTTCAGATACCACAACAATCTGTCCTTTTTTTAAACACAATGGTTAGTCACGAAAAGTCGACCCTGAAAACACATCGTTTGAGAGCGAGGTCTTTTCCAGATTGATATTTGTTTTGACTTGTTCTCTTCGCGGTGTAAATTAGTTTTTTTTTCATCATTTCATCTCAAGGATATAAGAAAGCGATGTGTTTAATTATTCATTTCGAATACTACTTTAACGGAATTTCACGGAATCCTAGTGTTTCATAACAAATAAACAAAACCGTTTATTGTACTCGAATAAATACATTTTGTACGAACTCGAAATAAATTGTTGAATTTGGCTTTTGATAGTTGAATTCACTTTATTGAATGTGTTTTCTAATTATCTGCAGATATTATTGTTTTCCAAATTAGAGGATAGAGAAAAGAAAAGTATGAAATCATGATCAAAATACTCTATTTCCTATTCTAAATGTATTCATAAAAATGTATCAATATCATGTTGAAATGTTGAGACAAATACCAATAGATCTGTCGACTCTAGTAAAGCAATCCACAGATATGAAATAAATATTGTATACATTTTCTATACAGAGTGGAGTTTTTTATTCGACAGTAAATTATCCTCAATTTGACATAATCAGATTTCGTATCCAACGTTTCGTACGCTCTGGGCCACCCTCAACCTAATTTTTTTCAATACGGACCTGCATATTTTATGACACTTTTCGAAATAACTTTTAACGCTGAATTCAACGATATATCATACAATGTCATTCAAAGTTGATTTTCAGGTGATTTTGACCCTTATCCAAATTTCTTTGGGTCGGATCTGTATTACATTTAGGTGTACCTTTAGTTTAATTAACAACATGCAATACATTTCGATAAGAAAATCAACTTACTCATCTTCAACTGAATGGAACGCAACAGAATCAAAGCAAGAAACAAGTAATAATTATTTACAAATTTCAAGAGGTGAAAAACCTAATTCATAATAATTAAACGAAACTATCATTTAATGAAAGAAAAATCAAATGATTATTCGAAAGTAAATGATGAACATTAATGAAGTAAGTGTTCGAAATGTCCACCATTTTGTAAAATGCACTTTGCGGTTCTGGAACCCATACTTCTTATACATTTGCTTATTTCGTCACCTTGAATACCTTCCAATACATTCTCAATCTTCTCGCGAAGAATCTCTATTGTCGGGTTCGTAGTATCATAAATTTTATCTTTGAGATATCCCCACAAATAAAAATCCAGCGGATTCAAATCCGGAGATCTGGCATGCCATGCTACTGGACCTCTTGTTCCAATCCATGAATCGGGAAAAGTTCGATTTAGATAGTCTGTGACTATTCTTGAGTTGTGTGGACCACATCCGTCTTATTGGAACCATGGACTATTACGCCGATACCGTATAGGAAGATCATCCAACATTTCTTCTATAATTTCTACATATTTTGCTCCGGTTAGGTTGCCGTCAATAAAATAGTAATTTATTATTCAACAAACCGCACCATATGTTCAAAGAAAAACGATATTGATGTCTAACTTCATGAATTAAGTGAGGATTTTCTGTGGCATAAAAATGTTTGTTCCTTCGATTGAACATGCCAGAATTTGTGAATGTCGTTTCGTCTCCCCAAATGATATTGTGCGCAAAATTGTTGTTATTCCGCACCTTCCGTTGAAACCAATTACAGAATTGCAACCTTCTCTCAGGATCATTGCGATATAGTTTTTGCACGGCTTGGTATTTATAGTCATGGTATCCGTGTCTCTTGAGTATTTTATTAACAGCACTTTTTGATAAATTGCATTCACTGGCCATAGTTCTCGATCCTATTCCTGGATTCATTCGAATTTGGGCCAGAACATTGATGTCATTGATAGGCTCGTTTCGTCGTACATAAGGACCTCTAGGTTTGATGAATGAATTATGTGCAAGTAACGTTGTAGATAAACGTCGAAACATTTTAATATTTGGTGTTGTTCTTTCAGGATATAATTCACCATACCTTTGTTGTGCTTTGAACGAATTTCTATCTAGTTTTATGTACACTTCGTACATATCTCTTTCTCTTCATTTGTGTATCTTACCATATCGAATAAGTTGAATTGAAATTACTCAGAAAAGTATTTAATGACAAGTTCTTGTGACACAATAATAAACGAAGTGACAAATAATATGACATTTCTTGTTATGTTCTTTTTTATCCACGGCCTACTACTTCAAAATAATACATTCAATAAACCTAGAGTTGTGTGTATGTAAGAAAAAACAAGTCTATCAACGATATCAATGTAAGTCTGATTCTGTAATTTGTTTCAACGGAACAAATGACAAATCCAACAATAATGATTTCTGGCGAGAAGATTGAGAATGTATTGGAAGGTATTCAAGGAGACGAAATAAGCAAATGTATAAGAAGTATGGGTTCCAGAACCGCAAAGTGCACTTTACAAAATGGTGGACATTTCGAAGACTTACTTCATTAATGTTCATCATTTACTTTCGAATAATCATTTGATTTTTCATTCATTAAATGATAGTTTCGTTTAATTATTATGAATGAGGTTTTTCACCTCTTGAAATTTGTAAATAATTATTACTTGTTTCTTGCTTTGATTCTGTTGCGTTCCATTCAGTTGAAGATGAGTAAGTTGATTTTCTTATCGAAATGTATTGCATGTTGTTAATTAAACTAAAGGTACACCTAAATGTAATACAGATCCGACCCAAAGAAATTTGGATAAGGGTCAAAATCACCTGAAAATCAACTTCGAATGACATTGTATGATATATCGTTGAATTTAGCGTTAAAAGTTATTTCGAAAAGTGTCATAAAATATGAAGGTCCGTATTGAAAAAAATGAGGTTGAGGGTGGCTCAGAGCGTACGAAACGTTGGATACAAAATCTGATTATGTCAAAATGAGGATAATTTACTGTCGAATAAAAAACTCCTGTGATATTTTTTGATAATATTCGAAATGAAGTGGGAAAAAAAGAAAAATCAAAATGACAGAATTTACTTTTCTTATGATATCTCAATAACCGGCCCTGATAATCTCGATTTGTTTGAACTGCTTGACAATGCTTCTATGAATGCAACTTTTTCTCCATTTGACCGACCTTCTAACTCTTATGGTTTAAAAGTTACCAATACAATCCCATTAAAAAAGTGGCCACTCTGTATTGTATACATTTTCTAAATATATTTGTGATCACTACTATGGTCTTACAATCCTTTGATGAAATTATTCATTGGAACAATAATATGAAATACCTTCGAAGGAAGTAAATATAGACATTAACTACCCACGACCCCTCTCCTCTGTCATTTAAACGCGAAAAATAAAAATTTAATCCATCGCTTGTTCATTCATAATTGAGAATATCAGTGGCGAATATGGTTTTGTGACTCGCTAGGAAAGATTGAACTTGATGCCTCAATATCAGTTTCGTACTTTTTTTGGTGTTTCTTACACGTTTTACATTAACATTGTATTTTTGTTAGAAAATATTGCAACATGAATTCCGCATGTCCGATTGAGATGGCGGTGGACAAAATTTGCCATTTGTGGTCTTAATTTCCTCTACCATATTATGAAAAAAAAAATACCATTCACCTTGTACAAAAAATATTTAACGAATTATAATAATATTGACGTAAATAATTTTGAAATCGGCATAGTTAAAACTGTCCGATATCTGGGAATCGATATAGATTCAGTCCTTAAGTGGGATGACATGCGCAAGAAATGGTTAAAAAAAAAAAACTAGAAAAGTTAATTCAAATTTCATCAACTGAAAACAATTATCTCAATAAGCCGTCTGAAAACGCTATACCACGCATTGGTCGAATCAATCCTGCAATAAGGTATCATAGGCTGGGGAGGTATCAGAAAATCAGTAATGAATTAATAGAAGTAATTCAGAAGAGATTCCAGAGAATTATCTTCAGGAAAACTTAACTATACCCTTCGGACTTGCTATATAAAGATGGAAATATAAAGGATATCAGACAATTATACTGCCGAACTGGACATTTATTTTTATAAGTCCAACTATATGAGTCAAATCAATCACTCGTTCCAAAATCAAGGCGAACAACGCCCTATCTAGAGCCAGGAAAACGATTGGTCAACGATACTTCGTATTTATTGGTACTAAAAATATTCAATAAAAAAAAATAAAAAATGGGTTTTATCAAACGAAAGACGAATATTCCATGACATAGTTGATCCATGACTGAGAAAGCCTATCAAAATCATTTAAATTCTTCCTTCATTTGTACCCATAAAATAAATTAGCTAATACCTACCTATAGGTATTCATTGTTAATCTAGTGCATTTTTTGTTTCAATATTATATCGCTTGCTCTTAATCCGTATAGAATAATTTGTATCAATAGTAGTTTTTTTTAAAAGGAAAATAAACTCGAAGTCTTCTCCACAAAAAAGGGGGTTATATTTAATTATTCATCTGGAAAAGTACAAACATGTTTCAATCACGGCTGTGATCATCTTCAGTGTAACAAAAAGCATGAACAAATACAGGTTAAAAGGATGAAAGAAACAATTTCGAAGGCATCGCCTTAGTTGTTTGTATAGATAGGCATATATGTTTGTATAGATTTGCAGTACATTCCTTCAAAGCAGGCTTGCAACTTCAACTTCAAAAATGATGAATTACCCATAGACAAGCTCTCATCGAGCTTTTTTGTGGTTTCTATTCATTTATTCACCTGTTCTGCAATTTGTAATTTGTATTGTATTATGTGTGAAGTTTATTGTAATTTTATTCAGAAAAAATAGATAGAACGTATTAAAAAAAAACTTGATGGAAATTAGTTTGGTGTATTAATGGTATCAATGCGGGCTTAAAATCTATATTTGGCTGTTTTTTATCAACATTTTATAATTTTGGTACTAGTCGATTCAAAATAAAAAAAATCTATAGAGAAACCGATAAATTTACCGACGGAAACCAACAAAACTAAGCTTTTCAATATTGATTAAATAATTAAAACTTTAAATATAGATAGATACAAAATTATCTGAATCTGCTAATTATGACGTAGTGGATATCATCAAAAAATCGTTTTATATTACATTTATTACTATTATTAACAATTCAGTAAAAAAACTTTCAAAAAGTATAATTTTGCAGACTTGTGTTAATTGCACCATAGAAGGAAAATTGTTCGATAATATTTTTTATAAGTCGCACATTTGCCAGGTATTTGTTTGTTTAAATAGTGTTTCCTAGTGCAATCTAGGGGCGGATTTTTGTGCAATACAATCAAGGAATATATATCTTCCAGCCAGATGTAAATAAATAATAATGCAAAGCTCTTATTATAAATTTTCCAGTGAGTCTTTTTGCCGTAATCGGGCGGGATCCAGTTACTCAACTCGTTTTATGAAGGAAGTGATTGCAAAAAATATTACTCGCATTTATTGGACTTTTTCAGCTATACCACAGTTCACAAAAGAGCATTAAGAAATAATAATTGAAACGTGCAACAAACAAGATGTGGAAATATCGAAAAACCATGTGGAATTCTTGCTTGTTTCAGTACAGCATCCATGACGCGATAAAAAACAGTCGAGAGAGTAGGTACAATCGAATTAGGTTGTGGTTGTATAGATATGTTATTCACTTATTTCGTTGCATGGTATGCTGGTCACGATCCCATCTCGAACCAACCAGATACTTGAATCTTGGACCTCGGTTATGTGAAGAATGTCTTCTTCGACATTGTCAATTGGACTGGTCGCTTCGGATGTTTAATTCATAAGGTTAGCTTTCATCATTCAGATCATTCGCATAATGTTAGGATAAAAGATCTGTTAATAGGCACCTCATAAAAAATATATATTTATGAAATATGTACACTCATAGATCTTTGTTTCTGTCGATTCAAAATGGTCATGAAATTTAAAACATATACATAGATCATCATTATATCTGAGAAACCAGCAATATGTAGGCTGCAAAGTCTTCAACTCAATCTCTGAACAGGATACTTCTTTTATAGTTATCTGAACCTTTACATTCTGCCCGAGACGTTTTCTCATATTATTGTATATATGCTTTTAAATTGAAGAATAGTATATTAAAGTATAAGTAGATAAAAAGGGCTTTAAAACACGCGCGATTTTTCGAGGCACGACGGCGCAGCCGGAGTGCTCGAAATAGAGCAAGTGTTTTTAAGACCAGTTAGTTATCCACGAATACTTTACGCTATTTTTTTTTATTGGTGCACTTGAAATCATATATACTGGTATTATTACTACAAAAAATAGAAATAAGAACTAATAATGCAAAATGGTTGAATTCGTGATTGACATCAGTATACCTTTCGTTGTCATGGAAATGAGAAAAACAGATATTCATTTGCAATTTGTTATCAAAGATCAATATTTGTTGTCACTAGAGCTCAAAAATGAATTATTCTAATATCGATTTTTTTAATAGTGAGCAGAATCGCGGTTAATACCGCGAAAATCCAGTGATATATATATATAAAAAAGAATATGAAAAGTTCATCAAATGGATGGAGGAGCAAGAGGTATCACATATAAATGAACGAGTTGTTAGTAATATTTTATTTGACGTTACAAGGTACTCCTGTCAGATCAATAATCAAAAATTTGTCATTTAGACTTAACGTTTCTCGATTTGTTGATGTAGCCATGGTAACTTTAAAAAATGCGCGTTTTTTAAAGTTCGATTTAAGCACGCTGAGGCGTGCTTTAAATGGGTAAAATGGGGCACCAATAAAAAAAAATTGTTATCTATAATAGTTTCGTGAAGGCGCATCTTACAGCACTGGTCCTATAATGAGTTTTATTTATTATATACATTGATGATTTGTATGCTGGATATTTCCAATCCTCAACCGTTTTAGCATTTGCATATCAATACCACCATCAACCAGCAGAACAACTTCTAAAATAGACTTCGGTGAATTCTTCGAGAATTTTAAATCCTAGTTTTTGAGGTGAAAACGTCTATTTGCAAAGCGATTACGTAGCTGGCCCATCGGGCATATACGTAGAGGTGCTGTTGAGCAACCCACCACTATGTGCAATCATTGTACCAAATATATTGATAATTAAATTACATATTAATATGAAACTCTTGTTATGATTTTATCCCGACGTTTTCACGAAAATCTACGGCGCGGACCCAAACTGCGCGGACCCAAACTGCGCCTTTCAAATAAAAAATAATAATTTTTGGAATGCCTTCTAAGGCTGGAAGGAAATATAATACAAAGTATAGAAATGAATATAGTTTCAATAGCATCATGGAATTCGCGAAAAATTTATAAAATAGAAGCATCAGAAACTTTAGCTTAATGTTTTTTAATAATGAAGGAATCTTCGGGTTGGGCATCATGTTTAAAAAAAAATGGAAAAATATGATGATGAAATTGAAGCAGTAAACGATAGATTATGTTTAATAAGGGTGAGAAAAATATAACTGTAAATGACCATTCGCCTTGGGAAGACTTACTTATTTGTGTTGAAAAGGGAAACATTCTCGATTGAATATTGGAGTAAGTATTGGAAAAACAACAAATACCTGGCAGATTTCCGACTACTATAACAAATAATTGAACATGGTTTGTTTTCTATGGTGCAGTCACAATTTTTACGAATGAACTTGAATATCATACTGCATTAGTTTGGTTAATCCTTCCCGGCGACAGGCCTCAAAATGCCGATTATTAGTACTCAAAAACTTCTTTTGTGAAGTTAAAAATCCTGATTTCATAATTCTCAACATTGAGTAGTGATTTGATAGTGTAGATGATTTTCGGCCTGCTGCTTTTCGAAAGAACTGGTCAGGGCATTGTGACCCACGAAAGTGAAAATAATTTCGCTTATAAAAAGTGAAAAGACACAAACAACCATAGTTGAATTGCTGCAAAAGTTCAATAAATGTCCCCAATGGAAGAATCCAGCGAAGGAGGTACTGATCGCAACAAAAGCGTGGATACATTGAAAACAAAAAGCCACAATGGATCAGCCAGTGACAAAAACCGTGAAAAAGACATTTCACCAAACCAAACCACCGATACTGATGAAAACAGTGTGTTGGCAAAATTAACATCGGAAAACAGCGAAATCGCCAGCTGTTCGGTACTAGAAGCCGAGGAACTCCGAAAAAGATGCGACATAGTGTATCATTTTCGCCAAGTGAAGCCGAAAAACTAAACAAACTCAATGATTACTTTTCTAAAAAAAAATTTTGTTCACCACAGTTTCCGAACGTGAAGAAAAATCCAAACATTTTCAAAATGAGAAAATAATGCAGAAAAAATGGTGAGTCCAACACATCAAAATATGGGGAGTGATATGGAGGATGATAATTAAACATTAAATAGAATGCGAGGAAAAGCAACATTTTTACCGCGAACCAATGGTTCTCGATCCAAAAAGTCGTGAGCAAGGGCAATTGACTCTCGCCCATCTTCAGAAGAAGCATCCGAAGCGGGCTGAAACAATGCGAGGGCCTCCGGGCTACGAACTCGCCGCTGTCGGTCGGTCCCGCATGACCTGTGGAATGCATACGGAAATTATAGTGGCCCGGGTAGGGTGCGAAGGACGCAGTTGGCGCTCCAAGGCCGAACAGAAGACTGTCGGTCGGCGGTAGTCCCGGTCGGTCCATGGTCCAGTCGCGATGTGGCCCTTGTGCTATATACCCGCGCCGCCACACGCTCTCCAAGTCCACACGTTGCCTTCTTCGTATCTGTCGTCGGTCCGGCAGCACGCCTATCCCATACAGCCGGCTTTCCAGACGCTGCCAGCTTCGTACGTGATCAACAATCACGCGTATCACGGCGACGTGAGGATTAAAGCAGGAGTCCCGAACCGGAACCCTGTGGGATACCGTCACGGACCGAGGGAGCAGCGGTTCGAGATTTTCGTAAGTGTGATGGTTATCGTGATGTGCGTTATTTCTTGCAGTTGGTGGAGTGTGGGCTAGATCCATTTTTTTATAAAAAATCGGATCTAGTGTTCCATTGATGGCACGAGTGTTGGCACTAGGACTTTTCGACCTCAATAAGATGCGGTGTATCACTAGTTGGCAAATAGTCCGTTATTACTGAATGATCTATTTTTCGACAATCACCAGATATTTCCCAAATATATCACCTTTTTTAACACGCTTTTATTCACTTGTAACTAACAAACAATGTAATCAAATCTTGGAAGTCAATTTTAACCTACTTCTAATTGTCGCATCGGAATGAAACTTGGTATGTATATGTAGTTTGGATGAAAATACTATAATTTGGTATCTTGGAACTGATTTGATGAAGGAGCCAGGAGGTGAATAGTGGAACTCTTCAGTGGCTACTGGTAAAATATGGTGAATGCACTGATGCCGTTCTCAGCATAATTTACAATTCAAAGATATAGCGAATGCATATTCTCCAAAATTTAGTTATTAATAACTTCCATCTCATGTGGATGAATCAATCGAAGAATTTTTCTACCGTAGTCATTTTTAGTCTTCTATAGCAATATGAACTAAAAAGTTAAAAATAGCATTTATTTCGGTTGTGATTTAGTTGGGATTGGGATCAATAAGGATTGAATAATTTAATTCATCCTCAGGGCTCTGTAATAATGGTTCCTCAAATAGTGAAAAAGGTTTAATTTTTTTATTATTATTATATTTGTCACGATATATCATTGTACTTAAAATTTATGTTAAAATGTTAAGAAAAAGTGCTCACCAAAAAGTAGTTATTTCCGAGTTAAAATCCTTAAAATTTAAAAACATTTTCATACGTGATAGATACACAGAAACGAAACTCAACTGTGTATCTTCACCTCTGAATATGTTTTTAAATTTCAAGGATTTTAATCGGAAATAACACTTTTTGGTGAGTACAATGATACATCGTGACAAGTATAATAATAATTAAAAAATAAAACCTTTTTCACTAGTTGAGGAACCATTGTTACAGAGCACTGAGGATGAATTAAATTAATTCAAAACGTTAGCAAGAAAATAACAGTTTTTTGTTCAATCCATATTGATCCCGATCCCAACTAAACTACAACCAAAACATTGATACTGGATCACTAACCATTGGCTTTTGGATAAAATTATAGTTTGAAAAAACTCATATATGGCAATAAGGACTATAAAGTTGAAAATAATAAGAATAAAGTCATTGACCAAAACATTTTTTATGTAAAAAAAGCGTGGGGTGCTCTTCACTCACTTTTCATAATGATATTAAGATAACTGATATCAAACAGCTCACGCTTTTTTACATAAAAGAAAATTTTTTGGTCAATAACTTTATTCTTATTATTTTCAACTTTTTAGTCCTTATTGTCATATATAGGTGTTTTTTTTAGTTTTTTCAAACTTAATTTAATTGGGTCATTAAATTCAAATGTATTGTTCATGTATAGTCAATTTCTACTTGCAAGTAGGAATCACATGCACTATTATTTCCTTCCATATATTTAATCAAGTTGGAATTTCATATTTATATCATTATTGTTGTATGTTGTGAAGATAACTCATTCGCTGCTCGCTAGGAATCCGCCAATGTAAACACCGACTTACTGAAATAGTGGTTTTATTTTGCCATAAATCGTGAGACAGCAAGAAAAAGACAATGGTAGAGTTGAGAGGGTTTTTGCTGACATTTTCAAATAGAACCATGTATTTCTATTTCTATCATTTTTTTAACTTCAGCAGCTAAAATATGATAAACAATAGTGAACACGCATGTGCCCCTTTTCTAAAATATTTTTATTTGTGCATAAAGATTAGCACCTAGAAATCTCTGGAACAAATTCAGAAATTGAAAAAATATTTGATGTTTTTTATAATTCGATATTTAAAATGCCAATTTTTTCATGACATTCAAAAACGTACTCCTCCTGCCTCTGATGCTTCGTTATTTCACACAGTTCAAACTTTTACCGCTAGTTTCTTTGAACTGTCAACAATTATTTCATCTGTCTTCGTTTATATGTTGTACTAAAATTTTTATTATTATAATATTTTCAATTGTTGCTGAAACATCACATTAAAATTGGGGTTGAATTTATGTTTGGGTTGTAAGAAATAGTATTGTCTATCAATATTACTGAAACAACCACAATTGGTGCTAGTGTTTAGGGGAAGTTATTGAATTGAGGGGCACCTTTTAATTTGAAATTTTCGACAACATTTTGGGATTACTAATATTATAACTGCTTCCTTTAATGACAGCTATTTGATGGGTTGAATATCCTTCATAAAAGAATTACTTTCCTAGCTAATGCCTCGACGAACATTGGATTACATATGATGGATAATTTTGCAGAAACTGCTTTGCAGACCTTTGTCGCGAAATTAGATAGAGATTAAAAATTATTGAAAATGATTTGGCAAAGTATTACTTGAGTACATTGAATTGCATTCAGTACTTTTAATTTTCTGAAATGGAACAAATTTCACAAATCAAGTCTTTATTAGAAGCAAGGTCATATGATCAATTTTTGAATGGAGTGTAGTTGAGATGATACCACCTCGGGCAAGAATCACATTTGTTTATTTTCTTTTTCAGAATCACGTTTCGAATCATTGACAAAATCTTCAGATGTAACTTGTTTCTTTGATCTATCTGTCTTTCTAATAGCACTAGTGCCTAAAAGAGTATCATTTAGAAATTCTAATGAATATAAAAATTTGGCAATTTCGAAAAGCTTTCACAAAAAAATATTTTTGAGGACCGAACTGATGCAAAGAAAAATTAAAATAAAATCATGCGTATTCACTATTGTTGGTTGATAGTAATTCAGGGCTAGACTGTCTAGTTCTCTATAATTTTCTACTTCGTCTTCATTGGCGCGCTTTTCTTTGTATATACTTCTGTCGTGCAAGAGTACATATTTTGTGTTTAACTTTAAGACATTGCCCGCCAAGCTTTTGAATATTTTATTCTCAAAAATTATTCCGAATTTAATACAATATGCATATACCTAATAACTATACTTTTGTGTGTATATCTTTTTAAAAAGCATAGAAGGTTAATATAAAAAAATGATAAAAAAATAACTTTATACAAATGCACAAAAAAGGAAAACTAATTTCTTCAATTGTTTTACCTAGGTTATTCTGTGAGATTCAAAATCTTGCCGCGCAAGAATACCTATTTTATACTCTGCTACTCATAGATCACAGAATAACCTAGGTGAAACGGAATAATTTTTTTCTTTTTAGTGCATTTGTATAAAAGCTTGTTTTAAATTTTGTTTTTATAATTTTTATTCAATTCTTTCTAGCCTTTAATGAAATTCGTCAACTCACTGAATTCTGACAAAAATTGATAATCTCCAACCCCAAAAAACCGACATACCAATTTTGAATAACAAAACACATCGCTATCTTGGAGCCGCCATCTTGAATTCAAGAATTGTGACAAAAACATCATGATGTCCGACCCCTTAAACCTCCCACACACCAATGTTGAATGGAATCGGGCTATAACCACAAAACTCGTCGTCAAATTGATACCGCTATCTTGAATTTATGAATTTTGACTAAAAATTCCTGATCTCTGTCCCCGAAAACTGCCACATACCAATTTTGAATAGAACGAACCATAATTTCAAAACTCATCCTGCATCTTTGAGCCGCCATTTTGATTTTTCTCTAGCATTATTGACACTCGCCAAAAAAAGAATTATGGACACTCGCCAAATTTCACGTTTATCGGACAACTAGAAGTGGGTCAAAATTATCTTCAAGATTTAAACTATGGACGGTAGAAGTAAGGAGGACAATCTCATATGATTGTTTAAACCAAAAAGCATCAAATAACGTCTCAGAAAGTAGGAGAATGGCTCTCGTGTACTAGAGTGTGTGGCAGCGCCGGACTGGCCCAGTGAGATTGTGAGAAATCCATAGGATAATAAGCCCGGCTCATTGGGGGCCCCAATTTTTCCAAAACTCACTTGGCCCAGTCCGGCACTAAGGTGTGGTATTTCGTTGTTTATCTCTTTAAAAACGGATTCTGGTACAGTAACGCCATCTTAATTTAATACGTATTTAGGAATACTTTTTGTAAGAAAGATACTTCTCCTTACCTCTACCCTCCATAATTTGAACAAAATATATACATACATACAAATGTGAAGTTAAATAAAAGCTTGTAATGTAAAATAGGATAACTTACGCCTCCCTCTCTTTGTATTTACTGGACCTTGCTTCCTAATTGGCAAACTTGTGCAGCTCTCCCGCTATTGCAAACCTCGAAATTAGAGGCATCGTCTGTTGGGTGCAGGAGTCTTGTTCTAAGCAATACTGCACCCAGATCTTATACGGCAATGTAACTTATATTATTGGTAACTTAAAATTCTACTAACTCTATACCTAAACCTCAGGAGTAGCACAGTTAATTTGAACGCAACAATGAATCGTGCAGGACTCCAAGATTTATATAATTCAATATTTTATTTTAAAAATATCTGCCTTGACTGAGGATCGATCCCGGGACCCCACTGGTCTCGGAGTCGGACGCTCTTCCACCAGATTTTTTTTTATATTTAACTAATTTTTGACTTGTTTATTATTTCATTTCGGTCATTTAGCGACCCCCTATCCTCCATACATCAGGAGGACTCTCCCCAGTTAACTTCCAAGTTTGTAATTCTATATTTTAATATTAAAACTAACTGCCCTGAGTGAGAATCGATCCCTGGACCACATATTTTTATTTTAGCGACCGCAGATCCTCCATACTTCAGAAAAGTAGTTCGCCGTTTTGAAATCTTCAATTTTCGTTGCAATTGTAGAGTTTTATATTCGATTTGTAGGTGAAATACGCAATAATTTGATTGAAAAAGAAATATTTTGTGGAAACTGTTAACCACGCAATAAATAATCCGTTATCATACCAAAACAATAATCGTGCTTTCGTTTTATTATCTAATGATTTACGATTTGTGTCGAATGAAGTTTACAGTCGGATGTCGAATATAGGTACCTTGTGACCCTCTTTAGTAATCAATGAGCGTTTGATGTCTTGCAATAAACGCCAGATGATATTATAGTATTGGAGACATTTGAGTATTATTTTTATCGTTTTCCATCGCGAGAATTTTGAGGAAAGAAAATACTACCCCCATTTAAAATTTGTGGAGGAGAATATATCGATTTTACAACTTTTTTTTGTTCCAGGCCAAGAAAGATATCTATCAGATAAAATCACAAAGGCTTATTTTAGCCCAAGATGAATATAACCACCTCAACAATGCCCTTGCGACGCTTACCACCTCTAGGACGAGCTGTAAGTATTTTTTTATTCTTTGAGACAACGAAATAACCAGCCTAGTTGAATTTCCATCAGTTCTTAAATATTTTGATCAAATGCTGCTTTGCCTTTTAGTTTTTTTGTTCAGTTCAGGAAAGTGATTCTTGTGATGTTGAAAATATATCAATTCAAAAGCTGTTATTAGGATTTTTCTATAAATATAATGATCAATGATATTTTGGCAAGTCAAATCATAAAAATGTTGAAAATATGTCCCGTTTGGTGTTATAATTTTTTTGTATGACTATATCTAGTCACCAGGAAGAAAAATACAGATTTTTTTCAAGAATGCTCAATGGCGGTGTCATCAAAAGAAAAATAAACTTCATACGTTCCATACACAGAAAATTTCGATTGTGCGGTCCAGAGTAAAAAAGTTCCATGGACTCCAGAAGAGCATGTGACTTAATTCCACATTTAATGATATTATGTCCAATAAGTATGACAATTTTGTTAATGTTGTTCGATGATTCCTTTCGTCTCATTTATAATTATTGTGTATTTCCAAATGATAATTTTTTTCGACAAGTTTTTGAGATTATTAGACCCATTTCAAAAAATTTGCTGCCAACAGTTCAGTATCATTTCAATTTGATTACGGAAAATACATTCAAAAGAAAAACCATTTCTGTTAAATAAATTCATTGTATCATATGAACTCAGCACAAAAAAAATTCCTACATAAAAGTTTCAAAATGACAAAGATACAGAACTCCTAATACGGCATACAAAAATTGTTATTAGTTATCATCATCAGTTTTATCTGTGCCGTCTTGCTCGGCATAAGCATGAGTTAACAAATAATCTGTCCAGGAACAACTTTTTTTTTCACGCTTCACTTTCTACTACTATATGTCGTATGTGAGGATTTTTCTATTTGTATTATGAAAATAATTCACTCCATGTCATGAAAATGTGGCTTCATCTGTAGCCAAAATTAGGTTATTGTCCTAGTTACGATGTTGATTTAGAAGTGACTGACAATTGTCAACTCTTTCGGGACGATATTGTGGTTGTAACGGTTGTATCTTCGATAATTGTTTGGATAAAATTGTTCCTGTCTTATTCCATTCCATTCTTTATTGTAGGCTACACCAAATTGGCATTAGATAGAATTGACGCATTCATATCAAGCAATGGCTAGTACTTTTTCGAAAAAATCCAATTGATGGTCACTGTTATTTTGTAACTTTTATATAGGTGACACCCCTTTACCCGTCAGGGGTCTCACCGTATTCCTTTTACCTCATTTGAAACCTGTTTCAGTTCTCATTATAAGTATACCCAAAAATATCCGAATAACTTTGTAATAGGATATTTTTGAGACAGGTGGTTTTTTATTTTAGCATAGCATTTTTTCATATAAAAAATAATACTACCTGCCCTTGTGCCAGTCGAGATTCGAAAAAACATTCAATTCTAGTTTATTTTATTCTTTCATGTGTTTTTTTTTCAGTATGTTCATCAAATAGTAATGTCAGCACAAAGTACGACCCCGATCTCCTCAAATCGGACGTGGCTTTGGCAAAAAATAGGGTATCTAGGCTCAAATGTGAGCTGGAACAGATCAGAAATGAGATGACTTATACTCAAAGGGGCGTTGAAACTTTGACAAAGTAAGTTTATCAATACATATAGTTAATTTAATGATAAAAATAATACAAACCCATACATAGAGTCAACTTTTAGCGAAATTATAATTTGTATTTTCTCCAGCGAAAATACTTCCCATTATAATTCTTATTTCTATGTTTCAACAATTTGAATTTCCAAATCAGACACCTTATAGAATTAACATAACATAAAGCGTGTTTGTGCATAGGTTGAAAACTTTTCATTTCGAATTTCTAGCGTGGAACAGAAACTCAGCATGCACCAAGGTACGTGTTATAACATCTCGGAAGCCCAAGCGATCATGGCTGAACTCCGGAACATACAAAAATCCCTCTCGTCCGGCGAGAAAGAAAAAGCTGATCTGATGCAATCCCTCGCGAAACTCAAAGACGATCTGACGAGGCTACAGCTGTCCGAAAGTTCGCCCGATATATCCACGTTGAGCCTTCCCCAAGAAAAACTGAGCACCGCCTCTCAAACCGATCTTTCCTGCGAACTGGTTCCGATCGGAACCAGGCTAGCGGAAATGGCGAAGATGAGGTTAGAATACGACGAAGCGAGAAAACGAGTCCAGCATATACAGCAGAAATTAGCGGACTTGGAAGAAAAAGTTCACCCGGGCCAAGTCGAATCTGACAAGGACAGGCTGCTGCTGTTCCAAGAAAAAGAACAGCTCTTGCGCGAGTTGCGAAGCATCACGCCTCGTATGCGATCAAAAGAGGAGATGTGCGATATTCAGTTGGAATGCAAGAGGCTAGAAGAAGATCTGAACAAGGCTTTGGAGATGTCGAATAGAGCTATAGCTGATCGGTTGAGGCTACATGAAGAAAAGCAACTATTGCTACAGCAGCTGAAGGACGGTTTGAGGCAAATGACGCATTTGGAGTCGCAACTGAAAACTCTGTCTGCTAGTACGCTCTCAGTGAGCAGTAGCTCCAGCCTAGGATCTTTGTCGACGACGAGCAGTAAAGGATCACTCAGCTCGGGTTTGAGCTTCACCGATATTTACGGTGGGCCTCAATGTATCGGATCCACCAATTTGGAGAAGCCTATAGACATGGCAGATTTGCACAGGAGAGTTGAAAGGCTATTGAAAAACAGCGACAACGTAACGCATACATCATCTCCCAGCAGATCCCAACCATCTTTATCGCCGAGGAGTTCGCTGTCTTCGGTCTCACCCCCTGTCTCACCTATGTACGAGAACCTGCCCAGTATAGTGCCCCCGCCGACGTACGAGCAAGTGAAGAGAGATAGACGGTTGCAGAGCGAACAGAAACAGATAGATGAAAGGTTGGTGGAGCTCAGGATGTCCAACCCTCCGAGTACCGAATATCTTCATAGCTACGCGTCTCAGCGAGGTGCTATTCCAAGCATATCGCCTCTGACAGACCTGCTGGAAGCCCAGACGAGTAATATGTCGCAAGGATCGGGATTGGGAAGGCCGTGCAGGTACGTAAACGGTAAACCCTTTTAGAATATAAACAATGACAAAAAAATATTCCAGGTATTCCTATGAAAGTTCTGGCGGCGACCCTCCTCTCTCGCCCATATCAGAGACCTCGCCCGCCATCGATCACGATGAGATGTTGCAAGGCGCAGCTCTCTCTAGGACCTCGTCTTCGGGTACCAATACAAGATCTGTTTCTGCTGCTGTGAGCGATGAGTCCGTAGCTGGAGATTCCGGTGTGTTTGAAGCTTCGAATAGGAAAAGAGCTTCGGCTGCTTTCGCTGCTGAGCTCGATACCGAAACTGCGCAAGTACAAATTAAGATAAGATATATCACGACTGAAAGTATGCTCAATGTAACGATAGAGAAAGCGAGGAATTTGTGTGCGCTGATGATACCCGAAGGATCGGAAGTGTGAGTATTAGAATTATTTTCATTAGTATGTTCGAGAAAATCTCTGTAATTTAAATATATATATATATATATATATATATATATATATATATATAATGTGCTCAGTTCAGCCTGTTTCTTCAGTTGTGAACTGTCACCAATACGAGAATGTGGAAATTCGCTACCATTATGACTTTTACGAAATATAATAAATTAATTGCAAAATATACTGAAGGCCTAAATTTCATTCATACATTGAACAATGTTGTACTTTTTTCAAGTCTTACAACAAATCATTGTTCATTTTTGTCGTTTATTTATTGTATATATATATGCACCTAGGTCCAGGGACCTGCATGTGCAAAAAATCAATTAAATTATAATAGTATTAGCTGACCCGACGGACGTTGTCCTGTCCAAATTTCTATATACCCTAATATTTTTTTTCATAAAAACTCTCATTTGCGTAGAATTTCTTTTTACACGCTTTATATTAGCTTCACTTGTAAGCTTGTTTGTTTGTAACCGAGTCCTTTGGGCGCGATTTTGACCCACTTCTAGACGTACGAATGATTTGAAATTTGGCAGGTGTACATAATTCCATTGACAATGCATTAAGAAATTTTTGTTTGAAAAAAAAAAAATGGCGGCTCCAATATGGCGGACGAGTTTTGTGATTATGGTCCGATTCGCTTCAAAATTGGTATCTGGGGGTTTTCGTGGTCAGAGATTATGATTCTTTTGTCAAAACTGAAAAATTCAAGATGGCGGCTCCAAAATGGTAGACGAGTTTTGTGATTATGGTCCGATTCTATTCAAAATTGGTATGTGGGGGTTTTTGGGGTCCAATATTATGATTCTTTTGTAAAATTGAAAAATTCTAGATGGCGGCTCCAAAACGGAGGACGAGTTTTGTGATTATGGTCCAAATCTATTCAAAATTGGTATGTGGGGGTTTTTGGGGTCGGAGATTATGATTATTTAGTCAAAATTGAAGGATTCAAGATGGCGGCTCCAAAATGGCGGACGAGTTTTGTGATTATGGTCCGATTCTATTCAAAATTGGAGAATAATAGTTAAAAAATTAAATAATAATAATTTGAAAACTAAAAAACACGCTCCAATAGAAAACAAAACTGAAAAGTTGAAAATAAATAATAGTTTAAAAACTAAAGAACGCGCTTTAATAGAAAACTAAAAAGTAGAAAATAATTTTAAATGAGTTTGAAATAAGAATACAGTGATTAACAACAAATTTATTTCATCGTAAAAAAGCGTGGGGTGCTTTTTAAGATATTTTCATAATGATTCTACTTTTACCAATATCTGTCCATGAAATATTAACAACAATTGACATCAAGCACCCCACGCTTTTTTACGATGAAATAAATTTGTTGTTAATCACTGTATTCTTATTTCAAACTCATTCAAAATTATTTTCTACTTTTTAGTTTAGTTTTCTATTAAAGCGTGTTCTTTAGTTTTTAAACTATTAGTTATTTACTTCGTGTTGTTCCATCTAGGTTATGCTTTTGACTCTGCCTGCTTTCCGTTATCCCCTTATCCCGTCATTTCCTGTCATCCCGTAATCCTTTTTTTCCCCTATCCCGTTATTTCCGTTATGCCGTTTTTTTCGTTATCCCATTTTATATATATATATATATATATATATACTTTTCCACGACCAAAGATTTATCCATATCTATCGCTCGAATTGTATTATGGTCTTCAAAAATCCCATAGGAAAAAGCACTTTAAATTTTTCCCGAATCCAATGACTTTTCTAAAAACCTTTCTTTTCCTAAAAATCTTATTCTGACTATTACAAACAATTAAAAATGTTTTTTGTTTGATTTGAGTGTTAAAATAAAATAAAAAAATATTTTTGACACACCCGGGGATGGAACCAGGGCCCTTGGAGTTACAAAGCAAACGTTCTAACCACTGAGCTATCGGACCTTTACTAAGAGCTTAGCGGATGTTCCTTTTGTTGGCCAAATTTTTCTTATATTCCCGAATTTTCCATTTTCCGGACAACTTTCCTAAAATTTTTTAAAACCATCTTCGGGCTTTTACGATCATTTAAAAAAAATAGGCAAATCGGTCCAGCCGTTATTGCGCTTACATCATTTTTATTTACATGTTAAAATATTTTTCCAAAGTATAGAATAAGCCGCCCCTTGAAAGTTTTGATAGCGTTTTATTTAATTTAAAGTGGTTCTCTTGATCTTTTATTTCCTTAGGAATTTTATTATATATTCGGATTATAATGTTGAGAGGACAGTTCTGGGTTAATTTCAATCTATTTTGTGGGGTATTTAGAAGATTTTGATTGCGAGTGAAATAGTTATGAATGTCTTTGCGACAAAGCGGATTGTTTTTTCTTTAATAGATGTAACAGTCAAAAGACACGTGAAATATCTGAAGTTTTTTTAATTAAGGTTTATTCGGTTCAAATTGAGTTTTGCATAGCATAGCTCTAATGCATTTTTTCTGGACAATAAAGAGTGTTTTTGCGGCTGTAGACTGGGAGATCATCAGGCCCTGATGATGGTTTATTTTTGAGTTTTGCAAATATGCGAATCATCTCGTCTTCTGTCAAAGGTAGAAAAATCATAGATTGTAAGTTACTCTTGGCTCCTCTGTATTACCTACTGAATTAGTAATATGTTGGTTCCATTCAAGGTTCCTATCTATTGTGATTACCAGGTTTTTACTAGTTTCAGATTATTCCTTTTCAAAGTTGGTATGAGGAATTTGAAGTGCTTTAGTTTGTTCTACTCGGTTTCAAGTCATTAAATATAAGAACATCGGCATTGGGAACTCCAGTTTGAATAGTTCTCGGATTGCTCAATTAATTTCCATTTTCTCTTGTTGCAAGTAATTTTCAAATATTTCCAAGGCAGTATCACGAATACCATAGTAGCAGCGGCACTACTATTTTTCATCAATTGAATATGTGCGGTCAGTTCATTTTTCAGTACCGGTTTGAGAAATATTGAATTTTTATATGCAGATGACCTGTTATTCATATTTATTATTGGTTCTTCAATATCTGCAGCCATCTTTATCCGAGATATCTATATTATTGTTAGATTTTAATGTGATGTTATCTGTGGCTTCATATATCTTTTTCATATTACTTGTTATTTTTTCAGAATAATATATTGATTTTGCTTTGGTTTATTTAGCTTCGGTTCAAAAGATTTGTGTAATTTTTATAGTAAGTGAAAAGGTCGGGATTCTGCCTATTTTTTATGGCTATTTGAGATTATTTCTTTTTTTAATGTTGTTATCCTACCCAACTTCATTTTCTAATACCTGGACTCTTGTGTTTTCACTGATTAGGTGTGAAAATTCGACATGTTCTTATTTGATACTTTTCCAGATATGTGAAAACTGCGTTGTTGCCGTCAACACCGAACCTACCGTCAGTATATTCCACGAAGTGTGTCAGTGATTTGAAAAAGGCCACATTTGCGGAAGTAGTCAATGTTTCTGTACCTGCGAATAAGATTTTCGCTAAGACACTTCAAGTTAACGTGTGGAATAGACTAGCGGACCTGCAAGAAAAATGTGTGGTGAGTCTAAATTATTTTTTTATTAAATGCAGATCTTTCATTTATATTCAATAAACTCATTCAAAAGTCAATATAGTCCTTCTAAGCGATAAATAATCTATTCTAGGGTTGCGCGCAAGTGAGCTTGGCCGATTTCAATATCCACAACGTTTCCCAGAAGTGGTACAACATCCTCTCCCTCCAAGGGGAACTACCCTCGAATCCACCCCAACCCAAGCAAGAACGTGACCCATCTCTAAGGTCAGAACATGATACATCCTCCTACAAGCAGATGGGTAAAGAAGAAAGTTCTGATGATTCCACCATTATTTCTTCTCAAACTTCGACGTTAACGAGGAATCAGGAGACGGTTTTCCCACCGGCCATAGATCTGAATTTCGACGAGTTGTACAATTGTTTCAAGAATTCCGAAGAGTATGGAAGCGATGATGATTCCGAGGACGATTTGGAGCATGGCGAGGAGTGTGATGAGGAGGGGATAACGGTAGAATTCAGGTGAGCTTTCTTAGTCAAACAAAAGTATTTTATTCATCTCTACAAGTGGTTTTTGGCGATATTTCGCTCATACATATTTTCACCGAAATAACGGGCATTATAAGAATGATTTATATATCTTTTTGGGGAGTTATTGTCATAGGCGAATCGGACTTCACACTATAGTGCACAAAAATACTTATTTGCAATTCCCAAACGTTTTTAGTCAAACAACCATCTCCAGGGGAAATTTTGTTAGAATATTTACAAAATAACTGTAGAAATGAAGTTACTTTGTGAAACATTATAAATATAGAATATTATGATCTCATCTGGACATGTCAAAAGTACAAAAACGTGTCACCAGATCAGATCATAATTTTCTATATTTATGTTTCACAAAATAACTTCATTCTCTACAGTTATTTTGTAAATATTCTGACAAGATTTCGCCTGAAGATGGTCGTTTGACCCAAAACGTTTGGGAATAAGTTTTTTTGTGCACTATAGCCTGAAGGCGGATTCACCTGCAACAAAATCTATATTTATTGACAAAAATCATACAAGTGCATACAACCTCCTTCTGTATTGATTCATATATATATATATATATATTAAAAAATAGCACTGAGTCTCCTGAAGTGTCTAAACCTCTACCCTTGTGGATGAGTTAAAATGATAAAATCTTGCCTCGTTATTTTGAGGTTTCAAGCACATTGTAGGGTAAGCAGATGTAGTTTGTATTGGAACAATCAGCATTTAAAACTACCAATTCCTTCCTCTTCTCTTGTGAAAGATTCATTGATATATAATGGATGCAAGATATTCAACCACTTGCCAGAAAATATAAAAGGAGTGGTATCTGGTGTTATTTTTAGAAAAGAAGTCAAGGCATTGCTTTCTGATAGACCCTATTACAGTGTAGAGGAATTTTTCAACGATCGTACTATTTTATAGATAGAGGGAACTCAACTTTTTATATAATTTTAACTTCCTACTTTATATTTAATTTTAACGTGTCTTATTAGTTTTTATTGGGCGTTTTAAATTGTGATCTTACATTTGATAGATATAAGATATCCTACTTTTTATTTAATTTTAACCTGTCTTAATTGGTTTTTGTATTGTATTTTTTTGACGATTTGTGTTTTTTACAGACTACAGTTAGTGATTTAACCATTTTAACATTTTATTCTTTTACATTATTATATTAGGTGTGTGTGTTTATTTATTACCTTTTTGTTGTTTTAAAAGCTGACTCCACACTGTCTCCTCTGTAATAATTATAATGATGGTAGTTATGATCTAACACATGCTTTGTCAATGAGATTATGATTCTTTCGACAATAAAGTATATTTTGATTGATTGATTGATTGAACAAGAATGAACTTAACCAATGCTAGCTTATTCCATTTTCATTAGAAAACTTGGGGAGAACGGTGTTAGAGGGATACCCGTCTCTTTTTTCTCATCTTATCTATCAAACAGACAACTATGTGTTGTACTAGATTAAAGTAACATGCCTGATCTTGAAGTGATGAAATGTGGGTTTCCTCGAAGCTCCATACTAGGCCCACTCCTAGTCATGATGTATCTAACAAGACAATAGATTGTACAATTCCAAACTTACCCATGGTATTGAGTACTCAAAATATCGGGCGTTTTATTTCTTTTTTTCCATAAACTCCGATTCCAAACACTATGCCTAGTGACATCTTTTCACATTCATTTCTCTCCAGGTCGAACGAAAGACTAGACGTAGTCCTGGAACACTGCGACGACTCCGAACCCGAATACACCGACAAACAGACCAACACCGAATGCGCTTTCCACCCCGAACAAGCCAAGCAGATGAAACTCCAAGCGGCTCGTGGCGCGACTGTCGCGGACGACGCGGGACCCATAAAACGCTCGCAGACCTTCTCCCCCAGCGCACACGTCTCCAAAAACCAGTACATCTGCAAGTTGAACCGAAGCGATAGCGACAGCGCCATGCCCTTGTACAGGAGAGGCAGCAAGCCTTTCGAGAGGCACGCGGTGGAGAGGAGGTCGTTACGCTTCAGGAGGCAGTCGGGGTCTATGGCGGCACTTTCGACGAGCAAATCCCAGATGCACTTGCCTACAACGGCGAGGACTTCGATCGATCTGGAATTGGATCTTCAGGCTCAACATACCAGGTTGGATAAGCTTAACTCGGAGCTGTTGAGGTTGAGGGAGTTGAAACAGAGATTGGAGACTGCTAAGGAGCAAGGTAAGGACCTTTTACATTTTTGCCTTTGTAATTATAATATTCATCTCAGTAATGAAATCATTGACATGGTCACAGTTTCACAACAAATGAAAATTTGAAAAAGATAAAACATGTAATAACTCTTTTGATTAAAACACACACAGAATAGAAACAGTGTTGCTTCATAATCATATGGTATACTCTTGATTGATTTAAGGTCACCAGCTAGGGAACTGAAATTTTGTATTGCTCTGTGATCTGTGTATCACTATTCTCTGAAGTCTAGGAAGGTCAGGCGCTACCAGTTCTTGGATCGGTGACCACTTGCCAGGGAAGACTCGCGTTTAAAAAGCCCCGAATAACTGCAGTTAAGAAGCGTATTCACAGCTGCAGGCGTCATATCAATGAGCACGAGATATGGCGATAGATATGCCGTCTTTCGGAGGGGACGTTAAGATGGCGGACCCGAGTTCATAGATTTTGAGCTCGTTAAAGATCCCTACCTCTGGTTGGAAATGCCAGAGGATTTCGGCAAAATTTCCTGTTGGGGGGGGAGTGTGCTTACTGGCCTTGGTGTTTTAGCCCTAATCGCAGAAATAGACCTACGTTAAATAAAATTAAAAAAAAAATTGGAACAGGCAGCATATATCTGTCTACATTCCTTGTCAAGAGATTAAGATTACTTTAAACAAAATGGAGTTAATTTTTTTTAAAAAGTCCATTGGATCTCAAAAGGGGGACCTTCCTTGAAAACTCTCAGTCATATCCCACAGTGTTTATTAACCCTCTTAAATAGGGATGGTACATATTTCTCCATTTTCGGCTGATGAAAGACCATTAGAGGCTCGACATGTACCATCCCTGTTTAAGAGTGTAATAAAAATTGTGGGCTATGACTGAAGAGTTTTTTTAGAACAAAAATGAGTTATACATATATATATATATATATATATATATATATATATATATAATATATATATATATAATAAAATAATACTAATAACATAGTATATATGAATGGGAGGCAGCTATAGCTACCTGCGTGACATGCGAGTCCAGGATTATAGATATGAATGGGAAGAATATCAAGGGGACTGGTAAACAAAACGGATTTTTTTTTAATGGACATAGACCTCAGAGAGAAGTGTCGTTTTCTACCAAGTGTTGTTCATCTTTGTACTTCTTCACCGTGCTGATGAGGGCCGAGAGCCCGAAACACGTGTCTACGGTTAACACTTCTCTCTGAGGGCTATGTCCATTAAAAAAAAAATCCGTTTTGTTTACCAGTCCCCTCAATATTCTTCCCATTCATATCTATAATCCTGACTCGATCATAGGTAGCTATACTCCTCTGGTACGTTGGTTGTTGCCCTGGAATGCAGGGTCTGCTAACCGAAACCACAAATGTGCGGCTGGCTTCTGTTTGTTGACTCCGTTGATTTGTCATTTTCTACCAAGTGTTGCTCATCCTTGCACTTCTTTACCATACTGATGAGGGCCGAGAGCCCGAAACACGTGTCTACGGTTAACACTTCTCTCTGAGGGCTATGTCCATATATAGATATATATATATATATATATATATATATATATATATATATATACATATATATATATATAAAAAGTATCAAATTATAGATAGCGACACCTATAATCTGTGTGGTGGAGCTTAGACCTGTCATCGTGGAATTTTGAAGATACGAGATTTCGTACAACATCAATAGGTCACCGACAGATGCCAGCATAGACCAACCCACGATACCAATAGTCGTACTCCTAGTGCGTTTTAGGGACTTAATACAAATACGAGAATATGAGAAATCTGTTCACGAATCAAAGGAGATCACCATCCGTCTACAGCCTGTTTCATGGTTTCCCAATCATCAGGACGCTTGTGGTCTCTTTCAAATTCGTATCAGATATCCTGGTTATACCAATGTCGTATCGAATATGAAAAGTATCAAATTATAGATAGCGACACCTATAATCTGTGTGGTGGAGCTTAGACTATCATCGTGGAATTTTGAAGATACGAGATTTCGATCAACATCAATAGGTCACCGACAGATGCCAGATAGACCAACCCACATACCAATAGTGCTACTCTGTGCGTTTTAGGGACGCAATACAAATACGAGAATATGAGAAATCTGTTACGAATCAAAGGAGATCACCATCCGTCTACAGCCTGTTTCATGGTTTCCCAATCATCAGGACGGCTTGTGGTCTCTTTCAAATTCGTATCAGATATCTCGTATGTATTGCGTCCCTAAAACGCACTAGAATACACTATTATGATCGCGTGGCTATGCTGCATCGTCGGTAATATGTACAATCGTGATCTTCAAAATTCCCGATAATGTCTAAGCTCCACCACACAGATTATAGTGCCATCTATATTTGATACTTTCATATTTCCATGCATCTGTATAACCACGAATATCTGATCAATTTGAAAAGACCAAAGCGCTGATGATGAAACCATGAACAGCTGTAGACGATGATCTCCTTGATAATAATTCATATTCTCTTCTTCTCTATATATATATATATATATATATATACATATATATATATATATATATATATATATATATATATATATATATATATACAGAGTGTAAATAAAAAAGTGTAAAAAATATAAGGAGGTGATTCCACATAGAAAAAAAGATAGAATCTTTCATATAAAAGAAACTTCATTGGAGCATCCCTTGTTAAGATACAGCCCCTTAAAGGGGTACATAAAATTTGTATAACAATTTTTCACAAGCACTGAAAAGTTACAATATTGAAATTAACCTGACGTTTTGTACTACCAAAAGACACTTAGCTAGTAATTTATTTGGTTTACCCCATGGTTGTAAGGTGAAAAACGCAACCCCTAAAATTTATTTCCAATGTAACTTTTGTCTTATTATTTGTTTACCATTTAAAAATTTATTTCCGATAGCCTGTTTCATTCTAAACAAAAAATGTCTCTTGGGTTTTTGCCCAAAATAAACCAGTAAGCAGCAAAACATTATTTTACGAACAACTACAGAGATACATCGTCATAAATGCGAAAATACTGAAACTAATCTATCTAGTAGGTAGCTATTAGCATAGTGACAATTAAATTGGTATGACGCTGTCAGTTTGGGAATTTTCGAAATTGAATTAATAGTAATTGTGTGTTGTTGTTCTGTTCTTAATTTGTTACTTTAATAATTCACTTGTTAATAAAATGGCATACACAAATGAGAAATGGCTGATATGCATTACGTTTACGGTCTGTCGCGGGAATGGGTTAGAAGCTTCTAGAAGATATGCTGAAATGTATCCTCAACGGCAGCATCCTTCACATAGAATATTTGCTCGACTTCATCAACGATTCGAGAATATGGTTCATTCGACAAAGAACGCAGGGATTGTGTGCCATCGAAATACTGAACACCACAGCTTGAGGAAGCAGTACTTAATTTGATTGAAGAATAACCTACTACCAGTACTAGAAAGATTGCTTTCCAGCTAAATGTTGATCATATGACGGTATTTCGAATTTTAAAGGAACAACTCTTATACCCTTACCATCTGCAGCGAGTGCAGGCACTGTTACCATGAGACTTTCCGAACCGTCTTGAATTTTGCAATTGGATGCTAGAAATGATTAGAAGAAATTGTGACTTTCTGAAGCGATAGAATTCACAGACGAATGTAGTTTTCTCGGGACAAGATTATTAATTTTCATAATTACCACATATGGGCTGATGAAAACCCTCACGCTATTGTCGAAACTAGCCATCAAGAACAGTTTTCTCTTACGTGTGGCTCGGAGTTATTGGGGATGATTTAATTGGGCCTCATTTTCTACCTCCTCGATTAAATGGTGAGGCATACGTTCAATTTTTAAGAGAAGTGCATCCAGTACTGCTGGAGGAAGTTCCTTTGAGGTCAGAAGGGATATGTTTTTATGCATGATGGGGCTCCCGCCCATTTTAGTCAAGTAGCACGCTCAGCATTTAACTGAAACATATGCAAATCAGTGGATAGGTCGAGGAGGACCACATAAATGGCCTTCGATCCCGGATCTCAATCCTCTCGATTTCTCTATTTGGGGCCATTCACAGCATTTGGTATATCGTACTCCTGTTGCGATGTAGAGGACTTAAGAAACCGCATCATCGATGCGTGCAGGGTAATCAGAGAGACTCCAGGAATATTTGAGCGAATCATTGGCTCAATCTGCGATCTAGGCGCATGCGTAATGTTTGAAGGTAGACATATTGAACATTCACTATGATTTCTACATGTTGTGTGTTTTGTTATTAATAACTTAGTTTTGTTTATTACCCTTTAATCGTTTAATGCAGGTACTAACTACAAAATAACAATAAATCCAGTTCGCATTTATGACGATGTATCTCTGTAGTTGTTCGTAAAATAATGTTTTGCTGCTTACTGGTTTATTTTGGGCAAAAAACCCAAGAGACATTTTTTGTTTAGAATGAAACAGGCTATCAGAAATAAATTTTTAAATGGTAAACAAATAATAAGACAAAAAGTTACATTGGAAATAAATTTTAGGGGTTGCGTTTTTCACCCCTTACAACCATGGGGTAAACCAAATAAATTACTAGCTAAGTGTCTTTTTGGTAGTACAAAACGTCAGGTTAATTTCAATATTGTAACTTTTTCAGTGCTTGTGAAAAAAATTGTTATACAAATTTTATGTACCCCCTTTAAGGGGCTGTATCTTAACAAGGGATGCTCCAATGAAGTTTCTTTATATGAAAGATCCTATCTTTTTTTCGATGAGGAATCACCTCCTTAAATGTTTTACACTTATTCAGTTACACCCTGTATATATATATATATATATAATATGTGAGGGTAGTGCTAAGTTTTTTGAAGAGTCGTCTACATGGTGTGTTCTGATTATGATGTCTTTTAAAAACTTCTGTGCCAAATAAGCAAGATGAACTAACATCTCCCCCAAAAAATCAGCCCATGGGTTTTCCTTTCCTGTCTTTTTACTGTTACATTCAATACAATATGTTGGCCATGCAATCCTTTTTGTCATAATGAGAAACAATCCATTTATTTCTATTTCAGGTGACACAGAACTTGCTTCTTATCTGCTGGAAGACCAGCAATTCCAGAACTTGATAGCCCAGGCGGAGAGTTCGCGAATATCAAGGACTCCCGAGGAAAAGAAAGTGGAGAAGATGCTCAGGAAGGTTTCTAAGGAGATCTATAAGTTGAGAAAATCCAAGGTGGGGAATGGAAAACCGGACCTGATTTCATTCAAGTGAGTTTTATCTTATCATAGATTTTTTTATAGCAATGAAATATTTAAAATATGTCTGGTTAAAAAAAAACTGGTTCCTTTCAGTGATTCATGAGAGATTCCTTGCCAATAGGTCAACTTCATAAAAACAATATATTTTTTTCCTTCACTCTATGAATAATTGTAATAAATATGAAGTTGTAAGTTGAGATTTGACAAATTTAGGATTTAATTAATTTTTTTTCCAATTTAGAAAAATAACTATATGAAATGGTAAATAAAGTCATAGTCATAGTGAATTGTTGACATCAATTCTCTTTCTTAAATTTAACTTTTTCATAAGCAACAATATTCTAAATCACAAAATGGAAGGATATTCATTCGTTTCTTTAAATTATAACGTACCTAAATTAATTAAAATGAACGTAATCTGAAACTGTACTGATACTCAAATGACTTGCGAGAAAACAGATAACTAGAAAAATTCAGGTTGGCAAGGCAAGGAATTTGTTTTGGGGAGGTATCAGAATATTGTCTCTACAGAACTAAAACTAAATGCCTTCGAGAGATGCTACTGTTGGGAGATCTAAAACGGAACTGTTCCCTTCAGAAGTATATGTCTATCCTCCGTTCCTAAATCAGGCTGCAGATATCTGCTAATAGTCCAGTCATTATAGGTACTAAAAATCTACAATATATTATTGACATTTTTTTTCTAATATCTTCATTGGTCGGGAAATACAATATTTCAATGCTTATGGGTTGAGATTTAAAAAACCCGATGAAAAATTAACCCCATCTAATTTTCTTATTCATAACAATATATTTTCTGTTACTCTCAGGAAGATCTTTTGTAACCCTTAATTTGAGTACCTTGTATGGTTTTTCTTGGAAATAAACAGTTTATTTTCTTTATTTCCTATTGGTTATTATCATTAATTTCAACTTGTTATTTCTACCCTGATTTACTGGACTAACAAGCCATTCATAACCTTATGTTTCGAATACAATAATTCAGGCCCTTGCAACTGAACCCATTTTATTTTTCGGAAAGGATGTTCATTTGGGACCATTTGAAACAGAACAAATATATTTTTATGTAAACTGACTTTTTGGTGAATTTGAAGAGAAATTATTTTAAAATATCTCGTTTTTGAAACATCTGTTTAGATACATATTCAGGAGAAGGATTAAGAAAGTAATAATTAAAAGGATTAAGAGAAAAATTGCTAAAATAAAAGAAAAGAGTAAAGTTAAAAGAAAAATTGGTACACTTCAGAGGAGTTTTTGAATTAGATTAGTATGTGTCTTTGTTTGTTTTTTTATATTCAACTGTTTGTTATGATTTCATATATTTACCAATTATTATATTTACACGATTCATTGTCATTATTATTGACATTATTGTAACATTGTATCAATATCACAGCTTTACATTTGTGTGTTATCAGCAATATTCTCACATGCACGGTTTACAAAGCTGTCTAACTGACAATATACCGCGGGAAACAAATCCCACAACTTATCTTAATCATATTGCTATATCAAATTCATTTAGTTACTCACCAACTTCTGCAAATGAAATAAAAGAGATTTTAGCCAAAATTAAAAATAAGAATTCTTTAGGATGGGATGATATTTTATTAAAAATATTTTTCCATTTACCGGATAATGTTTTGGATATTTTGGCAGACACTATTAAAAAACTATATTAAATGGTATTTTTCCCTCTTGTTTGAAAATTGCTACAGTCATACCATTATTCTAAGGTGGTGATCCTGACATTCCAACAAACTTTCTCTACTTCCCACATTAGCAAAAATTATTGAAAAACTAACGAAAAAAAAAGAATTCTGAGCTTTCTTGAAAAAAATAATATTCTGCATCCCAAACAGTTTGAATTTAGAGCTACAAAAAGCACTAATGATGCAATTTTTTCTCTTCTGGATGACCTCTATCTCCAGATGAATAATGGAGAGTATGCTGCAACAGTGTTCTGTGATTTGTCGAAGGCATTCGACTGCGTAAACCATGACATTTTGTTAAAAAACTTGAATTGTATGGTTTTAGAGGGAACATATCACTGTGGTTTAAATCGTATTTATCAGGCTGAACGCAAAAGGTAACTTTCAATGGTATAACATCTAATGAAATGGAAATCACATGCGGAGTGCCACAAGGGTCTGTTCTCGGCCCATTGCTCTTTTTACTGTATGTCAACGATTTGGCAAATATATCTATTGGTGGAAAGTTCACAATCTTCGCAGATGACACGTCCATGCATAACAAGAAACATGTTAAAAAATGGTGTGATGCAAACCTATTAACATTTAATGTCTCCAAAACTAACATTTTCACTTTCAAATGCAACATAGAACCCATTTTTCTTGATAACCAAATCATTGAGTCCAAACAAGTGAACACATTTTTAGGTCTACATATTGATAAAAATTTGAAATTTGATAATTACATCAATTATTTGTGCAAAAAGTTATCATCAAACTGCTATGCCATTAGAACCATCTCTAGTTCTCTCGACCTCAATTCAGCTAGAAACGCCTATTTTGCACTATGTGAATCCCACTTATGTTATGGTATATGTTACCTACTGGGGTACAGGCTCCCAAAATATTATTAAACCTGTCTTCACTCTCCAAAAGAGAGCTCTCAAATATATTTGTCAAGCTGGAGTCAGATTCCTGTAGAGCTCTCTTCAAAACACAAGGAATTCAGCCTCTGGGATGCCTATTCATCTTGGAAATGGTCTGTTTGATCCGTAAAAAACACTTAAAGAACATTATGTCTCAGTCAGTCTCTGCAACCCGCCTTACTACTAACATCTTTCTATCCCCTCAACAACACTAATTAAGAATTCAATTATCTATAATGGAAAAAAACTATTCAACCACCTACTATAAGAAAATTGAAAGGGGAAAATAAATTTCGAAAAGAAGTGAAAAAACTGCTGCTCCAAAAAGTATATTATAATTTGTAAACCGTGCCTGGCAACAGTGTTCAGTTTACGTGTTATTCTGAATCATTACAATGGTCGCGAGATTAATTTCAAAACAATATTCAATTGCGAATGTTTCCCTTTTCAATACTGTTTGTGTCGCTTGTATCTTATAAGTGACTTTTTGATAATTATGATAAGTGCCTCAAGGCAGAGTGTGAAATAAACTAGTTCTGACTTTATCACCAGTTTGGATATAACAAGGTTAGTTGTTTTCTTCACTTTGAAATTGAATATCTATCTCAGGCAGCATGCAATGAGAATGTACTCTTTCTGTACATTTACCACACAATCGGTTCAACATTTTATCTACCTTATTCAGATGACGAGTTAAATGTTTATTGCATTCGGCAATTGCCGAAGTTTTCCTCTGAGCAAGTCACCTGAAATTAGGCGAGAGGCTACCCAAAATTTTGTCAAATTTTACAAGTAACAAAACATGTTTCAATTCTTTTTCAGAGTTTAAACCACTGTAATTCGTTGTAAAATACACTCGTCATTCACGGGTGTGCAAGAGGTTAGATTACACCCTGTGTATATCATTTCTGCAAATCGAAGCTGTCATATATTTATTAACTGTCCTATTTTATATCTTCATTTCAAGTCTTCAACTCCCCAGCTGCGAGTGCTATTTAGCCAAAGGATTTCTAGCTAGCAAATTATAATCCTGTTTTCCTTTCCAGAGAGAAAATGGCCTTTTTCACTCGCACCGACACCAACGTTCCATTTTTGCCATCGGACGAGTGCCATTCCGACAACAACACCCTGAAACGCTCATCGAGCGAAGAGAAACCTCGCTGTACGAACAGCGAGGTTTTGTCCAACGGTAGTATAGACGGTGGCGAAGGTGGCAAAACGGACGACGACGAAAACGCCGCTCGCTACGACTACGTCGTAGACAGAGTCCTGGGAGTCGAAGTTTGATATTTATTGAATCGTTAGGTAATTGAGAGCTCTTGTATATAGTTTGTAAAGTTGTACATTTGTCGATAGTTTTCCAAACGAAAGTTCAAGGTGCCACCCTAGCTTGTATCGTTTTTGACTGGCATCTCATCAATGTGTTCTTATTGGGCGAGGCGATCACGTTAATTTATCTTAGTACGAAGTTCTGGACGGGCAAAAAAAGGGCGTATTCCAAGTTTTTGAGGGGTTTAAACGGTTCATAGTTATTTGCTTATAATAGCTGAATATACAGGGCAGTTCAAAATTCAAGTGGCTGAGAAATTTCCCATTTTGGTGGATCACAATTTGATACTTTTTTATGGATCTCTTTTCAAAAATGTTCAGAGGCCCTTACATTCATAATAATCTCCAATTCGAATCATATATTGGGTGTTCTGGAATGTTATCAATATTGGTAAGTGATAAATATATTGGCGATTCTTTCTGGCTAGTGCCTCGGTGGGACGACGTGCGATTGACGGTTCTTTAAATTTTCAACAATTTTGATGAAGTGGCCACACCGATTGGTATGTGATGTCACTCCGTTTTCCAAAGAAATCATTTTTCCCAGCTTTTTTCAATTAACACAGAAGGATTAATAAATATACTGATCTGAGTAAGAACTGATAATGGAATTCACGGAACTTCGTAGTTGAGATAAGTGAAATGGGAACCCTCATGATTTCAAGAAATAGTGAATTGTGATCTATTTTCTGTTTTGTTGACTTTAAGGCCAATCAATAGAGCAGAAAATGACTAATTCCGTGACAAAAATAGAACCAGGAAACCGACCATGACATCATACGAAAGACGGTCGTAGTTATATCCTGTTACGTTTCCTACTCGCAACTATCATTGCTTAATTTGTTATGAACATTTGAAAGCAAAAAATCGTGTTTTTTTCGTCATGAAAACTAATGATGCAATCTCAATGATCTCAATGGACGAATTGTATCGAATCAAAATACGAAAAAATTAGCCCTGACACGTCTCGATCAGATTATTAGTAACGGAGAAAAACCGGAAAAATGGGTGTTTTAATTCATAACTCCGCCGTTTTTCAAGTTGTAGCGCAGGCTCCTCGTGACATAGTAGTGATTGATATGTACTTTATGTGTTAGAAACTCGGGCGCTGTCGGATCATTAGTTTTTGCATAATTGCAATTTCAATGCACTCTATTGTAGCAAGCCCGGATGCGTCTTAGGTGGCTCGACTTCAATTTTTCCAAAAAAAAAACCCGAAAACTGATTTTAAAAATAATCAGCGGTGAAGCTTCTGTTGGATTTCGGTGTTACATATCCCTATATTCATATGATATTGATAAAATCCAGATGGTTCCGATAATTGAGGTTCTACTGTAGCATATGAATATACGGATATATAGCGAAGAAATTCAACAGAAGCTTTCTTTGTTGATTATTTTTGAAATTCAAGTGCAGATTTACTTTTCGCGGGTTCAGTTACCCCAGAATGAAAAAAAAAAATACAAAACTTTTTAAGGACAAGCTTTTATTCAAATGCACTAAAAAGTTAAAAATAATTGTTTTGGATGTGTGACATAGGTTATTCCGTGAGTTAATAGATTCAAAAGCCTGTCGCGCAAAGCTTTCAGTTCGAATACAAAAGCGACAAGCTTTTGAATCTATAACTCACGGAACAATCTACGTCACGCATCCAAAGCAATTATTTTTTAGTGCATTTGAATAAAAGCTTGTATTTTTAAAGTGTTTTTATTAATTATTTTATTTTGTTAGTACTTAAGTACGCCGTAATATATGCATTTTTGTTGAAGCATCATTATTATGAGGCTTTTTTTCCTGTAAGTTCTGAGGTATCTAGTCCTTTAATGAGGAGACCATCTAAAGATTAACTCATCCGCCATCTTGCAGTTGCCATCTTCAATTTATAAATTTTAACTAAAATCAATAATCTTCGACTAAATTCATAATTTCCGATCCCAAAAACCCCGACATACCAATTTTGAATAGAATCGGTCCATAAACACAGAGATCATCGGCCATCTTGAAGCCGCCTATTTAATTTTATGAATTTTGGAGAAAAATTCATAATCTTCCACCCTGAAAACCCCCACATACCAATTTTGAATCGAATCGGACCATAAACCTAAATCTCGTCCGCCATCTTGGAGCGCCATTTTGTTTTTTTCTCTATCAAAAATCCCATTAGCCGCCATTTCAACTTTATAAATTTTGACAAAAAATTCATTATGTCCAACTCCGAAAACCCCCACATACAAATTTTGAATAGAATCGGACCATAATCACAAAACTCCTCCGCCATTTTGAAGCCGCCATCTTAAATTTATGAATTTTGAGAAAAAATTCATAATCTCCGACCCAGAAAACCCCTACATACCAATTTTGAATCAAATCGGGCCATAATTACAAATCTCGTCCGCCATTTTGGAGCCGCCGTTTTGTTTTTTTCCGTAACAAAAATTGCATAATGCATTGTCACCGGAATTATGAACACCCACCAAATTTTAGCTCAATCGGATGTCGGCAAGTGCTCCAAAAATGGATTACAAATTTTGAACCGGAAAGAATGACAGAACGAACGAATGACAGAATGACATACGAACGAAGCAAGTTAAATAAGAGCTTGTAAAAATTGAGATAGCTCCAGTAGTTGCTGAGATAATCGAATGTGATAATTCATAACTTTCCGCCGCTCGCCCGTTTTCGGTCAAGTTTGCAAGTATTTTTCACTTATTTTGCAGCATTTTAACGCAAAATGACAATAGCCGATTTGTAGTACTATACTTGTATTTTCAAAATATTTTTGAAACATTGAAATCGGACCACCTGTGACGCAATTAAAAAAGTACATATTAATCACTACCATGTCTCGGAGAGCCAGCGCTACAACTTGAAAAAACACAGATTTTTTTTCGGTTTTTCTCCGTTATTAATAATTTGATTGAGTCATGCCAAGGCTAATTTTTTCGCATTTTGATTCTCTACAATTCGAGCATCGAGATTGCTTCATTAGTTTTCATGTTACAAGCGAGAAACAAAAAAAACATCATTTTTCGCTTTTGAAAGTTTATAACAAACCAAGCAATGATAGTTGTGAGTAGGTAACATAACAGAATATAACTACAAACCTTCTTTCTTATGATTGCACAGTCAGTTTCCTGGTTCACGAAAAATATCTAATTTTTTTTATATCAATTTGAAGTATTTGTCAAACTGAAATACAAGGTGTGGGAGTTATCAGAATCGTCGATAAAAAAAAATCATCCCTATACACATTTCTGAAACTTGTGAATAAAATAGGGCAAGAGATATTCTTTCAGTCAATATTCACTATAATTTTTCACTCATAAAGCCAAAAAACAAAACTTAATTATAAAATATTGTTAAAAAAAACTGTATTATTCTGATGATTTCACATTTTGTTATTGTACAACTAACGAGTGGTGGCTCCTGGCCTTGACACTGTTTTGATTGTTTTAAGTTGCCGGTTTAGGCAGCTGAGGAGCCACCATTTGTTGGTCGTGCTATATATTTACTGAATAAGTGGATATGCCTTTTGAATTACTTCATTTTTTCCCTCCCTTTACATAGCCTATTTACAGATTTGCCTTATTTATATACATTTATCATTCGAATTCTGTGATTTAGTGCCTTGAGAAATTTCTGATCATACGGTTTATTATATTCGGAAAATTGAGAGTATATTCTAGAGTTTTATGTGTGGATGATGAAAATATTTTTCAGTACAATGGTTTTCAGCTCTTGTTACCATTTTCTTTTTTATTCCTCTAGATCTACCCTGTTACTAGGAATATGGGCAATCTCTAGCACAATTTTAATTAATTGATTCCAGAATTTTGGAAGTTGGCCATCAAACATTGTTTTATAAATGTACACATTTGATTTCTTGACTGTTGTATATTAGAAATCTCTTCTTTCTGAATGTATCGAGTTGTATTAGAATATAATGCAAGTTGTTGAAAAGTTAACTTCAAATTTTATTCATGGTTCTTTTGGATTCCTTTTAAATATATATTTTTTAAATTTCCTTCTATTTCTCAAGTGGTCATTATTTGTTATTTTGGAAACCCTGGAAAAAGTGGATCTGGTTATGTTTGACATTAATTATTTCATAAAGTATATAATGAATATATTTTATATATTGTTTTTTTCATGACTTACCTAGTGACTGGCCAATCATTTAAATTTTATCAAGCCATCCAAAAGGTACCTAAAAAATCTCATTTTTACCTCAACTATATTAGTTGGGAGTTTTCATTGATAGATATCGTGATTTTTATACTTGTATTATATGTAAATAGTTGATTTATAATATATCTAGTAATATTATTTGTAAAATAATATATTATGTTTTGAGAAAACATGGATATAAATACATTCTAATTAAAGTATATGGTTCTAATATTGAAATATCTAATAAAATTGTTTTTAAGAATTTCGATTTTAATTTATCCACTAGCTTACCCAACAGACCCATCCAAATTTCTATATTCCCTATATTTTTTTCCTAAAAACTCTCGTCTGCGTAGATTTTTTTTCTATGTTGTTTTGGGTTGTTCCATCTAGGTTATACCTTTGACTCTGCCCTTTATCTCGTTATCCCATTATCGCATTCTCCTGTTATACCATTTTCCTGTTATCCTGTTTTTCCGTTATCACATTTTCCAGAAAAAAAATAGAATCTGTCCAGCGTTCTCAAGTTATGAGCTTACCAACACGAACAGTCATTCATTTTTATTTTATAGTAGCTGACCGACAGACGTCCTGTAAACATTTCTAGATTCCCAATGTTTTTTTCCTTAAAATTCTCGATTTCTTTTTTTAACCGACGAAACCAAAAAGGAGGAGGTTTTCTAGTCGACGCGTATTTTTATTTTTTTTATGTATGATTACGCATAACTTTTTACTGAGACGTCCGATTCCGATAATTCTTTTTTCAGTGGATAGGGTGTACTTTGAAGTTGGTCCCATTTGAATTTAAAAGATGAAATCTACCCCTAAGGTTAGCAAAATGAAGGATATTGATCACTCACCCTCTGAATTCTGGTCCGTTAACTGATTCTATCAGCTATAACTTTGTACTGGGATCTTCGATTTGAATTATTCTTCTTTCATCAGATAGGGTATACCTCATAGTTGATCATATTTGGATTTCGAATGGAATTATCCACCCTTACGGGTAGAAAAATAGGGGATAACTGATTTTTCACTTGTGAACATTGGCACATATATGTAGATGACACTGACAGATCGCTATTGTCATTATTTTTGTTCTCCTACATCCGTCACAATCATTATATTCTATGAGAGGATGCAATGATATACAAAGTAATGAAATAAACTAATCAGAACAACAAAAATAATTTATATTACAACAAATAGTAAAAATAGATAATCATATTATTAAACCGGTAATAGTTGAGGTAAGGTGGGTAAGTAAGTATTTTGGAAGTAATCAAATAGGTAGTAATTAGTAGGTTTCAGCCACAAAAAATTGAAAAATAAAAACATTTTAACAAAAAATTAAACCGACGAAATACGGAACTGAAAAGTAAAAAATAAAATAAACTTTCTTAGTCTCAATAACTAAGCTCCTAAACTAATGTAAGTAACTAATTTTGAGTCGGCGCCTAACAAACAATCAACGAAGATCATTGAATTACTTCAAAAAAATTATCAAAATGTCACCGCCCAACTCGATGCCATCATTTTACGCCTTACCTAATTCATTGGCTTGTTTGTTTGGCGCCGATTCAAAATTAGTTACTTACATATGTTTAGGAGCTTAGTTATTGAGACTAAGGTTTATTTTATTTTTTACTTTTCAGTTCCGTATTTCGTCGGTTGTTTGCCGTTGTTTTTATACAATAAAAAAACTTTTTAACAAAAAATTAAACCGACGAAAAAATCAACTGAAAAACAAAAAATAAAATGAACCTTCTTAGTCTATATGATAATTGAGCTCCTAAACTAATGTGAGTAACTGATTTTGAGTCAGCGCCAAACAAACAATTATCGAATATCATTATAATTCTTTGAAAAAAGTAATCAAAACGCAGCCGTGCATCTCGCTGCCATCTTCTTTTCTTCTTCGCACAAGGTGGGCTGGTTCCAAAGAACCCCGTACACGTAAGCCTCTCTATTTGGGCCCATTATGCGCCCACTTGTTCTGAGAAAATCAGCTGGGCATGCCGATTTCTTTGACAAAATTTAGCAACTTCCTCAGCTGAATCTCCTTGACGTCCTCTGGGTTCAGAATTATGCTCCCAAGGTTGATCTCCCTCTGGTGCACCAAAGCTGGGCACTCAGTGAGGATGTGTGACGATGTCTCGTCATCTTCCAGGCAACATCTACATTGGGGATCATCTGTGATCCCGATGAGCTCCATGTGCCTGTTCAGGTGATTATGTCCCGTTAGGAGCCCAGTCACAGTCTTGATGTCCCGTCTGTTAAGTGACTGGATCTCTTTAGACATTTTTTTCCTTGGCTCCTTCATGTGGAGCTTTGATTGTCTCATACCTGGCGCCTCTTGCCATGTTTTAAGGAACGGCTTTTGTAGCAGTTCCTCCATATTTGAGATTGCCAGGCTGCTGTATATTCCCAAGATGGGTTCAGGCCCAACTGGGGTCTTTCCCGATCCTATCTTGGCTAATCTGTCTGCATCCTCGTTCCCGGGGACACCTGGGGACATATGAGGCTGACTTTGCTTGTTTTCGATAAACTTTCTATGACGTTTCTACACTCGGACACCAGTTTGGATACAATCCTATTTGCGACTAACGCCATAATAGCAGCTTTACTTTCCGAGTAGATGGCAGTAGGCCCTCGACTTTTATTGTTGAGATTTTCCTGGACACAGGTGAGTATATCATCCTGGAACACTGAGGCATATTTGCCTAAAAGAACTGAGATTTCTCTCTTTGTTCCTTCTTTGTAGACCCCTGCGCCGGACATTCCCCCAAATCTTGATCCATCTGTGTACCAGGTTGATCCATGGTTTGGGGGTCTGTCAGGCGCATTGTCTTTCCCTTGCCTTGTGGGGATGGTTATATTGAGTCCTTTTCTAAAATCCAGAACAGACGGGGTACTGTCTCTTTCCATTAATAGGACTGGACATCCTTCCTTTGCCCTGTTCCAGATAGCTGAGTGTCCATGGTCTGCCTCAGTACCAATCCATTGGCTTGCGCCTTTGAGTCTGTATGCAGCACATATGGCTTCATGCTCAATGACAAGGTGCAGAGGTGGTAGTCCTAGTAGAACTTCTAGAGCTCTAGTAGGCGTGGTCCTCATGGCACCTGTTATTCCTAGACAAGCCAGTCGTTGTACTTTATTAAGTTCATTTCTGGACTTGCCCTTTGTAGTACCGGTCCACCAAATGATGGATCATTTTACGCTTTACCTAATTCAATTGCTAGTTTGTTTGGCACCGACTCAAAATCAGTTACATTAGTTTAGGAGCTCGATTATCATTTAGACTAAGGTTTATTTTATTTTTTGCTTTTCAATTGATTTTTTCGTCAGTTCAATTTTTTGTTAAAAAGTTTTTATTTTTCAATTTTTTTCTGTTGAAATCTACTAATTACTACCTACTTAATTTTTGATTACATCCAAAATACTTATTATGATAATAATATACTTTATTGTCATTAAGAATAAATCTTCTGGACAAAGCTTGTGAAAAATGAATATAAATGTAAATATAAAAATATAAAATGTAAATATAAAAACACCTACGGAAAAGTAAAGTTAGAACATACACTATAAAGTTCATCGTCGAATTTTGTATCAACATGGTTGTGTGCAGTTTTGTTTAAAAATCTTATCAAAACTTATATAATACACATATAAACATATACAATCATATATAATATTACATAAATGAACACACCTATTACACCAAACAAACAAACATCTATATCCAAGCAAGAATATAGACAAAAATCTTAAATAACATATATTCAAATATGCACATTTTGTCACGTAAATTTATCATTATAGAACTCTTGCAAATTATAATAGGGTCTATCAGCCAGAAATGTTTTTACTCTTATTCTAAACATCTTGACCCCATTGTAATAAATAGAATTCCTGGCCAAATTTGTTAAAGGAATTGGCAATTTCAACGCGGTGGAACAGGTGTTATAAAAATTGCACGAAGCCTCGAATAGGGACATATTTTTGTAAATGAGACAAACCGATTCCAAAATGAACAAAGCAATCACTGTTAAAATATTTTCCTCAACGAATTTGTGTCTGCACGAATCACGAGGTTTGATCTTACACATATACCTGATAGCCCGTTTCTGCAGTTCTGAGATCCCCAATAATGCAACTGCTGGTACTCATGATCTTGACGGAAGCAACAACTCTTTTGAAGCAAATCCATCACCCCCTTTTTTGGAGCAAAGTCTAATAAAGCGAACATATCCTTAATGTTACTCAACGTACAATCTCTTCGCAACAAGGCCGACGAACTAACCTTACTTTTGGATAGTCTCAATTCGCCTAGGCTTGTCCTGCTAACTGAACACTGGCTGAAAGTTGACGAAATAATCCACATACCCAATAATCACATTCTAACAAGCTTCTGCAGAAATAACTTCTCTCATGGTGGTACTATGATTCTCGCTCGTGAAGAGTTACTTGAAACCTCAGACTTTGTTAGCCTTGACAAATACAACGATATGTTAGTTGAAAAAGAATTCGAATTTTGTATAATATCAAGCAAAAAACTAGCTTTGGTAATACTCTGCTTGTATCATTCTCCCCTAACCGATGCTCACACTTTCATAGAAAGACTTGAACTCCTCTTGATTAAATTTACTCCCCAAACTTCTTCAATACTAACGGGTGACTTCAATATAAATTTCGATAACACCAGTTGTCTGCTCAGTTCATCCATAAAAAATCTACTTGTTTCCCTAAATCTTACAATGCATGTACATGCTCCAACCCGATATTCCCAGCATTCTTCCTCTATTATTGATTATGTATGTTCTAATATCGCCAACACGTCCTGCAATGTGGTAATGGCTGGTATATCTGACCACGAGGCAATCCTATTCACATTCCGGTTTTAGGAGCAAAGATAGAGTGGTGAAACACCTTGGGACGCATTTACTCCACGAGTAACTTCAATAAATTCGATACCTTGAACTCCCCACCCAATGGAACACTATTATCAGTCACACCGATCCTTTGACTGATTTCCACACTAAACTGGTGCATAACTTTAATAAAGCGTTCCCTTGTCGCCTCCTGAAAAATAAAAACACAGAAAACCTTGGATAACTAAAGGTCTACTAATCTCCTCTAAGAACCTCTGGTCCCTTCATCATATCAGAAAATTTGTTTCGCCAAATAGTTGGTTTCTCTCTTACTTTAATAAATACAGAACTTTATATAGGACTATTATTCTAGAAGCTAAAAAAAGATATTACAATAACAGATTATTGGAATCTAGAAATAAACAAAAGGAGAGCTGGGCAATAATTAATGACCTAAGAGGAGTAAATAGTGCTCCAACTAACACCAGCATACCGTCTTGTAATGAACTAAATAAATATTATAGTACAGTCGCCTTGAATCTATCCAAAACCATAGCAATCACGGAAGACCCCATGAACTATATGGGAAATGTAACAGTCCAAAACACCTTCTTCTTTAGTCCCACAGACCGCCATGAATTGAAAGAAGTATTCGCTGAAATAAAAAACAAATAAGCATCTGGTTGGGATAAAATATCTATAAAAATTTTGAACAACTACCGATTAGTGCATTGGATGCTCTAGCTGAGGCAATTAACATATCTTTTGAGAAGGCACGTTCCCAGGCTGCTTAAAAAACGCTGTTATTATTCCAATATATAAAGGGGGCAATCATAATGACCCCAGTAACTTTAGACCTATCTCTCTCCTACCCGCTCTCTCCAAAATTATCGAAAGACTTGTTAAAAGACGAATTCTATCATTCACGAATAAAAACAATATAATATCAACGGCCCAATTTGGTTTCCAACGTAACAAATCCACCTCTGATGCCACATTTGAACTTCTCGAGCATCTATACCTAAAGCTTAATGACAATGAAGCCGCGGCAGTGGTGTTCTGCGATCTATCAAAGGCTTTTGACTGTGTGGATCACAGAATTCTGCTGAGAAAGTTAGAAAGATATGGGTTCCGCGATGTGCCCCTGAAGTGGTTCGAGTCTTATCTCTCTAAACGTAGACAGGTGGTCTACTCTAATGGTCTAACCTCTCAGGAGTCTTTGGTGGATTGTGGGGTACCACAGGGCTCTGTCTTAGGCCCCTTATTATTCCTGCTTTACGTGAATGATCTCGCACTACTGGATATTGCGGGTAGATTCACCTTTTTTGCAGATGATACCACCATTCTTTGGCATAATAAAGACACTCATCATTTGAATGCACTAATAGAAAATGACATCCTCAAAGTCAAGAAGTGGTGCGACGCCAATCTGTTGTCCTTCAATGTAAATAAAACCCACATTCTCACCTTTAAATGTTTGCTGAATCCTATTTCAATAGGTGACAAAAGTCTACACGAATCCTCTTTGACTAAATTCCTAGGGGTATATATTGATAATAAGTTGACGTTTAAGGAACATATCTCAAGCTTATGTACCAAACTAGCTAAAGGCTGTTATGCACTTAGAGTCATATCGAAGGAACTCGACCAGACCACGGCAAGAACAACATATTTTGCAGTTATAAAGACCCACCTGAGATATGGGATCTGCTACTGGGGGAACTCAGACAAAGCATCAATTAATAATGTATTTATGCTTCAAAAAAGAGCTGTCCGGTATATGTGTAGGGCTGGCTTCAGAGATTCATGTCGGCCCTTATTCAAATCACATAGAATATTGACCCTTACCTGCATATTTATACTAGAGACGGCGTGTTTGATGTTTAAAGAACATAATGTAACATAAATAAACTTAACTTGGTTTTACTAATTTATTTCACACTTAAATTTACAACTAATTCATATTACTAACTACGCCACTGTATCGCTCGACGTTATCGGCTGCTGAGACTCCCACTCCCTCTTGAGGGCTGCCTATTTATCTCCGTTACAGAATTCTCGATGTTTCCAATTCTGGCGGTTGGCGAACAGCATGTTCCAGTTATTTCCAATATTGACCGTTGTTTTCCGCGGCAGCGCGACTGGATTGTTCTCGAATATCTCCGGGGATGACATCATCGTTGTCGATGGCAACGCGTGAGGCGACAGGTCCGGCCTAGGTTCGTTACATTGCCCCCTTCTTAAATACATTTCGTCCCGAAATGTCATCCTTGGAGTGTGACGATATCTGCATGACTCCCCATATTTGCACCGTGAAGTTCGATGGAAGTAACACTCCACGGTCTTCATGACCGGTCGTGGAAGAGGGTTACAGCAAACCAAAATCTTGACGCCGCTGGATCTGAATATCGCCTCCAGCATACTTCTTATGACTCTCCAGTCCAACCCATCAGTACCACAGGACAATTTTGGAATTGCTAGATCCACCAGATTCTGGTCCACCATAGTATCTCTTAGTTTGGTGAGACTCTTCCAGACATCTTCATAGGACGGTTTATCTTGGGAATGCCTCTTGGTAACTAGGTAGTAGATGTTTCTCTGGCCTTTCTTCAACTGTAGCACCCCACCAACTTCTGGATTCTGCTCCCGCAGTGTTTGGAGTTGACCAAATTTCTTGGAAAACACTACGGCGATGCCCCTGGACATTCGAAGATCTTCTGCCACACAGTGCGCTAGTGCGTATTCAGCAGGCACCTCGAAAAGGTCTCGTGACTCCTCTCTAGTAACCCCATGTAGAACTTTCTGCCCGTTTGAATACAAGGACATAAACTTCTCGAACGTCATATCATCCTCCGGTGGCTTGAGGGTGCGAACATGGTCATGGTTTCAGGCGTAAGGGGCCAACCTGTTGAAATGGACGACCAGTGGATTCCCCCGGGGTGGCTTATGGATACGGTACACAAGGTCGTTTATCCTTTTCACGATTTTATACGGCCTTCCCACGAGTTCCCCAATTTTGGTGATAGTCCACGACGACGTTTGGGGTTGTACAGCCAAACCAGGTCATCAACCTTAAACCCTCCAGCGTCGGCCTTGATGTCATAGGTCTTCTTCATTTTATCGCTGGCACTCTGGATGTTCAACCGGACTCGTTCGTGGATGTCGTCCATTCTCTGCCGAAGTTTGCTGACGTAGTCATCTCCCGCAGTGTCTTGTCCTGGCGGTATCCCAAACTTTAGGTCACAAGGCAGTCGCAGTTCTCGGCCCATTATAATACTAGCAGGAGTTTGACCTGTTGACTCGTGAACTGCGGATCGATAGGCCATCAGGAACAAATGAAGATACTGGTCCCAGTCTCTTTGATGGTCAGAGACAACCTTGGACAAGTGGCGGTTGATCGTTCTGTTCATCCGTTCCACCATTCCATCGGACTGCGGATGTAGGGCCGTGGTTCTTGTCTTGCGGATGTTCAGCAGTAAACATATTTCTTGGAACAGGTTGGATTCGAAATTTCTGCCTTGATCCGAGTGCAGCTCCATTGGAATACCAAATCGACATATCCACTCTTTCACCAAGACGTCGGCGACGGTGATGGCTTCCTGGTTGGGCAGGGCATAGGCCTCCGCCCACTTACTGAAGTAGTCCATTGCTACAAGGATGTATTTATTCCCATGGTCGGATACGGGAAACGGGCCGGCGATGTCAATGGCGATTCTCTCGAACGGGCTGCCTACGTTGTACTGACGCATCGGGGCCTTGGGTCGTATTCGAGGTCCATTGCTAGCAGCGCATACAGCGCACTTTCTGCACCAGTCCTAGACGTCAGCTTGACAATTGGTCCAGTAAAACCGTTGCCTCACTTTCTGCAGGGTCTTCGTCACTCCCAGATGTCCTCCAGCGACTCCATCATGGATTTCCCGCAGCACTTCCTCTCTTCTGTTCCTGGGAACAATTATTTGGCGTCTGTCTTCCCCACCAATATCGGCCTCCAACACACGTTTCAGGATCCCATTGTCCAGAATGAGAGAGTTCCATTGTGCCCAATAGGACTTAACAGCCGGCGAGTAACCTGCGACTTCCTGCCATGATGGTCTTTGATTACCCTTCTTCCAGCTGACGACTAAGCCAAGGTCGGGGTCTTTCTCTTGGTCTTTCTGGATCTTGCTGTCATTCCAGTTGTCATCCATTGCCGCGGTTCTACAAAGTGTTGCTTCTTTCTCTTCTGCTCGTCGGTAATGTGAGCAATCATCTGGACATGGTCTTCGCGACAAGGCATCTGCATTCTTATGGCTAGTTCCGGCTCGATGTTCGATCTCGAAATCGAATTCTTGGAGTCTCTCGATCCAACGTGCTACTTGACCCTCAGGATTTTTGAACTGTAAGAGCCATTTGAGAGCTGCATGGTCAGTTCTCAACAGGAATCTTCTTCCATACACGTACTTGTAGAAGTGCTCCACTCCCTTTACAACAGCTAACAGCTCTCGCCTGGTGACACAGTAGTTGCGCTCTGGTTTGCTAAGCGTCTTGCTGAAATAACCAATGACCTTCTCCTGTCCCTCCTGGATCTGAGATAGGACAGCTCCAAGTCCCACGTTGCTGGCGTTCGTATCCAAAATGAATTTCCCTTTGGGTAGGGGATAGCTCAGTATAGGTGCGTTGATCAAAGCTCCTTTCAACTTCCTGAATGAGTCTCGACATTCTTCGGACCACTGGAACTTTGTTTGGCCTTCCGTGAGCCTGGTCAGTGGTTTAGCGATGTTGGCGAATCCCAGCACATATCGGCGATAGTATGTGCATAAACCAAGGAAACTTCGAAGTTGGTGAATGTCTTTTGGGATGGGCCAATCCTTAACAGCTTTGATCTTCTGGTCATCCACTGCTACTCCTTCCCCAGAGACAACGTGGCCGAGGTATCGTACTTCTTTTTGGAACAGATGGCATTTCTTAGGGCTCAGCTTCAATCCGGAGTTCCTCAGTCGCAGGAATACTTCCTCCAAGTTTTTCACGTGGTCCTCGAACGATCTGCCGACCACAATTATGTCGTCGAGATACACTAGACACGTGTTCCATGAGAGTCCCTTCAGCACTGTCTCCATCAATCTTTCGAATGTGGCGGGAGCATTACAGAGCCCGAATGGCATAACGGTGAACTGCCACAATCCTGAGCCGATGGTAAAAGCAGTCTTTTCTCGATCTTCCTGAGCCAGTTCTACTTGCCAGTATCCACTCTTCAGATCAAGGGTCGAGAAAATCGTGGAACCAGCCAACGTGTCTAGGGTGTCATCTATTCTCGGGAGAGGGTAACTGTCCTTCTTCGTGACATTATTAAGTTGGCAATAGTCTACACAAAAGCGTGTCGATCCATCCTTTTTCTTCACCAGTACGACAGGAGAGGACCAGGGACTGTCAGATGGTTCGATAACACCTTCTTTTCCCATATCGCTGACTATTTTGTCAGCCTCTTCCTTCTTGGCAAGAGGAAGTCTTCTTGCTGATTGCCGGATCGGTCGGGCACCAATACTAATTAACTATAATAAAATAAATTTTTTCCTTTTTTTAATAAAACAATAATTTTTTTATTCTATTTAAAAATAAATTTTTATATAAAATAATTATTTAACTTCAAATTAAATTGAATTTAATTATCAATCTTGTGCTGGACCACATTAGTTCGACCCCCTTTTCCTTGTCCGGTATCGAAGATGTCTCTTTTTGACTAAATCTCTTAGTTTGGGCTGTTGAGCTGGTTTTATGTCTTTGGAAGAGGTGGCAACTAATTTTTCTAGTTCTGTGGGCAAGTTGTTGGGTTGGCTAATCGTACCTCGTACACTCCGGATCACTGAGGAAACTGACGAGCAGTGCCCCAATATTGTTCCTTTCTTCAAGGTCACTGGAAAATAATTGACATTCATGACCCTTACCGGCACAAATTTGTCAGCACGCAACAAGGTCTTCCCTAGTGCAATCCCTCGTCCAATTTTCTCATCATGAAGTTTGGGCTCGAACATCACCACGTCTCCACTGCTCGCACTCCCGTCCAGGCGAGCCTCCAGAATGGTTTCAGCCCTCTCAGGTACGCTTACATCTTCAGCCAACAACACACGGATCAACTCTTCACTTCTCCCATGAAGCACCAGCTCTTCTCCGTTGACACGTAGGACGCCGTCTTTGAAATCTAATTCAAACCCTCTGGAATTCATGATGTCCATTCCGATGATTGCATCGTCTTCGATGTCCGCTACAAGTGCCTGATGTTTCACTTTAGTGCTGCCCAAAATTATTTCAATCGGTAGCTCGCCATATACAGTAGCTGGCTCCCCTGTTGCTGTGCGTAGCTTCCAAGTTGTCGGTTCAATCCGTTCCGGTGTTCTGGCAAAGGAAGGCCCGAGAATTGTCCTAGTCGCACCTGTATCTAGCAGCATGGTGCAAGGCTCGTTATTGATGAGAACGTCTACGAAGACACCTTTGTTCTGTCGTTGAAGGATAGCGACATATGCGTTGTTAACCGGGGCTTGCCGGACACATGCCGACGATTGCCCCTTCTCGTCGACCTTCTTTAGTTTTCCTGCATCGGAGTCGATGAATGTTGGACATTTGCTACGCACATGTCCAATTTTGCCACAATTCTTTTCTCAGGCAAAACTTCCTTCATCACTTTTCTTATGGCAGCTTCCAAGTCAGCATGCTCCTGTGAGTCTTCTTCAATACTTCGAACTTTACTTTGGTTTTTGCAGGATTGCTTTGCTGCCTCAAATTCCAAAGCGCGTGCCAGTGCGTCTACGAGATGTGTTGGACGAGCTAGTGTCAACGCTTGTCTGGTTTCTTGGTCACGGAGTCCATCCAAGAATGCCTGAACCGCTAATCGCTCCATTACATTTTCCGGTGTGGCTGGATATGCGAGACGAACCAAGCGTGCAATGTCAGCTTCGAATTCTTGTAAGGATTCGCCCGATTTCTGGCAGCGATTTTTCAGTTGGGAGTGGTATACGTGTTCCAAATGGGCCTGGCCATATCGTAATTCTAGATGTTTAATCAGCTGATCATAGTCCTCCTGTTCTTGGGCGGTAAGAGTTTGTAGGATATTCGTCGCTTCTCCACGTAATGCAAGTGTTAGTGCTACAGCTCTTTCCCCTGCATTCCATCCATTTGCTTTGGCCGCTGCTTCAAACTGTCGGCGGTAATTTTCCCATGGAGTTTTTCCGTCGAATTGAGGCGGCTTCATGGAAAGCTTCCCTATTTCAGAAATGACCTTGACATCTTGTATACCCTCTTGAACTTTATCCAAGTTCAAACTCAAGTCCAGCATTGCATTTTTGTTAACCATCTCTGTGGAGGGCGCACTATCAATTCGTTATTCCAGCTTACTGATCGTTTCCTTCATCTTGTCCATCTCTGCCTCGACGGTTCCTATTCTTTTTTCTAGACGATTCGCCACACCACAGAGTTCTTTTTTTAGGCCTTCTGTGTTTTCTAGGAGCTTATCTTCCAGGCTTCTTGAATTTTCTTGAAGCTTCTCTTCCAGATTTATAGAATTTTCTTGAAGCTTCTCTTCCAGGCTTCTTGAATTTTGTTGCAGTTCTTCTTTCAAGGATTTAGTAGTTTCTTCGAGTTTATTCATTACCAAACTTAAATCACCTCCGAATAAAAATGTTTCGGGGTCCTCTTTTAATCCTTCTGCAAGTCTTTCCTGGAGTACTTGCTTTTTACCCGTTGTTTCCAGTTCCCTTTCCTCCAATTCCTGTTTCAATTCCGCTACCTTCAAATCCGCAAGGCGCACTTTTCTTGAACACATTTTGTCTTTGACGAGGTATCAGTCTGTTTTACACGAAAAGTTTATTTATGTCTGTTTCACGCGAACAGTGTATCAGTTTATATTCCCACGCACAATTGTCCACTTCGCGAAAACCGGGCCACTGTCTATTTTGGGCGTACAAAAAGGTCTATCAATTTATTTTTCTGACTATCCACTCCACGATCACTTGTTTATTTTCAAAATCTCGCTTCCGACACCAATTGTAACGTAAATAAACTTAACTTGGTTTTACTAATTTATTTCACACTTAAATTTACAACTAATTCATATTACTAACTACGCCACTGTATCGCTCGACGTTATCGGCTGCTGAGACTCCCACTCCCTCTTGAGGGCTGCCTATTTATCTCCGTTACAGAATTCTCGATGTTTCCAATTCTGGCGGTTGGCGAACAGCATGTTCCAGTTATTTCCAATATTGACCGTTGTTTTCCGCGGCAGCGCGACTGGATTGTTCTCGAATATCTCCGGGGATGACATCATCGTTGTCGATGGCAACGCGTGAGGCGACAGGTCCGGCCTAGGTTCGTTACAATAAGCTAAATAAAAACTCCATAAGAAATCCTCGCTTTCAGACTAGACAGATGGATAATATTGATCTTCCTAAGCCCAACACTACACAAGTTAAGAATTCACTGATTTATAACTCAAAAAAAGTTTTTAATCATCTACCTCAGAATATCAAAATTCTAAATTCAGAAAGAAAAATCAGGAAAAGTGTCAAAGAGTTACTGTTGGATAAGGCATATTACACTTTGGATGAGTTTTTTAACGATACGCCTTAAGTGTAAAACTCATGCGATGATTTTGTAGTTTTAAGTGTACCTTAGTACTGTATAGTAGGCAGGCGTGGCCTTAAATGCATGTTTTATTTTCATTTTTTTTAGTATTTGTTTATACAGAATAATCTCATCTCATTCTTTCGACTAATGTTTTACTTCCACATTTATACTTCACTTGTATACTTGTACTTTTATTTTGTTAATGTTTATTTATGACACTTTGTCAATAAGAAGCTATTCTTGGACAATAAAGTATTAAACAAAAAAAAAAAAAACTAATACAGACAGAAATGGTGATGAATTGCATACTCCCCAAAACGGTATTCCATAACGTAGGTGAGATTCTAAGAGGGCGTAATACACCGTTCTGGCAGTTTTAATTCCCAAATTTATTGAAGTTACTCTCACTGCATAACATCCAGAAGAAATTTTACTTTTAAGATGTTTGATATGTTCAATAAATTTGAGCGTATTGTCAATGTGAATACCTAGAAATTTAGTTTGAGTCTCGTTCTTGATCACTAAGTTATCATCAAATGACTGGTCATCAAGAGCACATCTGAATGATACAATGTTTGTTTTAGTGATATTGAAGGACAACAAATTAGCATCACACCACTCCTTGATTTTTTTCATAGTAGATATTGCATTGTGTAAATCATTTGAGTTTTTGTTGTTCCACAATATCGTCGTGTCATCAGCGAAAAAAGTGAATTTTCCAGAAATGCTCAAATTTGCAAGGTCATTGACATATAATAAGAATAAAATGGGTCCTAAAACTGATCGTTGTGGCACTCCACACATAATATCCTTTTTTTCTGAAAGTCCTGTTGTTCTTACCATTTGATTCCTTCCTGAAAGGTAAGAATAAAACCATTTGAGCGTCATTTCTCTGCAGCCGTATTGGTGAATTTTTCTTAGCAAGATCTTATGATCAACGCAATCGAACGCCTTCGATAGATCACAAAAGACCGCAGCAGCTACATTACCAGAATTCAACTTTGAATAAATATCATAAAGAAATGAAAAGATGGCAACGTGCGTATTTTTATTGCTTTGAAAACCAAACTGGCTTTCACTTAAAATATTGTGGCGTCTTAGGGAATCCGTCAGACGTATTTTCACAAGTTTTTCGATAACTTTGGCTATAGTTGGAATGAGGGAGATCGGGCGAAGATTCGCGGGATCATCTGAATCTCCACCTTTGTATAATGGAAGGACAACAGATGTTTTCAGAAAATCAGGAAAAAATCCATTGTGGAATGAGGTGTTGATTAGAGATACCAACGTTTGCAATGCATTAATTGGAAGATTTTGGATAATTTTTATGGAGATTCCATCATAACCAGTTGCACTTTTATTCTTTATATTCCTCAAAATGTCTACTAATTCGTCAATATTTGTATCGTACAAAGTTAGGTTATCCTCAATTCTGACATCTTCAAGATTTAATAAGGGATCGTAAGGAATCACTATATCCTCACTAAGGTTTTTTGCAATCGAACAATAATAATCATTGATTTTATCAGGACTAATAAGTGATATTCCCACATGTTTTTATTTTTTATTTTCCCGTAATATCACTGATAGCAGACCATGCTTCTATCATTTTATTAGTTGACTTACCGATTTGGTTATCATAATGGATTTCCTTCGCTTCTTAATAGTGGATCTATATATTCTGCAGTAGTTATTGAAGAAGTCATGGAAGTAAAGATTGTCAGTAAATTTTCGTATGTTATGCAGTGAACGTAAATTTTTCGAAGAAATTTTCAATCCTGTTGTAATCCATGGTTTTCTTTTTTTGACTTTAATTTTTTGCATGGGAAATGATTTATCAAATACATTCAATAGCGCGTTGTGAAATGTGAGGAATGGATCACTTTGGAACGGCATACCTTCCCAGTTAATCTTTAGACAATTCTGATAGAACCTATTGTAATTTGCTCTACTGTAAAGTCTCCCAAACTTAAGTTTACGTTGTGTATTCAATGAGTCAAGAAGTACAGAGCAAGTAACTGCTTCGTGATCTGATAAACCTGATGGTATCACTGAACATGATACGTTCTGTACATCAAAATTGCTACAAACATAGTCGAAACAAGAGCTAGAGAATTGGGAAATACGAGTATCTGTTTCAACGTGCATATTCAAGTCAAAAGTTAAAAGTAAATTTTTAAGTGAGTCTGTATCTGTCGATTCATCATTGTTATAATTTATGTTAAAATCACCAGTCAATAATATAGATGAGTTGACAGGTAATTCAGATAATAAATAGCTTAGGTTATTAAAAAATATATCTACATCAGCAGATGGGGAACGGTAAAAACATAAAATGTACAGATTAATTGTTTTGCTGTAGCAGACAGAAAACTAAAACGTTTTGTCTTCGGACAAGTCTTGGAACTTATCAACTTGAATGAAAGTCAAGTCACCAAGAGCTGAAGTTTTAATCAATATTACAGTTCCTCCATGATTAGAACAGTTTCTGGAGTATCTAGATATCACAGTGTAGTCAGGAATGCTTATTGGTTCGAGCTTATTACACCAATGTTCCGTAAGCAAGACTATTGTAGGAAAATTCAAGTCATTTGAAAATATAAAAAGTTCATCTATTTTGTTCCGAAGGGACTGAATGTTTAGTAAGACTAAGGTAATAGAGTTACAATTAGAGAAATGATTGCAATTGTTATGTTCTTCAAATGATCTTTTTGGACCAGATTCATCATATGAACTCTTAGAACTTGATATTTCTTCAACATCTAAACTTTTTTTAGTGTCTCCATGGAGGAGTCTGAAAAACCTTGAATGGTTTCATTCATGACGGTGGGAAATTTCAAATTTTTTGTTTGTTTATTTCTGAATATGAAATCTTAGATTTTTTTGACGATTTCCTTTTTACTTTGCATCGTGCCTTTCGTACAATTCAAATAAAAAAAGAAATATCACCTTCGGCATAATGATTCAACTTGTATGTACATTGACATTGAATTTGTTACCTAGCTTACTTCAACTATTAAATAATATGATTTTCTATTTTAACTATTCATTGTTATATAATATAAATTAATCTTGAAAGTTCTGGTTAGTTGATTTCATCACTTTGTAAATAATTCCATCCTTTCATAGAATGTAATCATTTTGACGGATGTAGGAAGGTCTGTCAATATCAACTACATATGTGGGACCTCTGACCATGGTTTGGTGAGCATGTGACGCTCCCGGGTTGGAGGTCAAGTAAATGTAATTTGTAAATGTCCGCCGTTTATAACGTGCAGTGAAAAATACATGTTGATTTGTGAAGTTTTATAAACATTTTGTGTGGAAATCAGTCCCTTTCTTCTCTACGCCAGTAACCAGGCTGGATGACAACGGATTTGTCGGAAGAAGGGGCGCTCGGGCACTCGTGGTATCATTTCGAGTGAGACTTCCACGGTGCCATACGAAGGGGGGTAAGGGAGGTATTACCTCACGAGGTCCCCGGATCTGTGTAGATGGTTATCTCAGATCAATAAGTAAACCCTAGATAGGCCCGATGCTAAATTTACATTGCAATGTTTTGAACCGAACATAACTTCGGCGGGACGTGTAATGTTTTGTGTATATGATAGACGAACCAAAACAAAACATCTCTTGCTCAGTGCCGTGCAGTTTTAAGGGGGTCAAAACAGTATTTTTAATCCACTTCAATTGAGGGTTCACTTGTGTACATGAGAATGTTTGTTTGTTATCAATGTAAAAAAAACTTTCACATGTCCGATTTACTTGAAATTTGTTATGCCAGCAAAAAGGTTTCCATGGAAATACAATTTGGCATTTCTATGATAAAAATTCGAAATTAAAAACAAAATCTATCATTTATGGTCCGATTCAACACTAAAGGTATTCTCTAAATCACCTATAACAAATTTCATGACAAAATTCAAAATGACGGCTGCAATTTTATTATTGTCTGATTTAGACCGAAAATCGTCATCTAAGTATTTTATGAGTCGCGGATTAAAAACTTATCATGGAAATTAAAAATGGCGGCTGATTTCTTTCATTACAGGCTTTTATTTAACTCCACATTTGTATGTATGTTCAGTTCAAATCTTGTAAGTCAATTTCAATCCAGTTGTCTAGTTGTCCGATTAACGTGAAATTTGGAAGGTGTTCATAATTCCGGTAACAATGCATTACTGAATTTTTGATAGAAGAAAAATCAATATGGCGGACTAGTTTTGGGATTATGGTTCGATTCTATTCAAAATTGGTATGGGGTTTTCGGGCGGGATCACGAATTTTTTTAAAAACGAGTTTTGAGGTTATAGCCTTATTTCAATAAAAATTGGTATTGGGGGTTTTTGGTGTCAGAGATCATGATGTTTTCGTCAAAATCCATTAATTCAAGATGGCGACGTGTTTTGTTATTATGGCCCGATTTCATTCAAAATTGGTATGTTGGTTTTTTTGGGGTCGGAGATTAACAATTTTTGTCAGAATTGAATGAGATGACAGATTACATGAATGACTAGAAAGAATTGAATAAAAAGGATTGAAAATAAATTTTTAGGACAAGCTTTCATACCCATGCACTGAAAAGGAAAAAATAATGTCTTTGTTCGATCTAGATTATTCTGTTAGTAGCAGATTCAAAAGCTTGCCGCGAATATTAAATAGGTATTCTTGTGCGGTAAGATTTTGAATCAGCTACTCAGAGAATAACCTAGGTCAAACAATTGAAGAAATAATTTTTCCCTTTTTAGTGCATTTATATAAAAGCTTGTCTTATTTTTTTATACTTAATTCCAACTCAATTTAAGTACAGAGGATTAGATGGCATGAAAGTAGTAAAATATGACCTCAGAGGATTAGGTATAGCTTGTTGTACAAGTACTCTGCGTGAATTCATAGCTATGCATTTTACAACTTCAAATGTCTTCAGCACTGCAGGCCAAAACCTCTCAAAGTTTGGAGAACAGCTTTATTGCAGATAAATATTTGCATAACACAAAGTAAACAATATATGTATATTTTTAAATTATTCATTATAAAGAAAATTATCAAGTATAAAATTCAGTTTTTTGTATGTATTGAATAATAAAAGCGATGGACAATAAAAGTGTTTACATTTCTGCTATGTGCAGAATTTATCTAGGAACAATACTTTATTATTAAAAGCTCAACAGGTTATGATCCTATTATAGTGCGAAAAAATCACATATGCATGTATGAGTAAAAATATTAATGGTCAGTACAATTTCAGAATTACATAAAAATATGATTTTTAATACATATATATATTAACATTCATTTGTATATCTACTGGACTAAATAAAATATATACATACACTTAATTTGATGTAAATTTTTTAAAACTTACGAATAAATATAATCATTGTATACCTCACATGGTATGGTATAAATAAGTAGTAATATTCTGATTTACATTTTTCCAGATGCACCTAGGTGTGAGACACCTGTGTGTGCATATAATTAAATAACATATGTAGGTATTAGTAAATTGGAAAACAAATCCAAAGATGAGAAATACAATTATAAATTATGAACTACAAATTAAAAATCATAAATCGGGATCCCAGTTTAGTCAGGGGTGGTAATATTATTATAGGAGACTTGAAAACATATTAAGATTTTGAGTGATATAGTGTTTACATTTATTTGAAAAAGTTTTTGCATTTGTTAAATTCTTTATAAAGTGAGGTAGTAGGTTGAATGATTTTGGTGCTATTCTTGTAGCAAATCTTTGACTTGCATGATGTTTGCAAAATGGAACAGTTAATTGATTATTTGCTCTTGTTCTCGTGTTGTAACAGTGATTTACATATTTTCTTAGTACTGTGGCTTTGTGAATGTATAAGCAATTGGCATGGAAATATAGAGATCTTACATTAAGTGTGTTATCATTATATAATAAGTTTGTTGGGAACATTCTATTTTTTTGTAGGATGACCCTCAGTATATAATTCTGTACCACATTCAAAGGACACAATGCATTGCTATACAGACCTCCCCATATTAGGATTCCATATCTAATTATGGACTCCACCAATGCCTTGTATACTGACATTAATAATGTTCTGTTCATTATTTTCCTGAGTTGATAAAATTTATGTATAAGTCTTCTTGTACGGTTGGTTAACTGTGTAACATGTTCTGCCCACTTCAGATTTTTATCTATGGTAACACCTAAATATTTTGTACTGTGAGATTCATTGATTTTGACATTTGATCCATTGATGATGAAGGTGAATTCAGGTCTATTAATGTTTGTGAATGAGAAGGCAATATATGTGGTCTTTTTTATATTTAAAGATAATTTGTTATAGTCTAGCCAGTTTTCAACAGTTGAAATACCTTTCTGGGCAGAATCCTTAACATGGTCCCAAGTGGATCCCTTGAAAACTAGTACGGTATCATCAGCATATGATATAGATTCTCCGTTAATGTCAATATTCAAACGAGAGTTGATATAGGTAATAAAAAGAATTGGTCCGAGGACTGTACCTTGGGGGAAACCCATTTGCACACATAGTGGATCACTGTACTGATTTCCTACTTTAAGAACTTGCCTTTTATTTCTAAATAGCTCCAGAAGACTTCCAGCACGATGCCCCTGACTCCATAATGTTCGAGAGCATCAAGGAGGCTTTGATGGGGGGCCGTGGTCAAAGGCTTAGCGAGATCAAGAAAAATTGCAATACACTTTCATTATTATCAAGATTTCTTTTTATGATATCGATTAGGTTAAACATTGCATCTTCTGTACTCATTCCTTTTTTAAAACCGAACTGCCTCTCATTCAATATATTGTTAATTGTTAAAAAATCGTATAGTCTCTCCTTCAAACATTTTTCAAATATTTTTGCAACTGTTGCAAATATTTTTGCAAATACACTTAACAATTTGTATGCACTAAATAAACATAAAATATGAGAAAAGATTTTGCTCTGATTTATATTTCTCATACATTGTTTTTAACAATAATTCAAAATGATGTATTGAAAAATTACCAATTCTAAATTGTTTATCCAGTATTATCCAGAATAAAAATAAATA